>RXPK01000050.1:1835157-2161769 GCA_004143645.1 Protaetia brevitarsis | reverse complement strand
AGAATTAATTTTTAAGATAACTTTTTCGAAAATGCTCACTTCATTTCTTAACATATGCGGGTTATAAACAAATTCTTGAATAATTTTGCCCAAAGCTCCTCACGAATTAATTGCACTTCTTTCCTATTTCTGCTGTCAACTCGCCAAATAAGCAGTTGAAATTAATGGTTAGTTTTGCGGTTGCCCGCATTATAAATATATAACAGTCACTAATGGAACATTACATCATAGAAAATATCATTCTTTTTTTAAAAATATGTCAGTAGTTTTCTATTTTATTAATTTTGATACCACACATATTTACTAATTCTAGGCTTTACATCAATTTCTAAAGTTTATATATTCAGCCGGACATGAAATTAATGGAAAATCCGTTAAATTTATTTAATCATGTATTATTACAAAATTTCGCGTAGGTTATAGATGTTAAAATAATTAATTCATGTTAAGGGTTTGATTTAACATAAGCAAAGATATAGGGTTGCTATTTAAAAAATCAAGTTAGATGGGCTAGTTTAAACCAAATGGTTAGGATTAATAGTGGACACTGTATATAATTATATTATTTGTTTTATTCTTGGTATATAAGTGAAGTATGTGTTATGGGTCATTTACAATATGAATATCTAAAACAATGCATATACAAACTACCGCGCTTTAATCGAAAGCTTGCTGAAGAGCATTTTTTTGCAAAAGTGTAAATAACAATGTTGTTATTATAGATAGACATATAGTAGTTGTATAAACTGATGTTACTTTTCCACTTGACAATAACGGGTAAGTATGCAGTTTCTACTTTTGGAACAGCATGTAGAGTTAAAAGTATTTTAGGTTAGCAGCATTGATTCTGTATTTTTTTTTTTTTTAAAATCAAAAATATGAGCCAGAGTCTTCGGTGGATAGCCTGTATATATGTAAAACCCAGCAAGTTTTTTTTACCAACACGCACTTTGCACATATCGTAAAGACTGACACAATGCGAACAATTTCTGTAAGAACAGTATTATGGTTTCTCAGACGACCTTAATATATAAATAGCGTGACATTCGGCGGTCATTATCAATACACGCTATATTACAACGTTTATACCATAACCGCCTTATTTCTCCCTGTTTGCCGTTTCTCTTTTGCATATTTTCACAGCGCAACACGGAAAGGATTATCGCCACGATGAAAAACATATGCCGTGCGACAACCCGCAGTTATGGCTTTTGTGCTTCACACGGGCGGGTACGGGAAACTTGACCTTGTCGCTGCTCGCGTAACTTTTCAGCGGAGTACGCCAGCACCCTGAAGTAGTACGTCCTGCCGCGACCAAGTATCTTAACTGCAATTCCGGGAACGTTGAGAAAAAAACTGTAAAGCGGGACCCCTTTTCGAGGACGGACTAAGTTGTTAACGACGTTTTCCGAGACAATACACCGGTGCTTTTGGGTGGTTGCGCTAATGAGTACACGACAGCGATAAATGTGCTGAACAAGTTATTGGCGGTGTTTCGTGGTTGCGGAGAGCATGTTCTAGCTTTGCGGTTTCGGAAAGTTTCGCATAGCGGTTCGGATTCAGGGATGTTCGGTGATTTTAGCTGTGTGGTTGGTGATTTATAAGTTTTTTATGGAGGTGTTCTGTTGCCTAGAATGAGACAACTAACGTCCAACTTTAAGTAAATTGTTTCCCCGTTTAATATTTTAGTATCACAATACTAACGATTGAACAGAAAGCTTTACAGTTATAGAACGGAAGGTTTTATTTAATCATGTACTGGGTTTGGAGAGTTGCTTCACGTCAAATAGTTTTTGTTGAATTTGTGTATATTGCAATCTTAATATTTAACAAGATTCGGCAAAATTTGTGGAATACAAAATTAAATGAATTATATAGCATTGGACAAGGGCAGTAACACTAAAAAAAAATGGGAAAGAATTTGTAATAATAATAATAATTTTCCTTAAAACAAAAAATCTTAATACATGTACCTCATGGGGTTTAAGATTTAATATGATGTATTGTACTGTGGACATACATCACTGTGGTCGAACCCATGATCATTTATGCAGTTCTGGTATCGTGGAAGAGGTGTAGCAGCAAACTACTACAGTTGAACTTAGCAAGATACAGAAGTTTGTGTGTTTAGGAACAGGATCTGTGAGGGCTACTCCTACAGCAGCAACGGGATCCAGATTTCCAGACCTCCCTTCTTTTCGTTTGGTGATAATGGGCTTGGTAGTTCTTGTAATCTGAGATTACAAGAACTACCAAATGGCAAATAAGGGACACAATAATATTGTCCCGAAAATTGGGATCATCACTGAAGACACCAACTGTAGTATGTGTGCATAGAGGAAGATTCATCCAAAAAGAATTAAGAAGCATCGGGTAAAGATAAGATACAAGAAAAAAATAAAATTAATAAGGACAAAGGAATAAGGAGGCAATGGGAGTAAAAGGAAAAAGTCAGTAAAAACAACGGAGCAGAAAAATGATATGACAATTTGGCTGAAAATTGGACAACTATAAGGCAAGAGCTTAACAATCAGACAAAAAAGGTATTCCGGCAAAAGAAAGGGAAACGAAAACGGTATATTAGATAGAGAAAGTAATTAATGACAAAAAAGAGATACCTAGAAAGATGAAGGTAGATGCATGGAATGAACGGGTGCATATGAAAAGACAGCAACAAGAAAAATATTAGATGGACAAATTAAGAAGGGACAATTAAAGGATTAATTGGAATAATGAAAACAGACGAAATAGATATATGTATCTACACCGCAAGAAACAGAGCAAAAAGAATTAGGACACAGGAGAAGGATACAATTTTTTTTAATAACTATGGAGAGGGAAGATGGCTTTGAGTGGTTTTTATTACAATTACAAAGTGAGAGGATACGTAGATTTAGATTATATTAGGATTGGGGTTGCCTATGGACCTGTTTCACCGTGACCTTTTCAAATCTATTGTGATCCCCTTTTTTCTTGAAGACGCTCTCTAATTTTACCCTCTTAATTAGGCTTATTATCTTTGAAAGCAGCTTCTTTCTGCAGCTGCTAGCTGTGGGATTTCCCACGCCCATTACTAGAAACTTTGTCCTTCGCCAGGCTTTCATTGGCACAGACATTTTACTGGTGTTTCCTCCTCCTCTTTGGCAGAATTCTGCAGGTTGCGTCATCTGCAGACGCTAATGTTGTACATATCCTATTTAGTCTACAGTGGACCAGTGGGGATCTCTATCATTTGACAGTCTTCTATCTTTTATTCAGTAGATCCGTAGTAAATTCAGGCTCTGTTCGTTTTAGGAATCTTTTTGTCTCTTCTGTCTGGTGGATTTTTGCCAACATTTCTGATTATATATCCATTCATTGATGGATTTTTTAATTTGCGATTTGGTAGTGCCGAAAGAAAGGCCAGGTCAAAGTTAATTTCCTTTGGGTGCCCACTCATTTAGGGCGCTTACGGACAGTCCAAATCAACTTAATTAGACAGTTGAACAGTTTACCTGGCTCGATCTATCTTTCTATTTCTCGGGACAAATGGTGCTGCAGCAACTCAGCTTGGAACACGTTGTGGTTTTGCTAAAGCTTGCGAAAGAACCTTTTTAGGCTTCTTTGCGTATATTCAGCTTCCGAGTGTCGTGTTTGAGGGCTGCGTCTGTATACCAGTTTAGTCCGTTATTTACTGGAGGTATCTGTTCTCCCAGCTTCTTCTTTGGTATTTTATAACCTGATATTCCTGTCTAAGGTTGGAATTTTAACCATAGCATCACATGGCATCCTAAAAGGGGCCTCCTGAGTTCATCTAATAGTTTTTGATCTCAGTGCCGTAAACGATTTACTTATCGCCATTTGACTATGCAAAAAGTCTGTGTACTATGAACCTTTGCGAGCTCTTTCTACGTGAATCATGTAGCGGTGGCAGGTTTAGAATTACTTCCATTGCGGTGGCGGAGTCGAAAAACCACGACCCGCCAGGTATTTCGCTCTTTGACATAGCCTTCTAGGCGCTTTTTTTTGTTTGAACGTGACAACTCTGTGTTTCTGCGTATGTGCCATTTGTCAACTCGCTCTCTAAATTATTGGGAAACTGTCCACGGCAGCTATCGAAGTAGTATTGGAATCTTACCCCTCTCCTATTGTAGTAGAGGGCGTGGCAAAAAGAACCACAACTCAGAATGGTCAGGAAGGATGATTAGGCATAGGGCACAATCTCCTGGGATGAATATGTTAAAAGAAAATCAGCTTTGTGAAGGAATTATCATAAAGCTCAAGTAAAGGAGCGAGTGGGATCATAAAACCATCTTGAACTTGAATAGAAATGCCATCATAATGGTATACTGATGGCCGCAAAACGGAGAGGGGCTGGAATGCTTTTGTAGGGCTGAACCCTTTTGCGGTTAAGTGGCAGTACAATACTGAGACACTAAAAAAGAAATGAGCAGAGAAATCAGCTACTGAGATCTCCAGGAATGAGGCAAAGTAAATTCTTTTGGGAAATTATAGACAAGAAGAGGTTACGAATGCTAACTGAGTAAGAACAATGTTCGCATATAACAGGAATATTTAGGCTTGTAGATGAAAGGACACTGAGTAAGCTTGATTGGAAAGGATCAGATGTAGATTTTCTGGGGAACAGGATGAAAACACTCATCCACCCTCTCAACTGCGTAGCACCTATGCATCGAGGGCGTTGCACCTGGGAGCATGTGAAATCGAAGAGGAGACTACTTGGACTGGGGCCTCTGACATCATAATTCTGAAAGGAATAGATTGAAAGGCCAGCTGTAAAGTAGCAGATAGAGAACAAAGATCTTTTAGGGTCGCAAGTGTAACACAACCCTTCTTAACATTAAATGGCATACACCAGGCAATGAAATCCTCCGGTCAGTTTTACGGATTACGTCGTCAATAGGGTTGCCCACAGTAAGGAATAAAACTCCCCTGGGGGCCCCCTGGAACGGCAACAAATTTTGAGGTACCAGAGAGAATATGTAAAACTAACACCCAACCGTCACTCTCTACAGAGAACAAGGACCTAAGAGACAAAAATGCATTTTATGAAGAGATAGAAGATATATAGAAAAGAAACTGAATTACGCATGTAAACTATATATGGAGACATGACGCAAAATCGGCAGGGGGAAGTATTTAAATGTACAGGAGGAAAGTAGGCACTGGCGGATGCCAACACAGACATTTCCAGAGAGTATGAAAAAGGAATGGAAAAAAGGGGTGACGAAGAATGGCTATATGTAGTAACGCCGATTCAAGAACTCCAAAAAGCTTTCCTAGACTGTCCTTTGAAAAACTGCACTTATGAAAATTGTTCTTTAATATACTGTTTTGTCAGCACAACGTAGGATGACAACATGGTGAAAGTCTTTTGCACGTAACATAGGTTCTCATACTAAAAAAAAAACAAAATCATGATAACAAATATATTACGTGTGTAGTTTCAATGTTTTAATTTGAATTAAATGAATGGATGTGCATACAATAAATATAAATACAATAAAGTTTCCTGGACGCCAGTTGTTACCAAAATTTGGCGCTTAAACTTTCAAAACCTTATTTTGACTAGTCTAGTTATCAGAAATAGATGGAGCACCATTAGAAGATGTTAGGACTTCTATTCTTAGATCAAAATAATGAACAAATATTTTTTTTAAATTTCCTTAAACAATGGGTTTTTTTTGACTAATGATACACATTATTTTGAGAATGCCTGCAATCATCACGTAATATTTTACAATAATGCAACTGTTTTCTTTTGCTTAGTATGTGTATGATAAAATTTTAAAATACTTGGTTTTAATACTATGTATTATATAATGTAGCTCTAAAACAACGTAGATAAGGCATTTATGTTGGTCAAACTCGAGCTAAAAAATTTAAATTGAAAATCAATTTCTTTTAGAAAAATTTCTTAATTTTCAACATTGCATCAGTTTCATTTTTCCACTAATAGAATTACAGACGGCAACACGTTCTCTTTGGTTAGCTTTGATTTAATATAATTGAATATAAGCGACGGGAAATTAACCGCAATAAGAATGTCACCACCTAATACTGGGCTGTCTCCGATCTAATTTGTCCTTGTTAAGAGTTTACAGGGTCAGTCGGTTCTATATTAATTGTAATAATGTGAATTATGTTCGATTTTTAGGGGCGGTTGCCAAACTAATTAAGAACCCATTGCGGACTTCCGTTACGGTTAGGTTCGAGGCGTCCCGTTTCGGCCTGGTAGTACACTCAGCAATTAATAAATAAATTGCTTTGGAGCTTCCGACATTACTTTACAAATACATACGACAGATAAATTTTAGTAATGTTATGCAATGGTATATTGTGAGGGTGTGTTAAATGATGTATTCGACACAGAAGAGAAAATCGTATAGGTAAAATTTGGAGTTATCAGTTAGGAAGCAACAGAACGTTAAGAAATTAAAAATGTACTTTAGGTTTAAGTACTGGTGTAAATATGGATCGCAGAAGAATCAGTTGGGAAAATTATAATCTATAATCTAATATATCTGAAAGCCAAATAAAAATATGATTCATGCAAAAATAATATACTTCAGCATATTTTATGTTAGATGGAAGACTCTCGTACACGCTAGATTTTGTTAAGAACTCTATGCCAGAACTCCGTCGTAGGCGTTTATGGCATAAACAAATTCTAGTCATTATTTTGCTAGACGCTATGTTGTGTCAGAGACTCTGGCAAATCTGCTGTCGTCATTCTGGTGAATGTTACATGGGATATGTTTTCAATTGTATTTTTTCTATCTGACAATAAATTTCAATAATCTGGCAGCATAAACTGCAGATTGCTATTTATTTGTGATGCGTGGCTTTCAAAGCTGGAACTACAGTGAAAAGTATCTGACGAAGCTTTGAGCGTGGTCTATGGATTATTCCACGCACTTCGTTCACAACTACGGTGACATCTTCAGCGACAGGTCGAAGTTTCTTCGCCATGCTCGTCGTTGAATGTGTTCGAAATGTGAGGATGTTCAACGCATGTGAACGAAACGTACGGAAGTAATTCCACAAGACCATGGCCCAACAGCCCGGAAAAACTTTTCACTGCTAGTTTTTTTTTGGAAGAAAGTAAAAAAATGATGAGGGAGTTGTGCGGACATTTTTTATGCAGATTCCTACACTCAGGAAAGTAAAGATGTAAATTAATAAAATGCTTTTTGTTGATTTTCCTTTTGTTATTATCTATATGATCAAAATCTGAGTTAAACCAGGTTTCTTTCAGGTTCTATAAGGAAAAAAATTAGTTATGTATATTAAAGTTTCAACTTGTTCTAATTAACGATGAAAATGTTCAAAGATTGCAAGATTTTCACAGTAAGAAAATAACAAATTAATGTATTTCAGCTTTTAACTGTAATGATTAGGAGTAATTTTCCCAAGAAATTTTTTTCTAAATAAACTTGCAATCTTTGCAGATTTGCCGTCCTGCCGGCCTTTTCAGATCTAACATCGACATATGTTCGGTTAAAACGCACGAATCTCGTCCTCTACTAGAAAGTTAACACATTTTCTTTCCATTCAACTAAAAACGCGATTGGATAACCTGAAGCATTTAATCAAATTACGTTTTGGGTCATGGAAATTGAAGAATATCGGTACGATAGCAGTATTACATATATTCTGTAACAGTTTTCTCCCTATATTGCGCGGCAAATACGTTCAATGCATAATATTTATGTATTACAGAAATTGTTTCATAGATGGCACTTCTCGTATTTCATTCTAGTAACACAACATATTTAGCACAACTAGGGTGACAAGGCGTTTATAACGTATTAATCTGGTATATTTAACAGATAAAATCTAATAGGAGCCGTGTTCATTCGAAAAACGTTTTCGTTCCTTGTGATCAACTACCACAATCATTTTAACTCATGTAAGTGCGTTGTTAAACAAGATTAAAGGATTACTGTTAGAGTAGAGATAGTAAGTATCAGTATTTTACGATAACACGTACGAACTGTTCTTGTTCTCTCAGGTCATACCTGTTATTAATACGTGTTACTAATACCTGTTACTGGCCTTCGAGTCTCGATACGGGTAGTTAAAATATATATGGTATGTGTAAATACGCACTGGGTTTACCGTTTTATGGTAAGCAGCTAACCAGTGCGCATCTATCTAAATCAGTATCAGTACTCATTACACAATAGTTACCAGAGAATTGCTAATATATGGTAATTATCTCTCGGTACTCATACTAGTTCCCAAAGACGTTTTGGTTGCACTTGGCCTTTTATTAGAACGAAAAAAGTATGAAATAACAGGTATATATTAAATCGTGTTGCTGTTCTATATTCATACCTGTTACCAAATAACTGTGTTAGAGTATTTGGCTACCCATTTCTAGTTACAGTTCGTTCAATTAAATATTAATTGAAATGGAACATTCGAAATTTGATAAGTTGCCGCATAATTATATTTTTGAATTAACGAATAGGATTGTGTTAATTTGACTAAAGTTTTGGTTATTAACTAATTTATTGTAACAAAATTGTTTTGTGCCTGATGATACGTTTCAGAAGGTTTGATTGCCCACTTGCTAGGGTTACCATAATAATAATATAAATTTATTATACTAACAACAAATACCTAACAATTTCTTTTTTGTTCCTGCAACAAAAAATTTTGGTTCGCCATATACAACCAAATAGTGTTCTTAAATTTACTAAATTTTGGTTAACTCAATGCAAGTACCTTTCTGAGTGTAGTTCCTACTGGACGTTATGCAGCCATAGAATTGATTTCTTTTTGCTTTACATCTGTTTAATCTTCATTATCAATCGAATCTCCTATTTCAAATACACTACTTTCTTCAGACATTGTGATAAAATTCCACAACAAGAAAAGAATCAACAGTATTTGCAATCAAATCTTTGCAGCCAGAGAATAAACTTTCTTATGTTGACAAAAAGAGAGGAAGAGAAAGGAATCACAAATGCCTGAGAATATTACGCACCGTTAGATAAAAAAATCTACAGCTTTGCTAGCAGAGCATTCTGGTATCAACTCTCTCACTACTATGCCATGTGTTCGCAGATTTAAAAAAATATCGTGCACGCGTGTACGAGGGCCTTAAGATGTATATCTCTCAATTTTTTGGTATGCACTTAATTGTTAGATTCATTCCATTACCGCAGATATCTAAAGCAATTTATAGAAGAAGAGAAACCATTATTAGTCTATTTCATGAAGTTTGATATTTTTTGAAGTTTCTAAAAGCTTCAGCCAACTGTCATTTATAACTTATAATGCAAAATGCAAATTTCTAATTAGTAAATATGCTGTACGATAATATATTAGGGTTACAAACGTAACCAGAAGAAATATCATTTACATTCAATTGGATGTCACAATCAATCAGAGTAATTGATCTTTGTATAATTTAAATTAGATCCGGAAATTATAGCAGAAAGTGTGCAACATATGGAAACATTTTTGTCTTTGAATTTAGTAAATTTTTTCTCTTTACATTACTTCTGCATGCCTTGAAACTCAAATAATACTCATTAAATCTGCCGAAAAATTAATTGTATGCGATGGAAGGTTAAAAATATGAAACTACGCAGAAAGTAAAATATCTCAGTTTTTCGGTTTAGAAAATTCTTTTATTAATGAATGTTGTTTCAAATTTGATCGATTTTTTGGAATTACCCTGTATACAAAATCGATCAAGATCATATATGTAGCTGTCATATCTTATTCTGTGTATACATTCTGAGAGAAATAATGCATCCTATACTTATTATCGTATACTATGTAGACTATTCGTTTAGTTTAAAAATATTATAACTTTGAAAAAGACAAACTTCAAATGGGAATTTTTTTGCTGCGAAATATTGTTTTGATTTCAAAAGAAATAAAATAATAACATTAAATTTAAACAGTAAAATTTTATTTTTTAGGAATTGTTAGAAAGTCAAAATCAGCTTAACTTCGTCTTTCTTTTTATGTAGGTCTTAATGTTGTAAAGTAAAAGAAGTAAAGAAAACAGTTCAAGTAAAGAAAAAAATAAAACACAATGCATTTGTAATAATGTCAACAACACATGTTAAATTAACGTAAAGAATAAACATTGAACTTCTATATGTCCTCTCCGTTTGGTAAACATTTTATCGATCTGGTATTAAATTCCTTTTAGCAATGTGCTGTAAAAAAAAAAAAACAGGATTGATATTTCGTTTATTATTTGTCTAATTACATTTTCTAAGTGATCAATATTTTTAAAATGGTCGAAATTTTTAAATGTCTTTGTTTATGTAGACAAAAAAAAAAATCCATTGGAGATAAGTCTGGCGATCTTGGAGGCCACATGTTTTTTCGAATAACTTCGAAGAGAAAAAGAATATTTGGTAGTTTTGGGGACAAAAAAACTTTGGAAATGTGGTGATTATTTTGTTTTATTTCAAAACAAACTAGTTGTGTAGCAAACATAATTTTGAAGTTTTCGTTTTCAAAGTTATAACATTTTGAAAACTATAAAAATATATTTTAACTAACGAATTTTCATATAGTATGCATGATTTTCTCTCACAAATTATACACAGAATAGCATATGACTGCTGTATGATCTCAATCATATTGTATCCAGGGGTAATTCCGAAAAAAAGCGATAAATTTATTTTTGTTATTTTAGTTTCAAGATATGCAGAGGTAATTTGTAAGACAAAAGATTTACTAAAATTCAAAGACAAGAGAATTATCTCATATGGCTGCGCACTTTCTGCCGATCGCCTGTTTATTTGTACAATACTATCTGTCTATTTTATGTTTTAACTAACGTCAATGATGTCTGTCCGTATGAATAAATCGATACTTTCTGAATCAAATTAAAAACTGTATAAAAAGAACATCTTATACGCGGTTTTTCAGTATTAGTTTAAATTCGATTTGAGTTTAAGTTCAAAATTTTGCGTAAAACCGTATTACATTACTGAAAACTTTACAGAAGACTCTGTGCTTTAAAAAGAACAATCTTTTCTTGCAAAATATAGAAAGAAAGCGAAAAAACGGGCGAGAAATAACTAATAATAAACCAAATACACAAACTAACGACGCCATATGAGAGATAGAATTGATAACTGACAGGTGCCATAGCAGAAACTGGAAACGGTACAACTATTTTAAGAATTGTACTTTAAACAACGCAGTAATAGGCTATACTCTATCTGTCACATTCATCAATTAATCCTTGTATCTTTTTCTGTGACACAAAGCGGAAACTTTGTATCTTTTTTCAATAGCAATACTTGAGAAAAATAAGTCAAATCAGAAGATTGCCTTTACGCTATGATATATCAACGACGTTGGTAAAACATAAAATAGAGAGATATAGGATGAGTTTGACGTTTGGTGTAACGCAACATATATCTGTTTCAAAAAAGAAGTAACTTTTAGAAAATTAATCAATTACTCTATGTACAGTAAAATCAGCTAATTTTTTAAGTAGGCTGTTATTTTTGGAAGTTGTAATAGCTCCAATCCGTGTTTTACATGAATCAGGTGCATTCAGTTTCACGCATACTTTTCTTAGATATATGAGAAGTAACTCTGGCGCATCTTAAAACAATACTGCACAATTTGGTTGCTTTTAATGCTTGCAGTCTAATTAAGCCTAAATACCAACGCAATAGAATATAGTCATTGTTCAAAACTTATTTCTGAAAATAGTTATTTGTCTTCCCAACAACGAGAGAGATAAGGAGGCGAACGGGAAATCATCCAGCCGACTCGCCATTTAAACGGAACAGCGGAAAAAAAAATGTTCCAGATTCAGTCTTCCAACTAAGTACACCTAATGAGAGTTACACTCTAATTGACAAAGTTGGCGTTCATTAGAGGAAGAAAAAACGGCGATACAAGACGTCAGGGTAGATGCCCGAATAATAGCGAATTAGCAGCGAAGTCACGGCTTTCCGAGGGCCCTCTTCAGCGACCACCTTAATTCCAATGTAATTATTCCATCTGCACCGAAACTATGCTCCTGGAATACTTCGCGACGTCTCAGGCTGGATGATTGCGGCAATTTTCCTTATGCGCTTTGGGGAATTCGTTGTATAATAAGTGTGTTATGTATACGTATGCTGTAATTGGGATATGTACTTATATTACGCGGCTGGTTTAGCATGTACAAGTACAGAGGGTAGAGTTATAATGTGTACGTATTTAATGCCCGAAGAAATGCGATATAAATATAGACGTATCATGCTGAAACATGCAAACCATGACCTAGATGAAGAAACGGCACACACACAGAAAATGCGGGTGATCGATATGAAGGGAACACGGTACAATTTTGAACTTTGTACAAGCGTGTCCGATATTTTTTTCATAAATTGCCTTATCGATTGCGCTTGTGGGAGCAAAAGTTCGAATGCCGACGTTATTGCGATGATTGTACGTCACCACGGGCATGGGCTGCATTACAGTTTCTTATTTAATTATCCTTGCTTGAAATTGTATTCGTGTTCTAAATATAAACCAGGCGATTTGTTCCTTCAAGCGTCATAATCTTTCATCTCAATACTTAATATGGATATGAAGTGTTTATTAATTCATCTTCAGTAATCTTTTCCAGAGTACATTTTGGATGTCAATTTAATCTTAATTATTTATAAATTTTATTGAATCGTTTTATTAATTATAAACCTTCTTTACAAAAAATAAGGATAAGGTAAAATGTTTAAACATTTTTTTTAACTGGACGCATGTTTCAATAGCAAAACCATCATTATCAGCAGTAACTGAACTAAGCCAATGCTGATAGGCTTGCTATTGAAACGTGCGTCCAATTTAATGGAATTTGTGGTGAAGTGTTTCGAAGTGTGTAGTGTCGTCAGCGCCACAACTACAAGTATTTTTGTCGAAACATTCATGCTTGCGTGTTCAAAAATTGCAACACTTGAAGCAGCTGAGTCAAAAAGTGAAATCTTGGCAATTTTTTAAAATCGTAAATCATAACTACTAGGTTTTCAGTAGTAAATCATAACCATTGGGCAAAAATACCAACAATCAGCAAAAAATTTATCAATAAATGTCACATACCCCACATTGTTTCGACTGTCTACTCTGTTCTAACTGCGAGGCATGCTCTAATATGATCCAATGGTCTTGTGGATCTCATCTCAGGCTTACTGTAGATGCGACGAAGTCCTTGCACTTTATACTTTCTTTTCGTGTATGAAGTTTTGACAGATGATTATCAACGACTTTTTACATGTAGCCAGTTGTTTTGTTAACAGTTTTGTGATTGACTTCCTTCGAGGTGTTGTAATTTTTTGGCATGTAGTTTATAAATCGAAAAAAGTAAAAGAAAACTTATAATAATATAAATTAACAATTACGAAATGTCAAAGGTAGTTGAGTATGAGAGACTTAGTGACCACTCAAAGGTATTTTAATTCGTTTATGTGGCACACTGCTATCAAAAAATCGTAAAGCAAAAATGCATTAATTGCAACCTGTGGTAATAAATAACATTAGAAAGAAATGGTTTGGATTTTACTTTGTTAACTGTTCAAACTGTTGACCATTAATCTCCATACAATAGTACAATCTTGCTCCAAATGCTCTCCTGACATTTCGCAACATTTCTAGAGTTATTCGCTGGCATTCTTCAACATTTTTTTTGGCGTAGCTCTTGTAAGGAGGCTAAACGGGTAGCATACACTTCAAGATGCCCCCAGAGAAAAATGATCGGGTGATCTGGCAAGCCATTCTATAAGCCCCCTTCGACAATCCAACAATCGCGAAATAATGATCCAGAAAATGTCGCACAAAGTAAGCGGTAATGTAGAGGCAACTCATCCTTGCTGAAATACTAGCTCATTCACAACAAATCAAGACTGCTCAATTTTTCTGATCAAAAGATTGATTGTATCGTCCAGCATATTCAAATAAATTGGACCATTTAAAGTCCGCCAAGAATAGGGGTGCTATAAGACCATGGCCAATGATCCAACATACATTAAGTTCATATGACCGTTATGTTATGTTTCCCGCGTAAATGCGGTTTTGGTGTATCTAATATATGCAGGTTTGTGATGCTGTTACTCAGTCATTCATGAAAAAGATGATTAGTCCGAAAAATTAGATATTATTAAGTACACAGTATCTTTCGATTTTGTTAGGCGCTCGCTAATTAATAACAAAATTCTAACTTGTCAAATCATCTCATCCAAATCGGTAAAAGTATAATTTTAAAAGGATGAAATTTCACTTGTTAGTATTCTAGACTGATGAAACTCTGATGCTCGAGCACATGTTGTTGACGCGCATTTTCAAGCACGCGACTTGACCTAAGACTTAAACGTTAATATCTTATTATTAACCCAGATGAAAATATTTTGTTAGGTAAGAGTCCGTTTCCGTAATTTTTGGATTATTCCAGTATCTATTTGTGCGGCACATTTGGCCTGCAGGATTTCTGTTGAATAGACAGCTGTAGATCTTGTATACCCCGCTTCATAATACAAAATCACTAATTCCACACGTTCTTGGATAGAATAGAGCATATTAGTTTATTGTAAATTTACGATTAAACTGAAAGTAAACTCTATTAAAGAACATTCCCCTAAACAATTCAAACGTAAATTAACACCGTACAAAATAATTGTCTAAAGCTGAAAAAGAAGCAAAAAAGTAGAGAAACATGAAATTATAAATGCCAAGTGAATGTGACAAAAACAGTAGGAGTTACTTGGGTGCACAAAAAAAAAAAAAATGCAAAATGTCAGGAGAGTCCATAGGGAGAGCACTCGATGCATTTTATCCTAATTATATCTATTTTATTACACAAGTTGCAAATTATGCACTTTTTGCTTACTGATTTAAAAAAATATATATATTTTTGATACATGTTGCCTGAAAGAGAATTGAAAGACCTTTTGAATGATTGGTTACCTTCTCTATTCAAATTTTAAGCATGAGGGCTGTTGCGCGCCCGGAAATTATTTTAAATCGTCAGACCTGTCACTAAAAGTTCTTCTGCTGACAATTGGCAGGTTTCAGAATTTTAATTTTGTTATTTGAGGTAGCTCGTTTCAATTGAAATGACCTGTATATATATTTTTTAAAATTTTGACACATTTCTTCCAACAAAATATGATATTCATTTTCAAAATATCTTTAATAACAACGAATGGCTTCATATTAATAAAGAAACAAATAAACAAAAGAACACTAGTTGCGTATTGGTTTTAAATATTTGTGGAAAAACTCTTGATTGTCCCTTTGCCACTTATTTGTATGGAAACCTTTTTATTTTCGAGTTTTCCAGAAAGCTCTCTAAGGGAACAACCTCTTAAGAAGTTCTAATTTTGCATAAAACAACTAGCAGGTGACTTTTTTCCGCTAAATTCGAAAATAAAGGTTATTTTTTTATGAAACAGTTTTTTTAGACAATTATTTTTAATTTAATAAAGGTTATTTTTTTGAGCCGCTTAAAGATCCCATTGTACATGTATTTGTTCGTCATTTAAATGTCTTTCATTTGGTACCAAGAACGACTAAATCGGGCACTCTCCAGATATTGGCTTTTTAAACTCAAAGATCACAAAAATGAAAAAACCACCATATCTCAAATATTCTTCCATAAAGGAAAAAATAATATTGATTTTCGATATATAATATATCTAATAGAGGGTGCACCCCTCATCAAATTTACATTTGACATGTCACATTAAAAAAGAATTATTTGTAAGCTAGTGTTATTCAAGAAAATACAGCCTACATTGGAATAAAAGAAATAATTGTAATTACGAAAACTTTTTTGCTTTTTCAAAATTTTCCTGATCAACTATTAATGTTGATCCCTAAGCAATAGCGTATAGTTTAATTAATAAATTGTAATTAACCATTTGTAAACCAGGGGAGATCATGAAAACGCTAATAAATACGTTATTGGCAAGCTTATATTCTATGATCATCCATCAAAATATAAGAATGTACTTCCAAGTAGATATTTGAGTTAAAACTGTGAATTGATACAGTAATACTTAGGTGTATATGAAATTAAATGGATAATTTTCGAAACTATATAATTCGCCCATGCCACTTACGGTATGATTTGACGAAATAATTCAAAATTCTGACGAATTCTTACCAGCACTATCTTCAGGTGGAGGTAAAAAGGTGTTGGAGTCGCTTGAATTTTTAGCAGGCAATCCAACATCTACATCTCCAAGTAAGCGTAATAACACAATAGAGATAAAACATTTTAATATTCAACGGTTAGTATTATAACTTCAGATACAAAAGTCGTCGAAAACAAAAAATAACACACTCACCTAAAGTCCGGACGGTTACGATTTTGCTCATCATTCCCTCGCCCAAAGCATTCTTGCCGGCCACCTCAAACTCGTACGTGGTCCCAGGCGCCAAGCGGTTAATCGTGACCGTCGTACTACCGGAAGGCGTTACCGGGATCGTTGACCAATCGGAAACACCCGCTTCTCTATACCAGAGAGTGTAATCTTGTTTATAATCCGGACCTCCGCTATATCCTGGAAGCCAGCTTAGTGTAACGGCGAATTCCGATGCCGTCGCTGTTAGATTGTATGGAGCGTGAGGTTGGGTACCCTCCACCACCAATTGGGTGGTCGTGACGATGGTCGCTACTTCGTTCGACGCGACGCACTGGTAGAAACCGAAATCGGATCGCCTGAGGCTGTCTATGGTGATGTTGCCGCCGTTGATCCTCACTCGGTTCTTCTGCAACATGGTCCCATCTCTTCTCTGCCACTGTATCGACGGTTTTTGCGTCCCTTCGGCCTCTTGGGCGTCGCAGTGCATTTCGACCGACTCTCCCACCTTCCTCTGGTACATGCTTTCGGGTTCGATGGTGAACGTAGGAGGTTTCCTCACCAGAACCTCCATCTGGCCGGAGGAGCCTTGGGTTCCCTGAGCGTTGTAAGGCGTACAAGTGTAACGGCCCTGGTGGTTCTGGTTCACCCTGGTGAAGAGGAGCGAGCCGTTGTTCATGATGACTATGTCCTTGGTCTGGTACGGTTCCAATAAACGTTTATCTTTGGTCCACGTGACGTACTGTAATGGCGGATTCGCTTTTATATGACACTGAACGACGCCGGCTAAACGAAACGGCAGGTATTGTATGGTGGGGGTGAACGTTACTTTTGCGGGATCTGCAAAGCAATAGCAATTCTTAGACACAAAGTACTTATCAAGCTTTTAACGTAGTGCTGTGGACGGACACCCAGTTTTCGTCAGAGTTTTTTTTTTAAGTTGCATAGATTTTGTCATGTTTACTCCGTTCAGCCTTTGTCAATGTTTCGAGAGAATTTTCACAGATGTAGATTTTATTTTTATAAGATTAAGTTAATGAGTTAATTGTTTAATTTATTTATTTAAGTGTTCAGTTTTTTTAAATTAATTTCATTGATTTAGATGTCTTTTATTTGCTCATGTTTGTTAGCACCTTTTCTTCTAAATGTTGGCGGTTATTCTTTTAGATTGTTGTCGGCATGTTTGTGCAACTGCGTTGTACGTAGTCGCGAGTAGGATTTTTGTTACAAAAACGACTGGTGAATTGTATGAGGCAGTTCCTTGGTCGACTGTCAGCGTGAGTACATGTATTTCTAATTTGTTTGCTGCCATTTTTTTAATACTTTTGATATAGAGATTTGATTCGCGTTTTATTTATTATATGTTTTATTTCGTCCATCAAGGAATTCGCTAAATAATAATTGTTAGTATATTGGTGTGTGCACGCTATAGGTGTAAGAGCATTTATTATTTTCCTGCAGGAAGATAGATTTTAGTTGTAATTCTCTCATTATTTTTTAAAGAATTAATTTTTCCGTTTTTCATTTTTCTGTTTCATTTTAATTATTAATCACCTCGGGTTGGGTGAATAGAAGCATTGTGCTTGCATTTAGTTTTTCATTCTTGTTTTTTACTAGAAAGTGTTCCACGAATTTATTTTATTTTAATTTGAAATCACGTGGATTGTTTTGAAAAAAAAAAGAATTATCTTCCTGAACTAATTAATCTTTTGCTTTGATATAGGTAATAGCATTGTCCTATTGTAATTTAGAATCACGTGCAGTTTTGATTTAGGCCAGAATCCTATGTTCACGTTTTTTTTTTTTTGCAAATTTGTAATTACCTTTTTTTTTCTTTTTTTTATAATAATTTTTGATTGTTAATTAACGTTGTTGAGTTAAATTTCTGTTCTTTTATTTTTAATTAAACCTTTTCAATTTTTCGGGTAATTAAGAGAGTCTGATTGCTTTCACTCAGATTTTACTTTTCGTGGTTAGATTCAAGTTTTAATTCGCGAGGGTAACTCTGAGGTTAATTGTTTTTTTTGCGTTCTTTAAAATTTTTATCCGTTGAGCTAGCTAATAAATTTTTCATTTTTAAAAATACATTTTACATTTTCAATTCAGTCAGTACACAGCAGTAGGTTATATAATTAGATGTATACGTAGGCCTACCATAATTATGCAGCTCTAAACCGGGACATATCTATATACCTATGAAAAATTAAAATGTTCGTCTTAATTAAATTTTATAGAAAAATTAAAAAGAGATATATTAAATAGGTACTGAAAGTTATATGATTTTTGTTTTCGAATTTACTTTTTGCTTACTCTGTACATGTATACAACGAAGCACATTTAATTTCATTTTTTTTTATTTATTATAAGAGCTATTCAGATCTGCTGTCGTAGAGAATAAAACATTTTATGCATCCGTTGTATCATAACAGCCATACTTGACGTTGAAATGAACTTTTCAACAATGTGCCACAATTTTTTCAATTTAGACTTCTGCATGCAGCCTTGATCATTACACCAAATGTTTCATAATCGCAAAAATACGTACCACGGTTGCGAATGTTCCTAGCACACACAAAATTTATTGAATAACCTATATCAAATTGGATACATCGTGTGTTGCTGTCCAATATGTTGGAATAATTGAGTTCATTTATCAATATATTTGACTTGAGTTGCCGTTGAATTCTACTATTCAGTGTTTGATGGAAAAAGCTGTTTGCGAGTGATATCTCATCGAAAAGATAGTTGAGTATCGGAACCGTGAATTGCATTAATAGCTTTAGCAGATCGTTCATTGTCGTCCCATTTCAATACATGATGAAGTCCAACTTATGAGAGATTCAAGATTTTGGCACTACCAAATCTGTTGTCCCACAGTTTAATGTATTATCATAAATGTATTAACAACCTGGTCACTAAATTTTCTGTGCTGTACCTGTTGTGGGACAAAAGTAGCTGTTCTTTTGCTTATTTTCAGGTGGTAATTTTTCTCTAATGTGTGATTATTTATTAAAAAAACACAATATTTTTTTATTTAAAAATTTTTTTGATGTTCCTTTTTTGCAATTATTTTACATAGAATATATATCTTCTTTGTAGTTTTCATAGTAACAACTAATGTTATAGGAAGGCGGGAAAAACGATTTGCCGACATTTTTATAATTTACATTTTTAAATTTTACAAATTACTCAGTTACAGAAGGATGAAAATTGCCTCTAGTGCGCATATTTCTTTTGTTATTCATTTATGTTTGGACATCATTTCGATAACACGTTGAATAGTGATGGCTAGAATCCACTAAAAGTTTCGAATCAAACAAGACCTCTTAAACTTGAACAACTCTAGATGGTCAGGCACTATTGTTTACGAATCGAGATGTACTAATCAATGGCATTAGTATTACATAATTGAATAATTGAGAATGAATAGATAGTCTGCGAAGTGTAGTGAGGTAAATGCGAAATTCTATTGAGAAAGCGATCATAATAGATCCAGTAATAAATATATATCTAATGTTTTTATACTAATTACTAGTGCTGGGCATTTTAACCGGATAACCGGTTAATCGGTTTTATCATAACCGCTAAATCTTTTAGAAAACTCGCTATCATTTGAGCAAAAACTTTAAATTAAAAAAAAGGAAGCCCTATTCCTGATCTTCAAATAAAGTGCACTGGTAAAACTCGAACTTACAATAGAGTATTCAATAAAAATATATATGAAAAATATGAGTGGATGTGCGCATGTTCACCTAATATAATTATTTTGCTTTATATGCTTAATTTTAAGAAAGATGTTAGTGCGTGGAAGCGGTGGATTAAACAAGGATTAAAATGATTTAAAGCATATCGCAGAGAGGGCAAAGAAACACGAAAATTCCGTATCTCACATGAATGCTTGGGTGGATTTTAGTGTTCTAAGCAAAGTGGACATACGTGAACAGTTTAGACAATAGCGCTTAATTTTGGTGTATAAAATTAAAGTACACGAAGATGTGAAAAAAATGTCATATTTTGGGCCGGTTAATTAATGTGTATAAAATTTTGCAAAAAATTCTCCTAGATATTATGTACAAAAAATAGGCACGTTTTTATTTTGTATGTTTGATAGTCCATAATCAGGTGAGTGGTAATAATGATAACTAAATTAAATTCGAAAGTATACTTCCTAATTCTTTTATTAATAAGTATACTATAGGATCAAATTGTTTTGGCTACTAGTTTCGACATATGGTAGTAAATGTCTTCTCTATGCTTCCGCGTGATCCCACAGTAGTTGACTGTTAAGGCCGGACATTTTTTTTCCCGCAATAGCCGGTCAGCTAGTCACACAACTATAATCCAATTTTGATATATGTATTGTTAGCTAAGTTTTTTAGTCCGTTGACTATTATGGGATCATGGTGAGGCCTGAAGAAGACAATTACTACCATATGTAGAAACTAGTTAAACAAATTACAGAAAAAGCATAAACAGAAAAGCGGAGGTGCTATGGCTGTCATAGATCTCGAAAAGCGTTCTAAAGTCCAAGAGAAAAACTATGGAATACTTTAAAAGAAGGAACATAAACGATAAAAACTATAAGAATAATTACAAAGTGTATAAGAACAATGTTAACACAGTAATAGCAAATAATAATGTATCAGATACCTTTCAACACAATCAGGACTACAAGGAGAGGAAGTCAAGTTCAATATTGTTTCATTAATTTTTATGGACGATATTATTAAGAATGTACCAAAAAAGTAAGAAATTTTGTGTTGGATATTACAACTTACAAAAAGTAGAAATCTCGGAAGGAGTGTTTGCAGATGATATCGTTATAGTTGCCGGAAACGAGACAGATTTGCAACACAATATTAACTATGGTATAAAGAACTAGAACAAAATGGAATTGAAGATTAATATTAATAAACAACGTGATGGCATATCGAATGAAAACATTAGAACTTAAAATAGAGATAGACGGAGGATATACAACAAGTTAATACAATTCAAATATTTAGAGTGACACTTAGACGAAAAATGGAACACAAGAAGCAGAAAATAATGAACGGTTTGAGAAAACATATGAATTTGTACTATAACTATGCAAAATAAATTCATCAATAAAAAGAAATATCACAAAAAACCAAATATATAGTATTTAAATCATTATTAGACCCGTACTAACTTTACGGCTGCGAATCATGGATACTAAATGAAAAAACAAAAAAGTAAGATACAAGCAGCCGAAATGAAGTTCCTGAGAAGAGTTCGAGGAGTTACGAAGAGAGACAAAATCGGAAGCATAGATATAAAAAAAGACCTAAACATACAATAGACTTTAGAATTTATAGAAGAAAAGCAGTTAGAATGGTGGGGACATCTATTGAGGATGGAAGCATCGAGGCCAATAAGAAAGATATGGGAGGCGAAAATACAGAAAAATAAGAAGCCGGGAAGACCTAGGCAAACTTGGGCCGATGTGAGAGGAAAAATATTACAGAAAAGAAACAAAGAATGGGTAGAAGCGAAGAAGATGGCAGAAAATAGGAGAGAATGGAAGAGGTTCGTCCATAGTTGAAAAGAAAAAAAATATTCCTACACCTTAATTGAGGTAGAAGGAATTATTGATTATTTATATGTAGAAACTAGTAGCCAAAATAATTTGATCCTATGGTATATTAATGATAGAATTAGGAAGCACATTTTCGAATTTAATTTATTTTGTGCCCACCCTATTTCATAACTCATGAGCCGCCACTGCCGTATTGTATTTTATACCCAGGTGTCATTAATTTTGACATTTTCTTAGGAACATTTCAATTATTATGGAATCCATATTGTACTTAGAATAGGTAGCCTCGTGCAGTACCATTCGGGGGAGGACAGGGTCTAGGATGAATTGTAATTATTTATAAATAATAAGTGTATAGTATATTGTTGTTTTAAATCATTTCTTAGTTACACTACTTTGATTTATTTCCCACGTAGGAATAAGTTGGTTTAGCCAATTTTGGTGGTATATCTAACTAATCGCCTTTCCTCAAATCGCTAACAGTTTTGATTCGGTACCTACTTTTAGCACAATCTCATAATAAATCATATTGATAACTTGGTAATTACGGAATTAGTAACCAAAATTTCGACATTATTTATGTTAATCGACAGTTAGGTAGAACTTATGCACAATGTACAGCAACGTAATATTAACAACCATGGTGCGTTTAATTAGAATTCCAATACAGTGGTAGCTATATACTTACATTCTACGTTAAGATATGCGGATGCCGACTAGGGTTCCCCGATACCGTTGACGTGACCTCGCACAGATAACTGACCGGAATCGTCCGCGCTCACCGGATTCACGACCAGCGAGCCGTCTCGGCGTTATGGTGACGCCGGTCTCCAGGGCGGCCACTCCTTGACGGGCGCGCCCTCGCGGAACCACTTGACGGTCACGTTGCCGGGGCAGTGCCTTCGCCTCGCAATTGAACTGGACCTTCTCGCCCTCACAGTTTCGTTTGATTAGTGGGCGGGCACCATGATCACGGCGCCGCCCGCTATGATAACGCGGACGGTGTGCGATAATCTGACCCTCGCCGTTCGCGCTATGCAGGTGTAATCGCCGATGTTTCGTGTCTGATGTTGGAGATACGCAGCTCGGTGCCGTCGTTAAAAAATACCTGCGATAAAATGACAGAAAGGGTATCGTTAAAGACCGTATGAAACTGCGGCAATTGATGGTCGGTATACGTCTGCGCGATGTGGCGATTTTTTTTATCTCTACGCGTATCTTGATGAGCTCTCCACTGTCGAGAGAAATATACAGTAAGATACAAGAGGTGATTAAATGTGTACATTACACGCGATTTGATTACGATCTTGTCGTGTTTTTTCGGGAAAAATTACGTAATTCTGCATCCATATTTAAGAGATAAGAATAATTTATAAAATATGTATTATTATTTTCTGATGTTATTGTATACAACGTATTTAGTGATATCTTAAAAACGAATATAAAAATTTTAAAATTCTGAAATTCTAAATAATAATATTATCATTACCATGGACCAACCGATATTAGTATTGTCAACAATAACAGTACAATATGTACTACTCTGGTTTTTCAGAAACAAAATGCCCCGGGATTTCAAAATTTTAAAATTTTATTTAGTTCAATATAATTAATGATTATATATTTCTTATATTTTCTTACCTAACGGGCGCGCCCCAAGCCACCTTCTCGGATTATTAAAATTTGAAAAATAGTAATTATCGAAAGTCGTTGTAAAAACAGTAAACGTACAAATAAAAGAATGTTTCAAACCAAAACAAACTTAAATCTTTATTTAGTTACCAAATGCTAGGTATCATCATCATTGAGACTCTTAGATCACAAGCTACGTATGTTGGAATCAGTAAATACTATATAAAACAAATTATTTAATACAAAAATACGTATTCGAAATTTCCTGGTATCTTTAATGACTATTTAGGGAAATATCGGATTAAAATTTAATTAATTTAAAAAAAAAACATCTACCCGTAAATAGCAAAAACTAAATTTAATAGAAAACGATCATCTGTGATTATCGATATTTGTTAAGAATAACTATTTTATCACTCAGTGATTTCTGCATACAACCCTTAAATATTAAAAATTCCTAAATTAACTAAACTAAATGGCGGTTGATATAAATATAACCCCAAAATGAACGTATAATGTACATAAATTAACAAACTTATTTCTGGTTAAATATTGAAATGAAACTAATTAAATTATTTTCTGTTTTAGGTGAGGTATACTTAATGTAATACTAAATTCGCTTCGAAGCAGGAATATTCTAAGTCGGGGGCGGTGATGCAGTTCTCTGAGTACAGGATGGATATTCGGTTCGATGGGCTCCCAAATCGGTCAATAGCATGGAAAGGTATATAATACTGGCCGGAAATCTTCGTAGGAAATTTTATAGGAAATTCTTGAAAATTTTGCAGGTATTTGTAAGGTGATTTATTTTCAGAGTTATATCGATACTTTTTTAGGTAAACACTCCTTGGAACTTTGATATATTTTTTTAAAGTGTGGCATAAAAATCGTTATAGGAATTCAATACAACCGTCGTCTCTAGTGGCCACAGGCAGAATGAGGATTTAAACCACAATTACCAGTAATCAGCCTTCGATTGTTATCGCTATCAGGCAGGTCAACTTCAATTTTGAAAGATACCGCTAACCGACATTAAGATACCGTTATTTTCTCTAGTTTGAGGGGAATACAGCAAAAGTTACCAAATAGACATCCCGCAGAATGAAAAAAATCTCTCTGAGTAAAATATAACAAGGACATAAAAATATAGCAGGTAAACTTGAATTAACATAGAAAATAAAGCTTATTATTATTCATTATAAATAAGGCAATATTTAGCACCTATTGCTAAATTTGACCATTTTAATAGTTATTCTTAATAAATTCAAAATTCGCCGGTAAATTAGGCAACCGAATCTACGCTTTACTTCTCAATTACTTCTTCATTTGGCTTTGAAACCTGTTCTAAATGAATAATAATAAATAAAATATTTTACTTATACTTATTCTATGGTCAGTTTGTCGGTTTCTCACTTAAATTCAAGAAGTTCAAATGTCAGTAACCTCACTTTTATCTTGACCACGTTTTAATTAAAAAAAAACAATTTGTGTTATTTTACCAGAGTTGACCCTGAGGAAGCATGCACTGTTATGCGAAATATTGGTGAAATAATAGAGAACTTCCAATAATTTTCCATAATATTGTGCGATTCCCCAAAAATACTTTCGCTTCATCTCTAATGACAAATACTCCTTGTATTTTTTTTTATAATCTCTAATCTATGCAAATAAAGGCCACTGTTCGTGGAGCGAAAGAATTATAACTAAAAGTGTACTTTGAAACAAAAAAAATAAGGAATTTACGAAGTAAAAAATCTAAGACAAAGTTCGAGTCTAACGGCTTTATATGAGTGTCATTTACTCTTGATTTAAAAATAAATAGAAAATTCTTTCAAGCTGAACTATGTATATTAAAGTAACTTTAATATTATCTGCAATATGTATGTAGTTGAAAGGTTGGTGAAGGAACTTCAAGTTTCTATTACAGAAGATTTTTTTTATGAGAACAAAAAGAAACTATTGTTGTGATTTCTATAATAGATTTGCCTGGCTAATGTTTAAAAAAATATATAAATAAAAACTTTCTAATTAAATCTGCCTTTTCTTTACAGACACCTTCCTTTATATCTTTAATGATGTAGGTAGTATGTAAATAGAAAAGGGTGGCTATTACACTGCATCAAAAAATCGTATTGGTCCCCGATTCTTTTGCTGCTTCAAGGCGGGCCTCCAATCCTATTCCTTTCAGAAAGCGTAGGATGTCAGAGGGCCGCAGTTTAGTAAGTCTCCCTCTTCGATTTCACATGCTCCCTGTGCAATGCCCTCAAGTTGCACAGTTGTTACGCAGTTTGAGAGGGAGTAAGATTGGTGTTTCATCCTGTTTCCCCACAAAATCTTCGCATTCAGGATCTTTTTCCAATCCAAGCTTACTCAGATGTCCTTTCAGTCTCACAATGGCCTTAAGTATTCTTGTTAATATGCGAACATTGTGTCTTACTCAGTTTGATGCATTCTGTAAACCTCTTCTGGTTAATAGGTTCCAGAAGAATTTTACTTTGCCTCATTCCCTGGAGATTTGCCAGTAGCTGGATTTTTCTGCTCCATTTCCTATTTTTAGTTTCTTTGTATTGCACTGCTACTTAACCGCAAAAAGGTTCAGGCCCACAAAAGCATTCCGCCCCTTTTTTTGCGCGGTTATGCCGTATTTCGTTCCTTCCACTCCTGTGTGACCCGGAACCCACAGGAGGGTATTTTTAATGATATACACAATACAATCCCATTTGACTAGCTGGCTGTAAACTACCGCGTATGCCCGAGATATCTCTCATCACTGCAGATCATAATGACATAATTTTTAGAAAATCAAAAATATCTTGGAAATGAAATGGTTTAGCGCTAAAACTATGTTATATTCTATCTGTTTTTAAAAATTTACTGCGCGTTTCAAGAATATGCAATAATATTGGGGGTATTGCATTAAAAAAGAAAGTGAAAGCTGTACGAGATTACTAAACACCCTGTACAAAATCATCATAATTTTCGTTATAGAAAAATTATAATTTACACGCTTTATAAAAAACTTTTTCCTATCTGTTACTGCTTACGAGTTATAGAGGAATCCCTGCTGGTGAACCACCTTGTATAATAATTCATTACTATAAACTACTACACAATCACTCTTACCTATTGTAGATGACGTTTCTACGGGGTTCGCGTCTTTGTACCAAAGTATTTCGGGGCTCGGGTTTCCTCAGCCTGGCATGTGAGTATGATGGCGTCGCCCAGGTTGACGTAGATAACCTCTTCGGGGGTGATAAGAAACCTAGGGGGTGCGTGCACGTCCAAATGGAACCAGGTGCCATTTTTGGGCGAGTTCGGAGACCGATTGAGAAACACGACTTTGCACTCATACCTAGAAATTGAATGCTCACCGAAAATACGCATCGTTTTGCGAAATCCGCGATACGTCGACTCGCTTTTAAAAGTTGTGAATGAATCAATAGGACTGGGTGAATTTGGGATAATACAGTGCTAAAATAATACCTATAGAAGGTATTATTTTAGAAGACTTACAATAGTCTTTATAATTATGTATTAAGTGAAGCTGGGAGCACAAATAGTTCATACCTCCGTCTTTGAATTAACTCATTTGGAAGGTAAAAGTAAAAGGTAATTTATGTATAACGACCGCAACATGATCTATAATTTTTAATATGATAATGTAATGTGATCTGTAATTGATATCACTCTCGTTGATCTTATCAACATAACATTGAATGAACGAACGGATGAATGAATAAATTGATATGCCTGGGGCATATATTGTGTGCCAATACATATTCATTATCCAACCATACTCGTGATTCGAACATGTTGATATACATATAAGGCACGTTAAGATGTAATAGACTGATTTTTTTACGAGAAATTGGCAATTTATCCAATTAAAATAGTATCTTTGAGACACATAGAGCTGACAATAATCTCTAATACATATTATTATATGTACAGGTGGACCAAATTGGATGTACAGGTGTTCCATCGAAAACTGGGTATTTGATTACAGCTCTATTTTTGGTTTTAGGGAAAAGCCTCTTATAGAAAAGTCTTACAGAATTCAAATTTCACTGCATAACATAAAAATATTTTTGACTATACAGGCAGTTCCAAAAGTAGGAAAACGCATGCCTATTCCATTATTTTAAATGGAACATCCTATATGTTATTCAATTTTTAAATTCTACGAAGAAAAATAACATCAATATATATAAAAGCTACTAAATGACTATCTATAATAACAACGGTGTTATTTACGCTTTACTGCTGCAAGATTTCGGTTATGGACGCGTGGTTTGTATAAGCATTTGTTTTACCGCCATATTCATAGTGCTTAAGGTATACTTTTCCTTAAGGTTCTCGTTGGACATAAACATTTTGTTTCACAGACCACATTTTTTCCTAGGTTATCTTACATAAGGAAATTTAAGGTTAGCTCCGTAGTACCTTAATAATACCTTAGGAAAAAAATACTTATTAAATTTTGACCGTGTTGTCATTTTTGGATGTCAATAATTAATTAATTAATTAATGGAATGCAAGGTGGATAAAGAGGATTTTTTTGATTATATAAATCACAAATATGATAGTAATAGACAACCGAAACCGTAGATTAGGGACGCCACAAAAAACCCTTGAAAATACTTTAGTAATGCAGAATTAGAAAGAGGTATTGTTTTTCTAAACAAAATATTCTATACATTTTATTTGCGCTTGTTAACGGACGATTACCGAGCATAGAAAATCCTGATGGTTTACCCATATCACTACTTTTTGCACTATTAATTCCTTGTGCTTTTTTTGTCACTGATATACAGTTTCAAGGTAGGTAAGTAAATTTTTATGAAATCCTACAACATTGTATTAACAAATATTATTTGCCTAAACAACAATAGTTGATACATGTATATTCGAGGTTTATCATCATCATTCAAAAATTTCAACTGCGCTTGCTAAAAAACACAAGACAGTTTGTATAAAGAACGACAAAATATTTACATTAGCAAATCTGTGGTGGTCAAACTGAAAAAAAAAAAAAAATTTCTTTGCTCTTATGTGCAAATAATAGAGTTTCAAAATTTAAAAAATACTTTATATTATGATATCTATCATTCTGTTTACACAAATTTCTAACCATACTAATCAAATAAAATTGAACCAAACCACTATCTAATCATAAACGTCACAAACCAGTCGTAAACTGTCAAACAACAAATTTCAAATAAATACCACAAATATGGAAGATTATAAGTGCAAAAGTAACGAGTGAAGCTAGTCAATGTGGTAATGCAGTTGATTTTATAACAATGTTATTAATAGAATTCATTCATCATTCTAGAGGAAGCATCCTTGTCGGAATAGCCGAATTAGTCGATATTGTGACTATGAAATAGAAAGTTGTTTAAGGTGCAAGGTCTCCTTACGCGTAAGTCATACTTTTCCTTAAGATTTTGCCGGGACTATGAGATATGGGAGCTAGATATTCATATTTTAAATACCATATATACATACACTTGATACAACACTGAAACTAAAATCGACATAATTAGATACAGGTGTCCACTATAGTCCTGAACATTTGCTTAACTTTAGTCCAAGGTAACTTGTTTTTTTTTAAATAGCAGCCTATATCTTTGCTTATGCTAAATTAACCCATACGCAAAGCCTTTTCAATTCGTACTACACGTTTCTGACGACTTATGCGGGATATTATAGATAATTATTTTGAAATAAATCCAAGGAATTTTCCATTAATTAGCAAGTCAGCTAATAATAACACGTATATAGTTATAACGCATATAAACGCGTTATAGCTAAATGAAGCCGCAAATCGGTAAGCACACATCAGTATCAGATCATAAAATACAAAACTAATAATAGGTTTTTGAATGATGATCGCAGAATAATACTATCGATGTTTGTAGGCTACGATAATTTAATAATTAAGACTCAAAACTATAAAATAATAGTTTGTTTTATTTTTCTTTTTTTCTAGGGTTATCTAAAGAAACTTGTGTATAAAAATTAGGAAAAATAAGATGACGGAGGCATTTCTATCCATTTCGTAGCATTGCTGAAAAAACTACCCCAAAATTTGTAGGAAAATATATCTGCTATAAATTTTAATAATCAACGATGATTGCTCAATGTAAATACTTTTAATTAAGAATGTATTTTGTTGTGGTTTAATGTTCATTTGTTTTTTATTATAAATAAAAGACGAATTTTAAGTCTTCTGTTATAACAGTGATGAGTAAAATACACACTATTTAAGTAATTAAGTAATTATAAGAAATAACATAAACAATCACTAAGTGTAAGAAGGACATAGTATTGCATATAAAATTATTTGTTGACAGTTTTGAGGTTTAACTATTATGCTGGTGAAATAATTGTCATGACCTGTCCTATTAAAAATAGGTATTATTATTTCTGCTAATCATCATTAACGTTCATTCTTTTTTCAAAAAGTATGTCATTATGACAATATGAGTATCTAAAATCTAAATATGAGTATTTAAAAGCAAATGCAATACGCCTGTTTAACCGAAAACGGAGCCATTTTTTATGGCTATCTGTAGTCCTTTTTGATAAAACCGCAAAATTCATAATACGCAAGTATTTAATTTAAAAATGAAAAAAGTATGTTTACTTCCTTATAAAAAATAAAAAACAGAAAATACAAAAGGTTTTCAAAATGCATTCCATTCATTTGCAGACAAGAACGTAAGCGATTCTTGAAGGAATGTTCTGCTTTCCTGATGTATCTAGGCTAATAATTATTAAAAGCCATTTTGTTGATGCGGCGTCTCTCATATATTCTACGTGGTAGGTTCCTCACGATACACCAAGTTCCCTTTATATGTATCCCACAATCAAAAGTCCAGTTTGGTCAGGTCGAAAGACCTAGGTGGTCATTGCGTCAATTTCCTCTTCTGAATCCATTGTTTGAAAAACTTTGATTAATGGTTTCCTCATAACCAGTAATAAAGTGAACCAGGTGCGCTTATCGCGTTGCAACTATATCCTTTCCTACTCAACAGGTACCACTTGTAGAAAGTTTGGTAATATGATTTCTAAAAAATGGAGATACACGTAACCATTTAAATGGCCGTCAAAGAAAGTAGGGATCTACTACTCGATCATCAATAATATCGCCCCATACGTTTAAGGACCACTTGTGCTGGCGACCTATTTTCCTTGCTAATCGTCAATTACGATCAGAATAATAATGAAAATTATGGCGATTGAGGAATTCATTTTTATGGAAAGTCGCTTCGTCCATAAACAACACATCGTGTGAAGAACTAGATCTTCACGAACTTATATTTTGTGCGCTCAGTTACAAAATTCCACCCGATTTTCATAATCTGTTTCAAAAAATTCTTGGTCAAGCTGAATGTGGTATTCATGAAAGTGATTTTGCTTTAGAATCCGTTGAAAAGATCTGTCATTGATTCCTCTTTCTTTAGAAATTTCCTTTTGACTAGAAGTAGGTTTTTCCGTTGCAATCAATAATAATATGTTAATTGATTGTCTATAAAGAAGTCGCTCTCAAAGATGATAGGCCTAATCAAGAGGGCAAAATTAGAGAGCGTCCTCTAGGAAAAAGGAGATCACAATAGATCTGAAAAGGTCGCGGTGAAACAGGTCGATAGGCCACCCCAATCCTAATCTAATCTAATCTAATCTAATTGATTGTCTTCTGTTCTTGCAAGTTTTGGTTTTATTTGGTTATATGTATTTCACATTTTCCGTTTCTACGAAACTATTCAATAGATTCCTAAAACTCCTTTCGTCTGAATATTTTTGAACATAAATTTTGCTTGCAAGTAGGCAATTCTTTTCGACTTCACCTAATACAAATATCATATATACAAGTTCTTCTTTGGAATAATTCATACTACGAGATGCATCTACTTTTCAAATAATGTAAAATGTAATCGACAAAGACAACCTTATTTGACTTATCACTATGGAACCCATTTTTCTACTATTATTTTGACATAGTAGTCGTGTTTTATTCAACCATAGCGCATTCGATACATACATACATAATATGTAGAACAACTTATATATTATCACACAAATATACAAACGAATAAAGAGGTTAATTATGAACAATTTTTGTTAAAATGGCCCTATCTGTAGCCATTTTTGATAAACATAACATGTATGTATGTATTTCAATAGGGCAATTAATTTTGCGTTTTTCTAGTAAAAAAAAAACTTCAAAAAAGGTGGTCAGAGTTTCCAAAATTGGACAGTAAATTTAAAACAGCCTGTATACCGTTAAAGCTCCAAATTTTGCCTAATGTATCTTCTATTTGTGGCAGTACTATGTAAATATTATTATTTTTATCAAAAATATTAATTGCATTGAATATATGCATCAAAGAAAAAAACACAAAAGAGGTACGTATAAATAATGGCCAGCCACTGCTAAAAATGCAAAAAATACCGGGTGTTCCATTTAAAAAAAATATCGTGTGATTATGTCGACGATTTTTGGACAATCCTGTATAATCAAAAATAATTTTCAGATATGTCCCTTAATTTCTAGTTTCACCATGTATTCAGTGAAACATTTAACTTCAGTAGCCAATAAGCAATCAAAGACCGGAATTCAGCTGCAGGACTCTGTATAAAGGGATGTTACTTTTCTACGTAAAATTTAAAAATGGAGTAATATATAGGGTGTTACGTTTAAAATAACGGAGTAAGTATGCGTTTTCCTACTTTTGGAACACCTTGTATAGTCAAAAATATTTTATGTTACGCGGCATGGAATTCTGTAAAACTTTTGTAGAAAACACTTTTTGTTAATGTCAAAAATAGAGGGGGTAATCAAAGACCAAGTCTTTGGTGGGACATTTGTACACGGCAATTGTAAATTAGCTCGAGAAAATCTGATATTGCAATATGTTAGGAGGATATTCATACGCCAGAGACCAGCTCCCTCTATTTACACAGAAAAGGACAAGTGGTGTGTGGATAATAAGGAGCAAATAATGTTGATCAATGAACTTACCAGCCTTGATCCGACTCGCGAATGTTTGTCAGGTTGAGTGAGGCGGCTCCGTAGGGTGAGTCCGGCGATACGCGAGAGACGCGTCCCTCGTACCCCTCGCCGCTGTGTGTGGGATAGCTCTCATACCAGATGTAGATGGGGATATCCTGTCCCTTGGAAACATACACCAATATAGGTCGGACGGGTAACGGCGTCAAGAAGCTATTTTCGTTCCGCACTCTCGTGTTTTCTTTTGACTCCGTTTTTAATTTTGCAAGAAGAGAAGATGGCCCGACGCGATACCGGGTTAATTTAGCTAAAAACCCTATGGGTCGCTTGGGGAAAACTTTATTTCCCGTACGTTCTTTTTCTAGAGCACTATATATGTATGTACATAAAAAAATTACTTAAGATTAAGGGAGACGATACGTGCGTAGGTATTGCTTATTTTAAATTTAATAATTAATGTGTAACGTGAAATTGCTAAGAATAGGGTTACTCAGTAGATGGTTGAGCTATTTCCGTTGTTTGCATAATTTTCCAAATATCGCCATGTCGCATAAGAAAATTTATATTTAGGCAATAATAATTCCGTTTTTATTATATATTATAATGTTCTTAATATTTTATTACAGTAGCATATAAAAAAGTGGTTTTTCAAGAAGAAATAATAAGTTTATTTCGAAAAGTTAACAATTTCCACATTTTTTAACTTACGAACGTCCGCATACCAAGAAAAATCAAATAAATATATAATGCCTAATGTTATACGTAAGTTGAACGCGAATATTAAAGACGTTTGGTTATTAATTATGCGAAACAAAACACTAAGCGATACATTTGGTGGCTGAACGAAACGGACAGATGTTGGAATTAGCTCATACGGTAATCGGGCTGTAAGACACTGAGTTAGCCGACTATTCATACACCTAAGAATGCTATAATAATGCGGCAATGTCCAATTATCTCACATTTAAGCTTTCGTCAGTTGCATTGAGACTGCCATCAGTTGTTCATCGCGTACTGTTCTAATCACATGGCGATTGTCAGTAAATGGTTGTCAGATGATAAAAAGTGCTAAATACCAGGGAAAACTAATGATATAAGCAATTAAAGTATGCTCTCCAGAGATGCTTCTTCAGCATGTGGTCCTCCAATACGTCATCACCTCACTATTGCCATTACTGTTGTATTTACCGTGTTTGCAAGATCAAATGCAATGTTACAAATTAAGGTACATATAAATGAAGATTGCATTTTTTCGGGGTAGATCATTCCTAAGAAGTTAGGTGCATATTAGGCACCTCCACAGAGTCAACTCCCTTTCCTAATCATCATTACGGGCCAGAAAAAAAACCGATTACTGGTCCAGCATTCCTCAGATTGATAGCTACATTTTTGGTGGATGCGCCAGAAAAATCACCTTAACTCTACATCTATAATACATGATTATTTTTACGGTGTTAGGGCTAAATTACCATAAAAAAATCATTTATAAGTAATAAAGTAAATATATTATGATCTTTTTTTATGAATCTGGTAATACGGCTTAGTGTTGAAATTCCTCAACGTATATCGCCCTATTTAAATACTAAATACTTAGTGGCTATCACATGGCGGTTGCGCCACGAAAAATGCTAGATAGTGCTTATGATGTCAAAAAATATTAGATACTAATTATTATCAGTGCAAAGGCGATTTCAGATTGTGATTGCCAAAAAGTGGTTGTCAGATGACAGATGGATGGATCAGCGAAAAGATAAAACAGGAGGAGTTACGTTTTGTTATCGATTTTGATGTAATGTTGCCAGAAATGACTTTTAGCGCCACTTCATTATTGTAGCACCAGGTGTTTCATCGGTTTTGTTTCATTTATAGCAATCGTAAAGAAAGTGTGTCAGAGAGAGAAGTATAATCTCGACTCACAATGGCAGCTATTTATCATTTGTTGTTGTTTCCAGCGTTAAACCTACATTATACATCGTGTTTGGAATAACAAAAAGCAAGAAATAAGCCAAACAGCGATAAATTGAATTAAAAGCGGGTTAGAAATACTTCAGAAATAATGTTTAACTCATGGTACAACTATACATAGCATTTATAACGCGTCTGGGCAAGAACAGAATTATGCTCAGTGAGTCAAAATCAACGTCAGAACACAATGACTAGAGTGGCGCCCTTTTTGTAAATTGACAGTGCTGTCAGGACGCCAAAGATGTGCATATGGATCCAGGGAAAACGGCAAGTGACCTTTCTTTTCTTTTCTCCAGATGAATGTTAAAAAACAAATGTCAACATATTAAATGGAGTTGTCAAATTACGAATAGTCACATGGCTGTTGTTAAATTACAGAATATTAGATAAGAATTATCATAATGAAGAACGGGCAAACAGCGTCGATATCTTTGATCTGAGGGGCAAAGAATTAGTAACTTTCAGTTTGTTTATTAAATTGCTATTGGCTAGCATGAACTCACAAAGGATGGCATACTTATATTCCTTGTTAGAGTTGGTACTCGCATGAATGTGCATTTATAGGCTATAAAATTCTCAAAAACTATCACGAATTATTTTGAAAAGAGCTGAGCTTGGCAGAGCTATTGGCTTTCTATTGGCTAGAGGTAACCAAAAAAAAAAAGTGCTGCTTCCGTGCAATCAAAATTTGCTAGCCGTCCGTTCTTAGTTTGGACATTATAAAAGCTCTGAGAAAGGGTGTATCTTGTCAATACCATCGCTGAAACGAAGTTGACAAAATGCAGTCCTTCTCAGAATTACTTTAGTAACTACTGGGTGCTCAGTTTTAAACTACTTATATGTTATTGTCAACAATTTCAGGTAATGACTAGTAATGGTGGTTGTCGGAAATTGATTGTTAAATGACAGAAAACATTTTTTTAAATAACAAAAGATGTCAGATGACGGTTATTAGTTGGTGATTATCAGACGACACATGATAAATGTCAGATAGCAGGTGTCAGATGGTGCATACTGGATAAGTAATAGATGCCAACTTTATGCTAAATAACAAGAGTTAGATGATAATTGCTACAAATATCTATTCTTGGCAATTGTGGGATATAGAATATTGTATAATATTTCACATGAAAAAAATGTTAAAAATTCAATCGTCAGTTGACAAAATTATCATTTTCTTTCACTTCTACTGCGGAAATGTGGCCGTAATGTAATTATGCATAAGATATATTGAAGGAATGAGTTTAGAAGGTAATTGGAAGCAACTTTTCTTAGTTATTTTGAAGACTACAATCTACAGTAAATCGAAAGAAAGCAAAGAAATGATAAGATATATGCAGATATATGATATGAACAGTTTTTCTAACCAATAGAAAAAAGTTGATACAATTAATTTTCATTTTTTTTTGTGAGTAGAGTTTGGAAAGTTCTAGGTATTTCTTGTCTTCACTATTTCTTTATTTTTCTCATCATTTTGTCACATCTTTAAAGCAAAAAAAAAACACTTTTTGATTAGAGAATAAGGCAGCATACCTTGATCTTCTTGAATAATTATGAAATAATTTCTGAATGTTGAAGAAAAAAATATCACAAATAACAGCATATCATGTCTCTAGTAATTTAGAACATAAAACTACCAAGGAGTATCCAGCTTTGTACCGTGATTTTCAAGGTTTTCGTCATATAATAAATATGCTTAGATAAAATGTTTGCAGCGCCTTATCTCATTAATGATACTGTACTATACTTTACTTTTTTATACAAAGTCTTGAAATATTAAGAAAAGTATGTGAATGGAATGAATTAGAAAAGAATACTATGCAGAGGATAAAACTTTAGAGAATATGGTACAGCTTGTATGATTTCTAGTTTAACTAGTTATAATTAATAATTATTAGCGTTGTGAACAAAATTATTGTTGAGGTTTGAGAATATAGCGAAGTTTAGAAGAAAAAAACTGTCCAATGGAATCGTGATAATGTGATCAGAGGTATATTTGAAATCGTGAAGGACACCTGAGTATAAGATAAAGAAATCAGGAGTAGTTATATGAATAATGATATAGTAATAAATCAAAGGGCAGCTTAAGTCCATTGCTGAAAAACAAAATGGACCGATACAAGAAATAGGGAAAAAATATTGAAAGATTTTAAAAGAAAAGAGCTTAATGGGAAGAAAATATAAAATGGAAAAAATGGAATAAGGATACTAGAAAAACAAAAAAAAATAACGGTAATCCTATTCTGAATATTTCTGCAGGAAATGTTAAACTAATTACCATCTCTAAGAATATTGTACTGCTGAATTTAAACTATTATTTTGGGTTTCTTCATTATAGCGGTTCTCTGAACTTTATTCGTACATTCCTGGGTGGACTATATGCAACTAAGTGGTTATATGATACGCACTATTCACCGACTCATGTGTTGAAGTAATATAATGACTTACAATAAAAAAAGATTTCAAGAACGTTAAACTTGAATCTCTTACAGAAGGTTCCTCCCTAATGGGAGGGATATCCGTCGGGGCAGGGATAAATGGAGTGGAAATAAATGAGTTCTCTACAGGCTGTAGTGTTACTTTTCCCAAACTTTACATGGAGGAATCAATCAATATCACGTTAAACGTGACGCGGACCTTGAAGGGTTCAGGCAAACGGCATTGGGAGTCGTCTAGGATTCCGTGGAGCTTCGACGAAATGGAAAGACAATTAGAGAGTAACGGATAACTGGTCGATTCGTGGTGGCTTCACGTTACCGTATCTTCCTGGCGGTATGTTCGGAAGAGGTCGCTGTGGATGGCGTGCGTAGGGACTATAAGCCGAAATAACAGAGGATATAACGAGTTCTAAACACAAAACAGTTAGTACAATCATGCTTATGGATATGTAGGTAGTCTATTTAATGAAAATATACTCAAGGGCGCCCTATTTATTTAGGGTATCATTTGTTGCCGTAATGATTCTTATTTTTGATCGGATAATCTGACTTTTGGAGCCATTTTCTGTGTGAGTTGGATGTTTGATGTATCTCGTTTGTTCTGTATTTGATGAAGCGAGATTGTATATTTTAAATGACGATGAAGAAGGTACTTTATATTTTCGTGATCTATTCTTTGCAATATACTGCTTAATCGATAATCAGTAAGATTTAAAAAAACACCTACAGGAAGCGCGATAGAGGGAGCGGTGAGCTTAGACGAACACAGACAAGAGTGTATTCAGTAAAGCTAAGCAAACAAGATTGCCTGAGTGAACAAAAGCAGAAAAGGACAGATACAACGGCACGAGATAAACGAATAATAGAAGACACTATGCAAAAACGAAAGACATGATCAAATAGATAATGAAAAACATAGCCCACAATAATGGAAATTTAAAGAATGAAATTAAAAGGTTAAAGCAAGAATTTCAGGATATTTGAAGAAGGAAGAAGGAGAGAAATTAGTCAAGAAATTGAGAAACTGGAAAAGAACTTAAACGAATGAGAAATTAATCTAGAAGTAGCCAGAAAAGAACTATTTTTTACAGAAAGCGCAAAAAATGCGGGCCAAAGTAAAGAGCGGCGAACGCTATAAAATAGCAAGAAGAGTACGAAATGATAAAAGTGAAAATAGAATCTTTCGAAAAGGAATTGGAAGTAATAAAGGCTAAAAATAAATTAAAAGCCACAGAGAAATACATAGATTATAATTTGACAGTAGACGAAAGGCTTCCCAAAAATAAATAACAAGTTACTGGCAAGAAAAAAAAAAAACCAGGGGAAGTTGCCTTAATTGCCCCAAAACTTACACTGGTCAATTCAGTCAATCTTTGAGGTGCGGGATCTAGTAACACAAGCAGGATTTCAAATTTGCCAATTGTAAAGGTGCCGTGGCCAATTGCAAAGTTCTTTCGGTACTGGCCATAAATTTTGATTTTGAGTGGTAAGAAACGTTTCTCAAAGATGTTCATGCAAAGTGTTTCACCGGGAGGAATTCTCTATAATTTGCTATTTACGCTGTATGAACAAGTACAATTTACACAAACATACCTTTAGCTTTATACTGCGTAAAGGAGATAAAAGGATTAGGTAGGCGCATTATATCCCCTCATCATGAGCAACAAACAAAGAAGCTGGTTATGATAATCAAACAAAAGCTTGAGCTATAAACGTCTGGACTGTGGAGAATCGGCTAACAAAATAGCTTCCGAGTTTCGTACTAGCTATAGAGAAGCATCTTGCCATTAATAATTTGCCAAGGAAAGCTATTCTTATCCTCCATAATGCTGCTTTCCATTTATCTGACGATGAGCTGCGAAATGGAGACACCAGGAATTTTGGATTTACCTGCAAACGAGGATGGAGGAAACTATGGATTAAGGCGCCCTTGAAGGTTTGAAGAGAAAATACCGACGTCGGCTTCTTAGCTTTCTAAAAAATGACATACTGGATGTTATTAAATGGATAGCTCAAAGTTGGGAGGAAATATAATGATAATAATAATGTCTTTATTATACACTATAACAAAAATATACATTATTTAAATTTTTGATTACAGGCGGAGATTCAGTCGCGCAGTTATTATTAATGCCCTGCTCTTCCACTCAACCTGTTTGAGAAACTAATTTTAAAATTGAATAAAAATTAGAAAATCAAAATTTCTGTACTATGGAAATATAATATAAGTTCCCCTTCCAAAGAGCTACAACTTGCAACAGAAGGACAGAGGGACAACAAAAAATATTGATTCTATATCGATTCTATAGGATTACCGAGACAATAGAAGCCCACGAAACAATGACCCAACCCTGCGTGCGTCAATTGCACGTACGGAATATCCAAATCTGTTAAAATATATGACAATATCGTATGAAAAAGACCTCTTAAATAGCTGGGTTTTATGCGATGGCGGGGTAAGATTATGGATATCAATACGGGAAGTGATTTTATGTTATAGGTACCTGGGGCACTTTAACAAAATGATTTTATGATAAAGACAGTACTTATGCAAAGTACGTCGTTTCTCCATGTTCAGCCAATCCATGGATGCAAACAAGTGACTAATTCTGTCAAATCTTCTGATACCACATATTAGACGCAAGCTCCCATTCGGAAGTCTTTGGATCCTACCCTTGGTATACTGGGTTATGTTGGATACTGAGTCACAATAATGAAATTTACTCAAAATAATAGCGTCACATAGTAGTTTTTTCGTATTACGATTAAAGTTATGTCTGTGCTGATATAAGATCTGATATCATCAACGACGCTCGAACGATCATGGAGAAGGTTATTGGATAAGAAATCTGATACGAGCAACGAAATTAAGATGTGGATTTGATTAATGAAGCAAGTGAAAATCAAGGGCTAGCTTCTTTAATGCTAAAAATTCCTGGCCGTGAAAGTGTTAATTTAGAAGACATTACAGAGTGGATGTGACGACAAAATAACTGACGATGATATTGTCGCAATGGTGATGAATAACGAGCCTATTAGCGAAGATCCTGAAGATGAAGAAATCCAAGAAATTCCACATTTTGAAGGATTTAAGGTAATTGAAGCAGCGCTCGATCAGCCACCAGGAAGATGGAACACCAACAGATATCATTTACCTATGCAAGTGTAGAGATTTGTTCGTCAGGAAGAGGACACAGATGATAAAGCAGACAAGAATAGAAGACTTCTTTAAAAACCAATCGACGAACAAAGTATAATTTGGTGCTAATATACTTATTTTATTATCCATACATTTTCTTGCAGAGGTGTGTATGTATGTTTTTATTGAAAATAAATCTGTTTAAATTTGGTAAAATGTTTATTTAAACAAAAGGAGGTTTCCTTTGTTCAACAGTATGTAGTTATGTCATATGGAATTTTGCTATGGGGTCATAGCTATCCGAGTCTTAGAATTTTTGGGCTGCAAAGATCCTAAGTAATTTATCATTTCGTGTTGACTGTCGAGAAGCATTTACAAGATTAAAAATTTTAACTTTTCCATGCCAATTTATGTTGGAATATCTTATGTACGTTAAAAAAAATATAAATTGTTACTCTACAAATGCTGCATTTTGCGGCTATAATACAAGAAATAAAAATGATTTAAGCATTAAGTATACTCGACTCAGTTCCACACAAAAGATGTCTTACCATCAAGGCATAAAGTTTTACAACGTTCTCCCGCAAAATATTAGAGATCTAAGCAGAAAATCATTCGAATGTTCTATAAAAAAAATATTAATCCATCAAACTTTTTATACAAGTGAGGAGTATTTTTCTTTATGTAGTTGCACCTCCGCACTTGGTGCTCACTTTGATTTTATTGTTACTGTGTTTGTTATATTATATATATTATTATGACTTGTGTAAACACTTTTGTATATATTTATTTATTTATTTACTTAATTCATTCGGCTTATCCGAACTAACTGTCCGCTACATTAGGCCGGATAATTGAGAGTCTACTGTACATCCTAAATACCTTATTGAGTTTTTAATTCTTTTTTAAAATCCCTCATTCAGTGTGTTCAAATAAGTTTATGTTAAGTTATGCTCAGACATTTTGAAACAAATCGGTTTGCACATCTTTGAGAAAATGTTCCTTGTCTCTTGCCGATATCCCTATGATTTTCCATTGAATTCAAGTTATGTAGTGACCCCCTTAAAGTAACTGTTGTTAAAACTGCAGATAGTAGTGCTATTGATTGAAAAATCGTTGTTTTGTTTTCCCTACTATCCCCAATAAGTTGATCTTTTTACAATAAATAGCATAGCGGGAACATGAAAAAAAAACAAACGTATACACAAGATGGCGACAAAGTAGCTCTTTTTATTATAACTGAAAACATAGCACATTTGAGAAAATTCTCTGGAAAATTACCTTGAATTTGTGTTACATAATAACATGTTTCAAAATGATAAAACCGCATTAACCTACATTTGTAGCAGGAATGCTAGACGCTGCTTTCAATATAACTTAAAATGCAAGTAGGTGCATTGGAGGCAATTTTAGGTTATTGCAACTCGACGTTACATTCATTCCTCATCTCGGAGATACTATTCTCGCTTAACGTTGTTAATTTTCCTGAAAATTTAACAGCAATAATTTTATTATAAAAGTAACGACAACGGAGGAGTGTTCCCGGTAATTATAAATCAGTCGCGATTAATATTTCAAATACGATCGTCGAGCGAATGAAATTACGACTTAATTATGTTGCGGAACACAAAATAGCTTCTAACGGAATGAAATTCAACTGCAGCGCAGGTATATATTTGTATAATACATAACACATACTATAATATATAAGGCTCGTAGGGCAACTTTAGCATATAACAAGCAACAAGAGCGCATAATATTACATTCAAACATGCGACCGGGCGATGCAGACGTCCGACGTCGCGTCGTTTGTATGTACGCTGTGCAGTACGTCGCAAGATAAGTATATACAATACATGCATGCGTCCTCCGTAAAGCTCGTCGTCCTCTCACGATTGTGTACGGCTGCTAGCGTTGCCACGTCGTTTTGAACCAGCGACGGTTAAGCCATACGGTGACGGTGTGAAGCAAATGCATGTAAAAGTGTATATCTGGAAGGCGAGCTTACGGGAGGTGGCAATTTAAATTTATTCAGAGCCGGAGCGGGTGCCCTAAAGCGGATCACCAAGCGTTAAATCAGATATGCACACGTATGAATACGTTTCGGAATCAAGGGTTGCTTCAAATTCGTTCTGGCTTAGAATTTCTGAATTCGGAGATTAACGACGCTACAGGAGAGATTTACATCTTTTCGACTAAATAAATTTTGTATTACCTTAATGCTTCCCTAAACGTTGGTACAACCAGAAAATACATTAACAAGAACAAACTCTAAGTTATTTTTTTTTTTAATATACTGTGAATTAAAACACCATTCAATTGTAATCCTACTCCATTTTATGTTCATAATTTTACCTAAATATTAAAAGAGGGGAAAATTAAGTAAGTTTACTTAAAACAACGTGTGCCAACTAAGTAGTTATTTTCTGGTTTCTATAAACAATGTAAAACTCATTAATGATTCACTTATCATAGCATAGAAAAATCGAGTAGCGTCATTATTGTCTCTATAAGTAGATTTATAGGGAATTTTTAAAAATGTATATCTATGCTCAATGACAAAAAAAAAATTAAAATCATCCCCATATATTGATTCTACGGCATATTTAAACGGATTCTATGCATATCTGTAGCGTATGTAGGACTGTAAATACCTATTACGGGTGTTTACAGACTTACAGATAACTTTACAGGCGCTACAGATATGTACAGAATCTAAAAATTGTAAAGATCATAACAAATATTGTTATTTATTCTTTCACTAGACTCATTAACGAAAGTATTAATAAAAGAATCTACCCAATGGCGCTCAAAATATCCTTTGTAACTACGATATTTAAAAAAGGTGGTATTGATGATCCTAATAACTATCGCCCAATTTCTATTACAATTGTTTTTTTTTTCAAAGTTTGAAAAAGCTTAGGAAAGATCAAATAACAACTTACTTTGATCTCAATCTACTATATAGTAATTCTCAGTTTGGCTTTCGCAACAAACTCTCAACGACTCTGGCTTTCCAAAACCTAACCAACATTGTACTTGAAAATTTTGATCTTGTATTAAGAAATATACATGTATTATCTTATATGATTTAACAAAAATTTTTGATTGCGTAGATCGTGAAATTCTATTTGATAAATTAAAACATTATCATTCCTCTGATGCACCTTCCTTACATCTAGCAAGGTGTACTACAGAGATCCGTCCTTGGACCATGTTTGTTTTCAATTTATATCAATACCTCAGAGAATTGTGATATTAACACCGATTTCTTTCTATTTGCTGATGAAGTTTTAATTTAAGGTCATTCTATTCGTCTGTTTAAAGTATTTAAACTGCAAAGAACATGGATCAAAAGTTATCGGAATTTACTGGAAAATCTTAACTGACTTTGAAAAAGGTGGAACTTCTCAGTTCCTCTGTATTTTTCTTCTATTTAATCAGTCGTTTATATAATTAGACTCTATATCGCGGATGACTGGATCTTCAAAATGAAATTCATGACCAGTTATAGTCTAGATTGGTGGGTCTGAATAATATCTTCTTAGTAATTGTCACTGGGTAATTATTACATATTAGTTTTAATGTTAAATCGTGTAAATTTAAGAAATTTGTTAATTTCTTACTATAAAAAGCTTGCAATCATGTTACGTCAAGGATTAAAGTAGTAGAAGTTGAAATTGTATTTTTTAGATCTTTGTTTATGTTAATTTTATGTTGCAATGTGTGTTGCGAGTTAAAAATCTTAAAATTTCTTAGCTGTAGTATTGCTTCATTAATCTAGTAAGCACATTTTACGTATTTTTAAATATTTCATATTCTATACTGTATAATTATGTGCTTTCAAATACTCCAATAAATATTTGTAACCCTAATTTCATTGCCATTGTTAGAATTGGAAGGTCATTTTTTTATTTTTTGTATGATCATTACATGTATTAAACCCATTTTTTAGCTTGAAAAAGATGCTAGTAGCATCGAAACGACACAACGTATAGAAAAGGAAATGCGATCAAATAGTGTTCTTTCCATTCTAATTTATTACTATCTATAATGGTTAGATGTTTCGGCCGAAACTGGCCATCTTCAAGCTCTTATAACATCAATGTAAAAAGACAAATTAAAACGTTATTGTTGATAAAAAATAAACTACAGAGAAAAGTGTCATCTAAATATAAAATTACTGGTGTGTATCACTGTGTATCAATTTGATATTTAGATGACACATTTCTCTGTAGTTTATTTTTTATTTTTAATAAATCCCAACATTTTAATTTGTTTTGTCACAATGACGTTATAAGAGCCTGACGATGGCCAGTTTCGGTCGAAATTATAGATAGTATTCAGAAATCAAAATGAAAGAACACTATCTGATTGCATTTGAATATTTATCCATTCAAGTAGAAAACTTGAACATGGAAAAAAAACGCTTTAAGAGAATGGTAACACATCTAAAGCACAATAGAATTTTGGATTAAGTAATTACATTAAAGAGAGTAATTAGGGTATTATACTATTTAAACACTTGGGACTACTTGCATACTTCCTTTAGTGCTACGACATGTTTACAATGGAAATAGAAACATGTTTTAATTAACGCAGAAGAGGTAAAATCCAATTGTTAATGTTAATATCCATACTTCTAATCAGGCCTATATGTTAACAGGATAACTGAATTTAAAACAAGTAACAAAAGCTGGGTCTAATCAAAAAACGATATCATTAATTTATTATGTTTCATTTATATTTGCACTTTAAATTTTCCAATTTCGAGTTAATTTTGCAGAATAATAGCAGGTTTCAATATTCAACATTTCAACAGCACGCGATATATTATTAAAGTAATTATTACGTTGAATTTTAGTTTTAAAATACAAGTACATTGTGTAGGTTATCCAATGAATGTCACCTGGTACTGCAATATTCTGCTTAAAATATTTTCGCTAATTCTATCGTTGTATCCATCCAAATAAAGCAAATGCAGTATAGGTATGTTATTTTCCACCATATCGTGATTATGTAATACTAAGTAGTTTTATAAAACACTCATATTTGAAAAATATATAACAATTGCAGAAAGAAATTTTAAAAAAGAAATCAAATAGCTTCTAAAATATTGTTTGAATGCAATTGATTAGTGAAGTGTTGTTCTCAGAAGCTTTCTTATTTAACCATTTGTTCATATTTCGTTTCAGACGAGAACAGTTTGTGCCAACTTTGTTATTTTAAAAAAATAGTAAAACACACCGAGTGAGCTGTTATGTTGAGACAACGCAATATCTCGAAAACTAGGCATCGAATTCAAAAACGTTGTGAACAAAATTAAGTGATAGGAAACGTAAGTAAACCTAATTTTAATGATTTTCATTTGCATCCAGTTTACTCCAATCATATCATTCGACGTGCTAATGTGGTTAGTTCGGTCAGATTTTATTCGAATGATAGATACAGGAGTTGAATTTCAGTATCATCGCCGATACTTTGAAACTGCAAGAAGATCATTTAACCAAGTGAACTCAAAATAGCAGATTTCTTTTTGGTTACAATAAATTACAAAAAGTAACCACAGCAATACTTCCACAAATTTTTAATGCAGGTTGAAATGACATTACTGAAAATTTCCCAATTTTACTTATATGTAAATGAAGAAAAAAATAGGAGGTAGTTGCTAAGTTTAAATGCCCAAACACGAGATTGTATAATGTATAATAAATGACAGACTTTTCATCCTGTAAATGTTGTGTAACTGCTTATAACGTCGAAATGCTTGAATAAATGTTCATACCTAGTCTAATTAACCATAAGTTATTTCTGGTTATATGATTTTAAAATACGGTATACTAGAAATAAATATTAAACGTCTACTTATTATTTTGTATACAGGCATTGGATCGTTTATTATACTACTCACATAAAGCAAATTTAACATTTTGTCCAAGTATGGGGTAAGTTTAAGTCGACTAAAAACAATTATTTTCCATAAAAAACACAAGTCATCCAAAAACTAATGTTTTTTCTTCGGGATAAATATAGCTTAAGCAATTTGTTACTTTTTCAGACACCACCGCAGAGCTAAATCTCCCTCCTAATCATCATTTTGGCTCCAGAGAAAACCAGTTACTGGTTTGGTGACAATTATCGTAATACCATACCTCAGGTTGATAGCTACACTTTTGGTGGAGGCGCCGGATAAATATCGGTTTAACGCCACATTGCGCCTATAATACATGAGTATTTTTACGGTATTAGGACTTAAAAAATATTTATAAGTAATAAAGTAAATATATAATGATTTTCTTTTTATGAATTTACCTAGTACAATAAAATTGAGACCAAGTGATTTTACATAAAAGTATTTATTCCATTATGATTTTAAGAATCATTGGGTATTTATGCCATCGATCTTGTAAAAAATTGTTTTATGAAAACTTTGTGTAGAAAAAAGATTTTTCCCGAACATTGTGCTCGATTTTTTATTTGGTGTCACAGTGAGAATTTCTGTTAAAATTTAGAAACGATTCTTTTCGGATATTTTTTTACGCATAGCAAAGGAAAGAGGAAAAGTCTCTGGAATCGAAGTTAAAATTTCTTCCTGCGAAAAAATTTGATAAAAATTTTTTCGCATGCAATACACTGAGAAAAATTTTGTGTGCATTTTTAAAAATGGCAAGTAATACAGTCAATAGCATATGGCATAGATGATCTGCTTAGTTGCTGCAAGTAAATATGTGTTTCTGATGTAAGGTTTCTTGGGTAAATAATCGCTTGCATAGTTTAATAATGGAAAATATACGTTATATTTAGAACAATTAAACGGGTTATTTATCTTTAGTAAGTAGTATCCTTGTATACGAAAAAGTAAAGTTTATAACTGGGCGACATGTACGGCTGATATTCAAACAACCTGCATACTGCATAGTCTTAGTTTCCACACTCAACTAATTTTTTACTTTCATACCGGTGTGGTAATTTGCAACTATTATTGCAATTAACTCTAACACGCCTTGATTAGAAAAGCTGTGAACATGGACTGCAGAACTAATCCTACCAAATATGATTTTAATAACCCCAACACAATAGTTATTATAAATAATCACAACATAATGTGTATAATTATCTGAATGCGATATCTCTCGTTTGGATTCGTAATCTAGTTGAATAAAATTAAATAGTAGGGTATGTAAAAATTAAAGAGTTATATTAGTTGCACTCAGTGTAATTATTTTATTGAAAGATATATTTAAAAGTGGTATATTTATTGTATCAAAACACACAAATATTTTGTTTATAACTTATGTAAATTTGCTATCTATATCTAATTATTGAGATTAACTGAATTAAATGTATGAGTGTAATAAGATTGAAATATTATATAGACAAATAAACAGTTTAATTAGAGTAATATGTTGAAGTATTTAGAATAGTAATTCGTTTTTAGATAACTGCTTTTATTTGGAAGGATTCAACAGGTTTAGTAACAGCAAGTAAAGATATATTTGCCGCAAGTAAATTATTGCCAGCAATTCAGTTTATTTGAAACATTCTTCTCAGACCGAATTATCACTATCAATTGTCAATCAAATTAAAAGCTAAATCACTTATTATCTCCTTGATAATGCAGGTTTTTCTGATATTATTATTTTCTTCGTTTTATATGTTTTTGATATTAAATTTTACATCTGGTATTGAAATAACGAAACCTGCAAATAAAGCCGCTGGAACAAAATTGATTCTTTTTCCGAATTTGATAATTTGGCAACTACAATATTTCGATTGTCGCAAGACCAAATTGATTAAAATGTAAGTTTGTTGTTTAAGGCTCTAACCTTAGCATGGTGAAATGACCTTTAGAAGGGATTTGGAAAAAAAACTACGCATGGATATTGGCAAGTCATAAGAAGGTAAGGCCAAGCTTCCACTACCATGCGGAGCTGGGATGGGAGGTAATGAGCGGAGTCGACTTAAAGGCGTTTGGTTGGTGCAACTCGCATGGCCGATGTATTTGGTTATACTTAAATGAGTTTTTCAGCACATAGGTTCGAACGGTAGTGGAAACTTAGCCTAATATAGCGGTATTTTGCTCCCTTGATTTTCACTGCAATGGTCATTGCTCTCAGAAATGATTAGAAAAATGTGCTCCAAGCAGACCTTTCTTTAAACATTTTTGCTATTATATCTACAAAAATGGAGCTACCGTCATCTCCTAGACATCAAATCACAGTATATAAGGTTATATTGAAAACTATTCATCGAGAAAATCTGAAAATGTAGTACCCAAGGTACACATAAAAACATAAATAGGGACTACACGCCTAAGATCAATCAACATGTAACTAACATTATATAGAAAGTAATATTGAAAAAAGTTACGGAAAAAAAAATTATTTTAAGTACATTACTAAAGTTGACTAAATAAACTTCGGGTAATTTGAATTTTAAAAGAACTTAAACTTAACTTCTTATCGAGAAAGTGAGGGTTGGATACCTCGAAAATGGCAATTCGTATTTACTAAATATACCAACGACAAACGTTACAAAACATATATTACGTAATAGTCAAAAAGTAAAAATATGAAATTGAATTGTATAGTTGGTAAAAATATTTGTATAAACCTTGTTCCACATCAACACTGAAACACAAACAAGTACACTTTAAAAACGGAATTTTATTAATAATTTATTCCGTTTTTAAAGTGCGCTTGTTTGTGTTTCAATGTTGACGTGGTACAAGTTTTATACAAATATTTTTACCAATTGTACAATTCAATTTCACATTTTAACTTTTTCACTATTCTTTGCTAATTAATAATTGTAAGTATTTTGAGTTTTTAAAAAAACTTTTATTTCAATATTATCACACTTTATTTATTGATAAATTTTGTATATAATAATTATTATTAAAATATTCATTAATTTTAATATTAAAGTCTCTGCTTTGGATGTTCTTTAGCTGGCCTGAGGATGTGCATATAAGCTGACGAAACTGGTTGTCTTTATTAAAAACTGTGTCACAAAGTGGACCTGTTTTTCAATTATTTACCTTCTTAATTATTCACTCACACACAGTCAAAAATGGATTATATGCTAATAATATTTAAGTTAATTCCGAAAACATTCCATATCAGAGTGATATTATCAACTAGTGGTTTCTAATGTATTCCTTTTTCGCATGGAAGATTTTTCTGAAATAAATTTCAGCGAAACCGCTGAATGTTTTTTTTTTAATTATGAAAATATGTATAAAAAGGCGTTCTACATAATTCTGCTGGAATATACCACAAAATATTCTAGTAACGTCACGAAAACTATAAACAATTGTGGAAGTAGCTGAAAGCCGACATCATCTGGAGATTATTATGACGAATTTGAAGCATTCCTTTCTTACGATGTATTTACTTATTGTTTTATATAATACATTTTAAATTAGTAGCGTAATTTTTAAAGTACCAATCGCAACAATAAATTATGTGCATTTCCTTTATTTGTCGCGGTTACATCTATGTTACTCTGAATGCATTAAGTTTAGATAGAATGAAAGAGAGAAGAGCCACAAATTTTACAGAGAAAAGGATCTAGAGAGAGAGACAGAGACGGCAAGAGACATAGAATACTAGAACATATACAGAACAATCGAAATCAAGCACATTCTTTCTTGCGTTGCAATTAAGGGTTGGGTAATTTCGATTGTTTTGGCAAAACTAATAGTACAGGACGAGCTACTATATTTTTGTGACTGTAAGTACAGTGAGTGAGAACAGATCAAGATATATTTAAGGTGAATTTAATTTTCTAACTTATAAATTTTGTGGTAATAGTAAAAATATGAATTCCTTACTCCATGTCGGTGCCTAGTGATAATATTGATTAGTATTCTCTTTTGTTTTATTTTTCTCTGTATTTTACTGTTTTAAATTCACCTTCATGTATCTATTAGTCGTGAGAAACTGTGCATTTGGTCCTTATATTAGTTTTATTCTGCGTATTGCAAACAATTCGCTATACAAATAGTAAGTAACAAAATGTTGATTTGTTAATGTTGTTAATATGTGAGAAAGAAATGATGATGGAATAGAAAATAAATATCTGCTCTCTCCTATCACCCTTTTGTTCAAGTGGAGTTCCTTTGTTTCACTGTGGCCAATCACAAACATATTTTTCATGAATTTAATAACAATATACTGTTAACCAGTTACTTTTACTATTATTTCTTTAGGTTGATGCAATGTGATTAGGTTCCAAATTAAATCGGAAATGATAATGTACAATTTTCTTGGTTTAGGAAATTTCAATTCGGGCGAAAGTGCATGTTTAAATGGGTTCATTAATATTCTCATTATTTGCTTTGAATTTCTTTAGAGCAACTATCAGACAATGCTAAAAAATGCAAGTTCGATATCTCTAATCGTTTTCCAGATAATCGCGGTTAAAGTTACGAAAAATAAGAAACGACGCGAGGGCGTTCCAATGTGGCCTATTCGATGCGCATTTTAACGAGGAATCGAATGCCGAAAACCTGAGTTCGATATCTCTAACCGTTTCAGAGGTATTGGCGGTTAAAATTACGGAAAAAAAACGCACTCTAGGGCTTTCTAACGTGGTCTCTTCGATATGCACTTTAACGGGGAATCGAAAGCCGACAACCGGAGCTCGATATCTCTAACCGTTTCCGAGATATTCGCGGTTATTTCGCCCTGTTGATGGTCTAGTGGCTTGCACATTCGGCTATCAGTCACGGGGTCCTCGGTTCGAACCCGACGGACTGCTCTCAGAGCGAGGTTTTCGTGGCTTCCTCACTCCTTGGCGAATGCTGAGAGACGAACATCTTAAGTCGCTCCACGGGCGCAGGCGTAATAATAACTCATGGCTGGGCCGATGCCCGTGTAATTGGCGAAAGCTGTTGGGAATGGCAAGGCATGAATTATTATCATTATTATTATTATTAGGTCGCCTGCCAACCTGGAGCCTGCCAAGATGCGATGCATCGTGAAAGCGCTGTTCCCCACCCATCCTTCTAGGGGAAGGAGAGGCTTCGGAGAGACGTCTGACCTTCTGCTCTTCCGCGAGGAAGAATTGAGAGCAGTATTGGAGTCTCTACCCACATTGGTACATCAGTGCTGTCCACGCCTGCTGCTGGATATGTACAATGCATGTCTGGCTGCAGGGGTCTTTCCTCCTCGATGGAAGACCGCCAGACTTGTGCTGATTTCTAAGAAGGACGGAGATCAGAACGATCCAAGCACATACCGTCCGCTGTGTATGCTGGATACTGCGGGCAAGGTGCTGGAGAAGCTCGTCAGAGCGAGATTGCATGCAGTAGTGGCAGATGCTGGAGGCTTGTCTCCCTACTAGTACGGTTTTCGACGGGGAAGATCAATCACAGACGCTCTGCGGGAGGTATCAGAGGCCGTATCAAGGGCGGAGGATCACACACATTACTCACGTCGTGTGGTCCTGCTCGTAACCCTGGATGTGAAGAATGCGTTCAACTCCGCTAGGTGGGTTGATATACTAGACGCTTTGGAGCACTCTTTCCGGGTATCCCCGTATCTTCTACGGATGATAAACGGCTACCTGGACGAGCGTTCTATCATATACCAGACAACGCAGGGTCATCGTAACTATAAGGTGACGTCCGGGGTTGCTCAGGGATCCATCTTGGGACCAGATCTCTGGAACATCCTGTATGATGGTCTGCTGAGAACGGAGATGCTTGAATAAGTGAGACTGGTTCGCTATGCCGACGACATCCCACTGCTCATTACCGCGCGCGATGTCGAGCTGGCCCAGTTGAAACTTAACCAGGCCATGAGGTGGGTGAACCAATGGATGGAGAAGCATGGTCTGACCCTTGCTTTGCATAAAACCGAGGTCGTCGTCCTTTCCAAAAAGCGGATTAATACAATAATACCCCTGCGGATAGGAGACGCGGAGATCACGGCGCGCCCTGCGGTAAAATACCTCGGAGTGCTGGTAGATACCAAAATGACTTTGTGGCCTCTAAAACATCGCACTGCGGACAAGGCGGCGAAGTTGATTGCAGATCTGGGCCGACTGATGGCTAACGTCGGCGGTCCTAGCCCAAGCAAACGGAGGCCACTGAGGGCTGCGGTGCTGTTCGTTATATTGTATGGGGCAGATGCTCTCAGAAAAGAGCTATACCGCAAGAGACTAGCCCATGTCCAGAGAAGGGCCGCGCTGCGAGTGGCCAGTGCTTACCGCACTGTGTCGGAGCCTGCAGTGCTCGTAGTAGCGGGAATTATCCCGGTGGCGCTGCTCGCCCAGGAGAAAAAGCGTGTTTACACGAAGAAACGTGAAACTGGGGAAGAATCTGAATCCAGGGAAAGAAATATCGGTATCGTCACATGGCAACGATTGTGGGAAAGTGACGCGAGAGGGCGCTGGACTCGCAGGCTGATCCCGAACCTCCGCCCTTGGATCATGCGAGCCCCTGGGGAGGTAGACTTCTATCTCACTCAATTTTTAACCGGGCACAGCTACTTCAGGTCTTACCTACATCGTATAGGGAAGACGGATTCTGGAGTATGTCTGTATTGCCCCAATGGATTGGATGATGCCCATCATACTTTCTTTGTATGTCGGAGAGGGCAGAGCGGAGAGATGCTGATGGAGGCTGCGATTGGCACTCTTTCGCAAGACTCAATTATCCAAAAAAATGATAGACAGCGAGGACTGCTGGACGAACGTCTCCAGGTTAGTGCACCACATCCTTCGCATGAAGAAAGCTGATTTAGACCGCAACGTAGGAGCGGAATATTAAATATTTTTTTATTTATATATTTATCTATTTATTTATATATTCATTAATGTGTTAGGCCAGTTCCCTATTGAAACCTAAAGTTGTGTGTGCCCCTATACAGCCAAAATAAATAGACCCAGCCCGAAGTAGTGTGGTAAACGGTTCCGAGCTGGTGTCTGGGACACGGGGGGTGTTTTTAGCCGGTAGTCTTCCTCGGAAGGAGTCCGACACTCCGTGCGTGCCACATGTTGCCTCAGTGGAATTGTGCTTTAACAGCTAGTCTACAGGTTCCTTAGGTGTTAGCTCTAAGTTGATTTGAGACTGTGTAACGCTAAATGAGGTGGACACCCACAAGAAGTTAACATTGGCCTAGGCTCCCAGCCATTCGAGCGTGAGACAAATTGGCCAGAAGTGGTTCATCCCGATAATTCGTTGGAGCTGGCCCTTCTTTTGGTATTATCGAATGGTAATTTAAGAAGTCCATCAATGAATAGGTATATAATGAGCCCAAAGGGTAGTGGCAAAAGTCACTAAGGGGAGACAGGCAAAAGAGTGTCTAAAGGAACAGAGGCCTGCATTTACCAAAGACCTACTGACTTGTCACCATAAACTAAATAGGTATATGTATAACATAGGCCTGGTAAACGACGCTACTTGCGGATTCTGCCAAGAGGAGGAAAAATGTAATGGGACTGGAGTAGCTAAGAGCTATATAAAGGAGCCTCTCTCATTGATGATAGGCCTCATTAGGATGGCGATGTTGGAGAGGATCTTTTAGGAGAAAGAATATCATAATAAATTAGGAAAGGTCGCAGTGAAATAGGCCCATGGGCTACCCTAACGCTAATCTAATCTAATCTAAGGTACAGTGTCAGCGAATAATAGATAAATACATTTTCGCAAAGTAGTCGGGCGCAGTCAAAGAGAAAGTAAAAGGGCCATTGCCCGATAAGCAATGATGTAACTATAGTATAATTAATGTGCTAATATGTCAGCAAATTTTATACCACATACTTCATACGTGACTTCCATATTGCTAAGAAATCTATATCACAGAAAAGATATATGGATAAAGAAAACTGTACATCGATATTGAGAAATATTTGTTATAATAACATGAATTGTATTTGAGTATTTGTTGATGTGCATCAACCTAACAGAAACACAGATACGATGTGGTTATCTTACACATTTCGTACGTATCAAAAACAAAATGCAAGATACTATGTATATGGATATACTTTTATCAATATGATATATTATATGTAATATTCATCAAATTAAACACCAATTATACACCACCAAAGATAATACCAAAAGAAAACATATACAGTACAGTACTAGGATGTACAATTGGTTAAAATATGATTAATAAAAATGTTCTTGCATATAAAGCAGCTTTTAAATCAATCGTCACGGCCTTCTGTATCAATTCTCCTATTTTTATTTATTCTTTAGAATCTAGACTGTTGTAAGATGGCGAAGGAGGGCGCGTGGTTTTGAACGATTTAAATGCATCATTTTTATCCAAGAACTCAAACCCTTGGCAATAAGCCCATCTGATCCGATGGCCACCAACGCCAAAAACCACCACAGAAAGAGAGCAGAGGGTGAAATCCTACCGTGTCGCCTACCTTCTTCTCCCATTGTAACACATAGGGCACCGGTTGACCCTCGGGAAACTCCACGTGGCAGTTGAATACCACGGACTCACCCAGTATGGCGGTGATGTGGACTGCATCTTGGAAACAGAAGGCTGCAACAAAAACGGAGAGACCTACAGAAAATATGCAACACCATTCAACGAAGTGCAATTCTGTAAAACGTGCGGTATAGAAGAAGAAAAGAAAATTACTCCACATATAACTAGCTTATACATGTTGTAAAGACTTATTCGCACTCATAGTAGTAATATAGATATTTTTAACTTCTATGAGATTAAAAAATACGTCATTACTAGGTGAAAAGTGTAAACCTTTTGGATTGAAAGTGAGTGACAAGTGTGTTTAATTGAATATTGCTCAACAACAATATTTCAATTTCAAATATATTTAACATGATATATATGAATAAAATATTATATTATCCTCGGTCGAAATTTCATTCTAGTATGGTTTGATTTTCTTGAAGCAAAACTTTATTTCATTGTTAGTTATACTCGTATGTTTATAAATCTTGGGTTAGTTGTAGACTTTTTCTATACAGGCTGTTCCACCGAACTGGGTCATTAGATTTTTTCGAACCTCTAGTAAAAATTAATAATAATAATAATAATATCGTCTTTATTTAATATTAATACATGATGGAACACACAAAGTGAATTAATCGTAGGCAAAGTTTAGCTGTTAGTTATTCTTCCACTTAACCTATGATTAATTACTGGTTATATAAACTAATATTTAGCTAAATAAAAAATAAAAATAAAATCACATAATGCATGCGTGCAGTAAAAAAAATAGTAGAAAATAAATCAATTATATATCTTTTTAAATAATAAAAGTACCCAACACTATAAATGAACTAATCAATAACATCATACCTAAACCTAACCCTGTAACCTAAACTAGGCAGCCAGTAAAGATCTAATCTGCCTTTTAAACATACTCAGCGACATCTGTTTTTGAAATTCTGAAATAAATTCATTATAAATGACCACAGTGTTATAAGTAAAAGACCGCTTAAACATAGCTGTTCTATGGTGCGGTATATTCATAGTACTATTTCTGACATTTTGGTTGTGGTTATCGCTAGGATGTGTCAGTTTTCTACGAAAATAAATAGGAAATTGATTTTGTAATAGTTTAAATAAGAAAACTAAAAAATTAAACTTTGTAAGATCTGGAAGACGTAACCAGCCTATTTAGTCATATTTAGAGCTAACATGGTCATATCTGTGGAGAGAAAAAATCATATTTACAACAGGTGTTTTGAATAACCTGTAAACGTCTTTTAGTGTAATAATCTGAACATGGATAATACACTAGTACAGCATATAATAACACAGACATAACAAGCGATTCACATAACTTTTTTTTAAAGAGAAGCTTAATATTTCTTTCTTATATACAACCCTCTGAGACGAATGTATGTGCGCTGACATAACTTTGCAACATCGTGAAATTTCAAATCATTATCTAAATCACTCCTACTATTTTTAGGTTTTTTGAAAAAAGGTATGACATCTTGATTTATTTTAATTTTCAAATCTCGGTTCGACATATAATCTGTTTCTTTTAGAACAAAATAAAATAGCAGATGATTTGGCAGGTTTTAATTGTAAAAAAATAATTTTTGAAACTTGCAAAGTAGTCATGACCGACTATGACCTATTTAAGGAAAGTATTCTCAGCCTTATGGCACTTTTGGTATACATAACTTTGCAACATCGTGAAATTTCAAATCATTATCTAAATCACTCCTACTATTTTTAGGTTTTTTGAAAAAAGGTATGACATCTTGATTTATTTTAATTTTCAAATCTCGGTTCGACATATAATCTGTTTCTTTTAGAACAAAATAAAATAGCAGATGATTTGGCAGGTTTTAATTGTAAAAAAATAATTTTTGAAACTTGCAAAGTAGTCATGACCGACTATGACCTATTTAAGGAAAGTATTCTCAGCCTTATGGCACTTTTGGTATACAGAGTGTCGATATTAACTTTCTTGTTTTAAATAGAATAGTGTAATTTTTATGGATCCAGTGTATTACTCGCATCATTCTTGATAAGTTTGCATTAATGTTTCCTTTTCCTACAGCTGATCGTTTTTGAGGTATTAGCAATTTTGTCAAAATTTTGACGTTTCCAATGAAATTAAATATCTCATAGGCTACTAGACATTAAGATATTTTACTGATGTGGATGCAAGTAGACAGTCATAGATATTGACTGCGACAGTGGTAACTGCAATATCCTATACAGGGTGTTCAGAAACTCATGTCCAATATGGATATCTTTAATAATGCAGCCCCAAATTCTCCATAGATTAGTATTAAGGTTTAGGGTACTTATTTCTGATAGTTTTTGAAACATTCACATTCATTTCATAAAACCAGCAGAAATACGTCAAAACTACTGTCATCCCTAAATATTCTTTAATACTACTAAAACAGTTAAATATTTGTCTTAACTTTCTTTTGGTGTTTTATAATTTTGATGGATTTAGCAGGCAAGAAACTTACAGTTGTTCTTGCACTACATCAGTCTACAAACCTACCAAGTTTAATTTAAATCGGTGGCACACATTTTCCTGTGTTTCCTAGTCAGTATGAATGAAGCACACAAGTTATACACATGTCATTATGTAGTAGATTACATTAACTCCATTTCATAACATGCGTAATACCAAAAAATAGAAAAAAGTAATAACGAAAAATTTAAAATCACATATGTTGCGAGTTTTCCGAGGTAGTTATAGTGGCTAAATAAAAATGCAACCCCCTGTATATGCGTTAATTATAAAATACGTTTTAAACTTATTCCGTTACGTACCAACAGGCATTCAACGGATTAATTAAAGGAATATATTACGCTGCCATCTATTCATATTTTCGTTATTATAACGGACCAGTTGACAGGGCCGGTCGATAAGATTATATCCCATTTAAAAAAGAGGTAAACAAAAGAAAAACGTGCTAATGAATCATTCCCTTCGTCGACTATGCGAAAATTAAATAGAAATGTACAAACACGTTTAACGTCTACACGTAAGCGAGAACAAACGAATATATCCGCAGTCGTACATCTGCGTACGTCGGGTATGTACGTGTAAACGCTACAAGCGCAAAATTTTTAATTTCCCGCTGTTCCCGATGATAAATGGTACATCCCGCCGTCCCTTTTCGTTCGTATTCCATACGCTCGGGCATGTAACGTGCTAATATGTACCCGATAGGCTACACTCATATCGGGTGTACGGTTAGGACATGCTGTGAGATATTGGACAGATCAGATAACAATGAATCGCTTCGGTTGAGATCATGTAAAATGCATTGACACGGAGGTGGTTATGGTATCTATCTAATTAGTTTCGACCAGGGCTACGTAACGAACGGTTGGGTTTACGTATAGGGCACAATACATATATACGTCGGATGGGTATGCAATTATTTTAACGGTGGAGGACAAAAGTAGGTTTGGGATTCATGATAGATAAATTGGAAATGTTCTTTTTGTATTGCACTGAAACTGTTCAGAAAAATATAGCGTCCGCAATTAAAAACGCAGCATCCTAGAAATTGTTCAAACATTTCTTAAACAACTTTCATAAATATATTTTTTAGACATCAGTTTGCTGCCAACTGCAACGCATTTGGATTCGTTCAAAGACAGCCTCGATCGAGAAGACCAGCGAGGAAGTTGTGGCCGCCTGAAGGCATGTACATTTATTAACGACGAAGAATTTTATCTCCGTGTATGGTCTATACACTTTTAGGGTTTAGAAATTTTTACGGATAGGTCGTAGGGTGAGGGTGGTGTAGGAGAGGCTTTTGTTGTTTCTAATAGGGGTATCGAAATATTTTCAAATAATATTTAAATTTGAATATACCCCGCCACAATCCATTTCGATATAGCGCTCGGTGCCCTTGGTCATAACTAAACTCTAAGAATGTTATAGGGGTAGAGAGTTGCATATCTATTATGTTACTAATCTATGCTTAACAATATTTGCTTAATATTTCTTTTTGATAACTTTTATAATGTCAGATATATCGAGCTTCTACTAATGATGTATAAAACTACTTCTTTACGTTAGCAGCTACAACCTGCTTCTGCTACTTTTTGTAGCAGTTTTCCTTAAATAGCGGTATACGTTAAACAGATAAACTGTTTCTATAACTTTGCACACCGCCCCAAAGTGTCTTTTGTAACCACTATTCACTCAATATTTTATGTATTTATATTGCAGATAATTCTATTTGATTCAGTAACGAGTGGAGATACATATACTTATATACGTACTGCTGTGGTTAGACTACCTACTTTCCGCTGACTGTAATTTTAAGTTGCATAGTTTTGTTGTCATGATTACTCCGTTCAGCTGATATTCAATGTACCGAGAATTTTCACAATAATGTTTATTTTATTTAAAATTTAGTTAAAGAGTTGATTGTATGATTTATTTAATTAAGTGTTAAGTTTTTTAAAATTAATTCCATTCATTTATTTGTCTATTGTTTGAGTGTATGTTTTATGCGGATTCGATTAGATATTGTCGTTGAATTATAATACGATTTCGTTGTACGTTTTTGAGAGAGGGATTTTCGTAAGAAAAACGATTGTAGAGATTTGTTAAGGACTTTCTTGTTCGACTATTGACGTGAGTAGACGTATTTTTATATTTTGGTTGCCATTTTGTAATTCATTTTGATTTTGTAAGTTTCACTTTAATTTCTGTTATTATTTAGTCGATCAAGGATTTCTTTTTGTGATAATTGTTAATATATTGAAGTGTGCACATTATAGATATAAGATCAATTATTATTTTTTTGTTTAGGAAGATAATTTTTTAGTTTTAATTCTCTCATTAAGAGTTAATTTTCGTTATTCAATTTTCCTGTTTTGTTTATCAATCACCTCGTTTGGGTGAGTAGAAGCATTGTTCTTGCATTTTAGTTTTCATTTTTGTATATTTCTAGTAATTACCCACGCTTAATTTATTTTAATTTGAAACCACGTGGATTAAAATATTTTGGATAATCTTCCTGAACAATCAAAAACTTTTGCTTTGCATAGGAAATAGCATTGTTCTAGTTTAATTTAGATTCAAGCGCAGTTTTTATTTTAGGCCAGAACCTTCAGTTCACTATTTGTAATTTAGCCCTTTTTGAGAAATATAATTGATTGATAATTAGCATCTTTGGGTTGAAAATTCTGTTCTTTTATTTTTTTTTAAACCTTTTCATTTTTTCGGGTAATTAAGTAAGTCTGATTTCATTCACCCACATTTTACTTTTTAGTGGTTAGATTCAAGTTTTAATTCGCGAGGGTAACTCTGAGGTTGTTAGTTCTTTTGCGTTTTTTTTTTATCCGTTGTACTAGCTAATTTAATTTTTATATTTTTCTTTTTAAAAATTCAGTTTAGCATTTTCAATTAATTCAATCTGTACACAGCAGTACGTACACCTAGGTATTGTATATATTTTCGTAACTAATAACAATCTACTAATGTAAATAATTCATTAATAAATGAAAAAGTATAGTTTCTTGAACGGAAAAGTATAAATTGGCATTTTTTATCAATTATAAAATGGTGATTGTAATAAGTAACAATAATAACAACTAGTAATAGGTTCTGAGGGGTTACGTTTCATGATGATGAAGTTCCTATAATGACATGTATTATGTGATTTATACGCATACGTATTTCTTAACCAAAATCGTTATAAAAACTAATCAGCGAAAGTTACATTGTGCGGGGTTGTTTCACAAAATAACTATTATTACTTTTTGTAGTTGTTAGAGAATTCTCTTATTTACTTAAGCGGATGCGATGTTCGTATATTCGTTATTTATAGAACTTTTTTTACCGCGTACGCTTGTCATTTATTTAACACACCACTAAAATATGAATATTTTTAGAAATACTTTCTTTATTATGTTTGTTAGTTCATTTTTACTTTTTCTTTACGGCAAAAAAGCAACTATGATACATAGATAGTGCCACAAAATAAACATGAACTGTTTCTTACAAAAAAATGTTTCCTGAATTTATAGTATTAAATAAATATAGCCTTTATGTATTTATCTTTGTTGCTTGTATTATTATCACCACCCAAATTCATATAAATAACAACACCATACACAAATTATTGTTAGTCTTTCAGTTACAAGTTACCACCAAAGTTTACTGCTAGAATAAAATACAACTAACATATATTTCAATAGTTTAGTGCCAATTATTATAATGATTCAAATCTATTTGACAAAAACTTACTAAATTCTTCAATTTGATAATCACATGAAAATAATGTTTGTTTTTTTTATTACATAAGCGCTGAAGTTACAACTACAAAATGCAATAAATTATCAAAAAATTAAAAGCCAATTTACTAATTTAAATTATTATTACTTCCATTCCTCACCGGTGTTGTAAGAAAATAATTAATTTAATCATTGAAGAAAAAATAATCCCTTGTGCGCTACGCGCCTCCCAAAATCATCAAGACGATCTAAATACTCCATACGACAAAATTTGCACGCTCGAGAACGCTCGACTCCGATCCAAACCGACGCACGATACTCCCTTTCAACAACATATTTAGAAACGTTTACAAAAGCAGGTTGTAGCTGCTAACGTAAAGAAGCAGATTTATACATCGCTGCATTTTATAAACTGCTTTACTACTATATATACTGCTACAAATATACATGTATATTTCACAACATTCGCACTCGTCTACTACAGGGTGATTCTCAATATATGCGACAAACCTTAAGCGCTGATTTCTGGGGTTATTTTGATCATAACAGTTCATAAGAACATATGTCCAAAATCGCAAAAGTTGTACAATGTTTAACAGTAAGTTAACATAATTAATGTTTTTATTACAAATTAACAGAATAATTAGTAAAACAAAATTAACTTATACTAACTGTTGAAAATGACCGCCCCAACTGCAATATAAGCTTCTATCCTCCGTCGTATTGACTGGCGAGTCCGTTCTAAAATACCAGGGGTATTTTTAATTGTTTGAAAAGCTGCGATAATACGATTTCTCTGTTCATCGATATTTTCAATGGGAGTCGTATAAACTAATGATTTAAGGGGACGCCAGAGAAAACAGTCCAAAGAATTTAAGTCTGGAGATCGAGGAAGCCACGGTTGTAGATCTCCCCGTCCTATTCACCGATCTGGATACGTATTGTCCAAAAACTCGCGAGCAACTAAATTAAACTGCGCTGGGGCACCATCATGCATAAAATACATTTGTAATCTTAATTGCAACGGTTCTTCTTCCAGCAGTAGTGGTAGCTCCTCTTCAAGAAAATTGCGGTATACCTCGCCATTTAACCGCATCGGTAAAAAATGTGGACCTATCAAGTGATCTCCAACAATTCCGGCCCACACATTGACAGAGAATTGATGTTGATGACGGGTATTCACTAGTTCGTGCGGATTTTCTTCAGCCCACATGTGATTATTATGAAAATTAATAATCGCGTTTCTAGGGAAAGTAGCCTCGTCGGTGAAGAATATTTGAGCCAAATAGTCAGGATTTTGTGCGATTTTGTGTTACATCTATTGACAAAAAGTCACTCTTCGCGGAAAATCTGCCGGCAAAAGTGCCTGCAGCCGTTGAATGTGATATGGTTACAACAGTTGATCTTTCAATATTCTGCAAACTGTGGCCTGACTAATGTTTAAAGCAAACACAATTTTTCTGGTGCTTGTAGTAGGATGTTCCTCAATTTCATTTAGTACCATTTCTTCAACTTGTGGAGTTCTCGCTGTAGATGGGTGCCCGTTATCAGTCGTCCGTTTTTTAAAATTTCCCGTTTCACTAAGACGTTGGTGAAGACGGGCAAATATTGAATGATGCGGGATGATACGGTTCGGGTATCGTGCTTCATAAAGACGTTTAGCAGCACGCGAATTTCCATTGGCAAGACCTTAAACGAAATGCATATCACACTTCTCAGCATTCGTGTAATTCATTTTAGAAAACAGAAACTGCCAATAAACTGAATGAATACTCTGACAACTGTTGACATATACAGTGAGGTCGTAAATGATACCCCCCCCCCCCTCCCCCCCTGATAACTTTTGAATGGTATGAGATAGAGCAATGAAACAAAAACCAAGTGAAATTAGAGATAATTTGTGACTTTTTGCCTATAGAGATACGCACATGGCTTCTGATGTAAAATAGAGGGCGTAGCTATCTTTCAAATTTTAAATAGGAAGTAATTTCATTTAGAAGCTCATTTGGAAGATATTTCTACTACTTTTATGGCAATGCAAACAGTTTTACGATTTTCGAAATTTTTACCAACTTATCCAAGTTAATAATTGAAGTACTTACGTTACTTTTTTTATAGCCTCGTATAAATATTGTGTTTTATGTGACTTAGGAAGCGATTGCTGTAAAATATGACATATTTTACAATATGACGTTTTTGCAAATTTAGAAAAGAGTCTTATCTGTCATGTATGTGTCATGTGTGTGGTGTCTAATGTTACAAGATTCTGTAATTACGGTTTCTTGTACACAATATCCAAAAAGTGAATACGAGGGCCTATAGAAAAAGTCAACGTAAGTAATCTAATTATTAATCTTGGGATAAGTTGGTAAAAATTTCGAAAATCGTAAAATTGTTTGCATTGCCATAAAAGTAATAGAAATATCTTCCAAATGAGCTTCTAAATGAAATTACTTTCTATTTAAAATGTTAAAGATAGCTACGCCCTCTATTTTACATCAGAAGCCATGTGCGTATCTCTATAGGCAAAAAATCACAAATTATCTCTAATTTCACTTGGTTTTTGTTTCATTGCTCTATCTCATACCATTCAAAAGTTATCAGGGGGGGGGGCGGGGACCATTTTACGACCTCACTGTATATAAATGACAAATAAACAATTCCCTCTCAACATAATAGTTTTTGAAGAATCAACTGTGATATTATATCGTGTTAGTCATAGTTCATAATTTATTATTAAACATTAAATTACTTTAAAACCAATACTCATATGAACTTTTATGATCAAAATAACCTCAGGAATTAGCTCTTAAAGTTTGTCGCATATATTGAGAATCACCCTGTATATCAGGAAACTGTTACAAAAAGTAGCAGCTTTTTTTTGATATTGAATAGCTGACGGTTGTTAGCTGCTACAAAATAGCAGTTTGCTTTGTAGCAACTCATCAATAGCTTCTACACAATAATGCGCCATTCTGTACATAGTTTATCGTAAACCAATTTTCACATAATTACGAGTCTACTGTATTATATTTTTGTTATTATTATTAACAATCATAGGGAAATTATTTAGTTAGAGTAAGAATACTGAACATTTCGATTGTTATGGAATCGATACAGTACTTAGAATAGGTAACCTCGTGTCTACCTTTCGGTGCAGCACGGGATTTAGAATGACTTATAATTATTTGGCTTTTCATAAATATAATAATATATGACTTATATAAATTATCTTTAGAAAATACTTATCAACCTTTATTGTGTAGTTATTTAGATTTATTGTAGGATTATGGAAATTGGCAGCAAAAACTAAAAGTTGTTTCCATAATTCTACATAAATTATCTGAAATTCAAGTCGGTGTAAGTAATGTAAAAGCGAGAGGAACAGAAAGAAACAAATTTGGAGAATGACAGTCGGTACCTGTGTTCAACACGTAGAAATAGAAGGCAGCGGTGGCGAGCAACGGTACCGTGGCGGTGGTCAGCGGACGAGACTTGCCCCCTGGGTCTGCGCGCATGCCCATCCCGGCGGTTCCATACTCCCTGCTAGCGCACCCTCATTGCCAGCAGCTCTCCTGCAAAAACACACACAATACTTTAAATACCATCCGGACGACCTCATCCCCAAATAAACTGTACATTCCCATCCCTTACACATTAACCCGCGCGGTGCGCCGAGCAAAAAAAATGCCACACATTCAATTGCTATCGTTTCTCCGATTCCAGGACAGAGAGCTACCGAGAAGAAATTCAATGAGAAAGATGAGAGAGGGGCGCCCGATCCCCACGGAATAAGTGGGTATTAAGCGCCGAGGCACGGGAACGGGGTTATTCTATAATTAATTGCAGTTAGAACTACCGAAGAGGCTCCCGAACGCTGTCCATTATTAAAGAGCAGAAGCGGGAATGCGGCGGAGCGTGATCTTCGCGCCAGGTAGAATGTTAATTTCCAATTGTACCGTGAGAATTGGAAGGTGGGTACGCCCTGGCTAATAGGCCATTGTACAAGCGTGGACGTCTTGTATACGCGAAAGCGAAAGAAAATGACGGAAGAATGCGTGATCGTGAACAATAAATGGTCTTTCTGGCGAGGAGGAAAGTAAGATAAAGAAATGAATATTTATTTTGCGTTATCGTTGCGTTATTACATAAGATTTCGTTACACATATACAGTTTAACGCAACCTGTTCCTCAATTAGATTATTTACAGTATTTCACCTTTACAGGATTTTGAAATAAACGACTTAAAAACAATATAAAATTGAGCATTTTTGGTTCCATGCTTATTCCTAACAGCCACTTTCATTCGGTAACTATTAATGTAAGTTAAGTTATGCAATAAATGTTTAAAAGGTGCATTTGAAAATATAAGAATATCATTTTAACGCCAGTAATGATTTTATTGTATTCCTGTAGTGATACACTGAGAGAAATGAAAGGGTTATTTCAACATTTTTCGTAGTGTCACGAATTTGAGTATTGATTTAACCATGTTGCATTTAAGTGAATCATATGCACCTATTTGAAACAAACATATTTATATTGTTGCACACTTTAGAGTTAATTTAACAAGATTATAGTGTTCAGGCGTAACCAATATTTTATCTTGTTGGTTTAATCTCACAAATTGTCGATGTGATATTTGAAAAAGGTGTTCTTTAAATATTTACTATCGGTGTTAACTCAATGAAATGTAATATTTAATACTGTTACATAAGGTATAGGTGATCACACATGCGCACAGTCAGTCAGTATCCAACCTCCGTAGCAATAAGACCTACGTCTTATTGCTACGGAGTAAGCTAGGCGTAACATGGCGCAGTCAGAATAAAAAACAAACAAAATGCAAAAAAAAACAGTGAAAGGAAGAAAAAGTGCAACAAATTATAAAAAAAAAGTGTCAGAAAGGAACGAAACAAAATGGGGAATATATCTCAACCCGAGAAGATGAAAATGGAGGGCGACCTAGCAAAAAATTGGAGGCAATTTAAAGAAGATTGGGAATTATATTCTACCGCGAGTGGTTGCAGTGGGAAAACAGCCGAAATACAAGCAGCGACGCTGTTACATTGTATAGGAGAGGAAGTTCGAGAAATTTTAAATAATATTGAAATTACGCTGGAAAACACATCGATCGACAGCCGGATGCAGGAGCAAGACAGAAAACTCGTTTCACCCAAGGGCCGCACAAGGATGGAAGATCATTGGAAAGAGGTGTCCGGTAACTTCAAATAAGATCGTTTGTAACGGATTCGAACAATTCTAGAACAGGTCGGTGTACACGTTGTAATTTTACGCATGCGCAAAACAGTTTATGGTAAAATATGTGATAAATGTAATCGTAAAAATCATTTTGCCTCTAATTGTTTAAGTAAATCGATTAATATGATAAAAACCAATTCCGTTGAAAATAATGATTATTTGGTGGGTAGTATTACGAAATCGATAAATGCTGATAACGAATTTTGGTTAAATGTTGTTATTAATGATTTATTATGAAACGTTAAATTGTACTTTCCTTTCAAATGTATGAATAAAACCTTTATAATTTTATAGTTATGTTATTAAGATAATATAAGTTTAGTATATAATGCCGTAAATGTTTTTCTTCTATTACCTACTAAATCTTCCTAATTAGGCAATATATAGCTATGCGTTGCTATCAATGGACTAATTGCTGAATGTGCGGGCGGATTTTTAATTTCATCGATAGATCCATCGATTACAGTATATCTCTGTTTAATACATTAATGATACAGTAATCGATGGATTCATCGATGAAATTAAAAACTCGCCCAATCAGTAACGTGATTTTAAGCAAAATCGAAAATGGTTCCACTAACAAGAAAATCTTTTTCGTATAACCACCTAAAGGTGTTGAATTACATGCAAATAGTCATTAGATGAATACTACAGGTAGGTTAAATGAAACAATATAAGTTTTGAATCAACATTTTATAGTGCTAAATCAATATTATAAAATTATAGAGACAATTATTACTTCGTATGTCTACAACAAGTAACTGTGTTGGAATAATGTTGTATTATTCAATTAGCAGGTACAAATTGTTAATAGAAAATTAAGTACATGTTCAAAGCATCACGCGTAGTCTGTTTCTTATAACATTTATTATTATTCAGTTAACTAACGCTATTTAACATTTTTTTACGTATTGCATTAACACTAAAATATCATTGCTCATATTGAAAAAGAAAAAAGTGTTCAATACACCATTTTATTAGTTAATACAACATTTTTTCTCTCGGTGTAATTTCATTAATTCGCATTTAAAGAGGAAAACGTAATTTAATTTCTAACTGTTTGTAATGCACAATAAAATTGTTTTGTTTTGCTATTTGCTTCTTGCCCTTTCTTCAATTCCTTCAATTGATCCCAGAGATGCTGAGTAGGATTCAGATTAGGGCATTTGGCAGGCCACTCCAAGCATTGGATATCGGTGTCTCTCAACAATGGCAATGTTTAGCTGTATGAAGTTTGGTATTATCGTGCACAAAAATGAATCCATTGCCGAACTTTTCGAAATGGTTGATTATACAATAATTTGTCTCTACATATCCTTGCTTCGCTAACAGCAAAACAGTCAAAATCAATTCCATACGACCATTAAATTGTATGCCACCCAAATACATTATAGACACCCCACCATATTTGCCAAATTCTCGAATGTTACGTGGTGCAAATCACTCATCTGGTCTTCGTATGACACGAACACATGTTTTAGGTGGAATCTAGACTCATTCGAAAACAAAATGCAGTTCCACTGTCCCGCGTCCCAACCTTGATGATTTTGACAAAAGTTTGAGCGATTTCATTTGTGCGCAGCTGTGAGAATTGAATCGGTTGCTGGTTTTTAAGCAGCCAAATTGACTTCTTTCAGTCTTCTTCTTACTGTTTAGGTAAAAATTTCTTTTCCAGTGGCTAAGATCATTTCTTAACTCACGAGATGTTACAAACCGCTTTTTTTAACTCTGAAGTTCTATATAGCGATCCTCTGTGTTGTAGCCCTCTGTACCAGACAGATTTGTTGGTATTTAGAATGCCAGCATCTTCTCTTTCTGAATATCCTTCACGAAGAAAAATAATCATTTGGGATACTGCTTCTAGTCTGCAATCGCGTCTAGGCATATTTAATTAACCTAATGCAAATAACTTCGCCTATTATCGAAACAAAAACTCTAAAACTTTCTTAATTAAATGACTTGAAAAGCTGTCAACAATTAGGCCTTTTTGTTGACATATCATTTCCTAACAGAGAATGCCTTGCTATTGTTTTATGGCAGACTATTTGAATTATGTTTAATAAACGTCAATTTATGACATGTGAAAAGTATAAGTATTACAAATAACTTGGAAATTGGAAATGTTATTTCAATTGCTTCTGGTTTTCCTATCAATATTTTGGAATTTAAAGAGTAAATTGTGAAACTATTGTAAAATTGCACACGAAATTACATTATATGCTTTCTAGTGTATTTAAAATTATAATGCATGGAGCGGCTATTATCGAAAATTTTGGGTTAATTCCAACCGGAAAACTGTCAGAGAAGGCCACCGTTTCTCCGAAGATATCGTTGCAGTCATTGCCGAAAAATCGGTAAAAGGGCCATCCATACATGTCAGTGAAATGTCCCAGATTATTCAGAAGGCACAAAACTTTGAATAAAGATGGCATAGCTTTATTAAATTTAACTAATGATTGCAACAACATCTAGAAAAATAATATAGAATTTGTAAATACCTACTGATTTTGCATACGACTGTAAATAACTTAGATTGAATTAAAAAGTGCTCCTTATTATTTTATTTTGTAATCTATATAATGAAACTACTGTACTTGTGTATTATTGTGCAATGTTTACTCCATTTAACATGAATTGGGATGTGCGTCTACCCGCAGCTTGTCAGATTTACCGTTGTCCTTCCGAAAGGATAATTGTATTTACTATTAAAATCAAAAAGTAAATTTTGGTCGGAAATTAGGGATCTTGGACCACAATTAGAAAATAAAATGAGTGGGATAAACAAGTTTCGACAACAAGACATATTTTAAAATCTTTTAATATTTTCAATAAAACACCAACTTTAATCTTAAAAGTATTATACACCACGTATTCAATCAACTTGTATGTATGTATGTAAATAGAAGAGTGGTGTTACATTGCGACCTAAAAAGATCTACTGTCCCCCATGTCGTTTGCTGCTTAACAGCTGGCCTCCAATCCTATCGCCTTTTAGAAAGTGTAGGATGTCAGAGGGACAGGTAAGCCCAGGTGTCATTCACTCCCAGTGTGCATGCCTCGAGTTGCAAGCAGTGCTACGCAGTTTGAGGAGGTAGATGGTTTTCATCCTGTCCCCACAAAATCTGCACAGAATCTTTTTCAATCCAGCTTTACTCAGGTGTCCTTTCAGTCTACAAGGGCCCTGAAAGTATTTCTGTTAATATGCGAACATTGTTTTACTCAGGTTGATTGCATTCTGTAAACTCTTCTGGTTATAAGTTCAGAAGAATTTTTAATTTGCCTCTTCCTGGAGATTTTCCCAGTAACTGGATTTTTCTCTGCCTCCATTTCTATTTTTAGTTTCTTCAGTATTGGTACTGCTACTTACCCGCAAAAGGGTTCAGGCCCTATAAAAGCGCATTCCGCCCTTTTTTGCGAGGTTATCCGTTATTTCGTTTCTTCCACTCCTGTGTGACCCGGAACCCACAGGAGGGTTACTTTATTTCTTTTGCCTAGCTCATTTAGTTTCCCTAGGCATTCCCATCTTGGAGCAAATCAACTTGTAACCTCTATTATAAAAATATGGGCTCAAGTCAAGTTACTGTCCATAATAAGATGTGAGAGCTCTTTTATCTATTTTACCTATCAAGATAGCTTCTTTATAATATATTAATACTTAATATATATAATACCATAAATATGAGTTACCCGTGTTTATCTAACTCCATTTACATCGAATAATCATTTTGCAATCGGCAAAAGTCGATAAATATTCTATATTTTAATTTATTGATCAGGGTAAAGATTCATCTTATATTCAAACTAGACGCAATAAAGAATGAGAACTTTCAATTTATATTTACCTGGACCTAAGTAGCTACTATTTCGGCTAACAAGAAAGGGTTCGAAGGTCCGTAATAGGAAGTAATTTGCATGAAATTGAATTTGCAGAACCCTTTCAATTTTATAAAATGCCGTTTTTCGTTTGCTCAATACATTTGTTACATTTACATATGTTGGAGTGCAATAGACCGCTTTGTAGAAAAAAATGGCTTTTGTTAGTTTTACAAAACGAATTTTTTTTTTATCGAATCAACATCAAAGTTATTATACAAGCTATAATTTATTATACGCATAATTGGACTGTAACCGTATAAAATATAAAAAATAAAACGTCAGCCTGCTAATGTTGACAAAGGGATAATATTTTAGCAAATATAAATATATTTAAATATAATAATATATTAGTATAATAATATTTACAAATTAATTAAAAGAATTATTCATGCAAACTTCATTGTAAACGCTGCACCTTTCAATAACAAAGCTATCATCATCAGCACTAACAATGAACTAAGCTAAGTACGCAAAAACCTTTCTCAGCCGTATTATACCGGGTGAAAAGTTGCGAGCTGTCCATTGCATTCTGGGCGACTGGAAATGGAAATTTATTAACGTTCGGCGAATTGTCATAGTTCAGCAGAATTAAATTGAGTCTTATATTGCTTTTCACGCTTTATTTATGAAGTCTGTAAAAGTAATATTAATCCAACATTAGATTGTATTAGTGAAAAGGGAAATAATAGACTAATACTTATTCGATAACTAAAATCTATTTTGGCTTCTTTTCATATCGAAGCATCAGATAACTAAATTATAAATTTCAGTTACAGAGCTCATAAAAAGTTTTAAAAGTTAATAATCAAATAAATAAATATGACAATTATAGATTTAAAAAAAACGAACAATAGTAAATAAAGTACCTATTCGTCGGTGAATAGTATATTATTGAAAAAATATTAATGTTTGAGTTATTTATTAATCATTAATTCATAAAATTCCATGCGACAGTATCCAATAATCGTCGGGTAAAAGTTCTTGGGACGTGCTAATTTTGTACGATTGATGTTTATTCTTATGTAAAAGGTTTATAACAATTGTTACACTAATATTACATTTGCGAGCAATTTGTCTAGATGTCACACTAGGATTTTATTCCGTTAACATATTTCGATATCACTGACATATTTCGCTAGGGCATTTTTATTTTTGTTATTTATTAATGTGAACGTTGTTTTAAAACGTCGGACTGTATTAGGAATAGTAGTCGCGCTAAGCCACCGTAAATTTATATATTTGCATTTTCTAAATTCTTGGATAAAGGACGAACTTGGGACACCGTAAAATTGTTTCACAATAAATTTTTCCTCAGTACACGCCTGATTCCATTTTTTTTTAAATAAAATTACTGACCGTGATCAGAATTTATTAACCGTTATAAAATTTCAGGCCGTACTGCTCCCGTAATATCCACCAACCCCTTGTTAAGAAATGAGTGAAATGAATCGAACGCCGGCTAAACTGAAAGTGAATTTACGCCTGTGTTTACGCATGCCTAGCTAATCCTTCCCCTCACCTCTTTAAATTAAATTTAAATTTAAATTGAAAAGATCGATGTGGTGATAGCATTTTGTAGTAGTTAGACAAGGGTAGAGAATAGCGGTGACGTTAGACAGTGATAGCATGCGGATTGGAGATGGTAAATCGAAGCAGAATATTTTTCGACGTTCAGTGTATTTCTCGACTTTGTTAACTAATAGAAATCATATTTTTCATCCTTCTTTTACCATATTACGGCAATCGACTGGTCTAAAGTGAGGTCTTGGTGTATGTAGTGTATTGCGAACCACACAGAGTATAACTCAATGGAGGGAAATGGTGAGAAAAATTGGGGAAAAGAAATATTACAATATTATATTTTTGCTACTTGAATGTGTCTCACTGCCAGTAATTTAAAATGGTATTATTAATAATAATGTATATTTATTCCAATAACAATTACAATAAAGCGTCAACAAATATCAGTCAATATTCAAGTTTGTTGATTTAAAAACCTTAACAATTGTTGAGTCAACTCGGAATGTGTTAATTGAACATTTTCTTTTTCCCCTTATATAATGGCCACGCTTTTTAGCATTTTTGTTAGATTTAAAAGGACGGAGGAAGATTTCCTCAAAGCACAAACAGGTCAAATGGGTGCTTGATTCTGAATATGGATAAAATTTATAAATAATAAAGAATAATGATTAGAGTTGGGCAATTGTCCGGCGGAGCAGATATGTATTGCGACGCGGGCCTCAAATAATGTAATATAAATAAAACAGATCAATCGTATTATCGTAATTTAGTATGTATTTATAAAACTTAAGTCATATTAATAGACAAAGTGGGCGAACAAATGGGCTACCTTACGATGCATTCGCATTTTATATCACTACATATTTAGATAAAATAAAAAAAAATTACATTTTATAAGAAAAACAGGCACTGTTGTTACTGACTTGAACACTCTACGGTGCATTCTGTTTATTGCAGTACATCAGTTGGAGCGCATGTTCTGAATACGCACCTTCCGCGCCGGAAAATTTGCCCAACCCTAATAATGATTATTTTAAAATAATACCTTCGTTAAAAGCTTTCTTTACAAGCTCGCCTTTCAAAGTGCTTATAAAAAATGTATCTGAATACACGTATTCTGACGTTGCAAATTCGCCCGCTTATCACGTATTTTTTTCCTCTCCAAATGGTGATACAACCATCGGATCAATACGTACCCCTATGGCAGCAATTGCAGTGAGTGCTGGTCGCGGCAGCAACAGTTCGTGTATGTTCATCTAACTACGCACTTCAGCTGTTGATGGTGGCAGACGAAACTGTATACTAGGTACACATTTATCAGAATAATCCAACGTAAACAAGAAGTTTTATATACATACATAGCATGTTGGCTTTTATCTTATTGGAGCGTTATATATTATGCCACTAAAACAGTCGTCGTAAGGTCAGTGTTATTGAAAGGTCGGGGGCACTTTTGACGAAAATATTAATGCTTGTATTTGTATATATAACCCGCTTGCGATACGCATAATGAATTGTTGGTTTCTTGACTTTATTTGTGTGTATTAATTTTTTTTTTTTTGCAAGAGAAATCGCATCTCTTCCATTTTTAAGAAACAGTACACTGTCACGATTCTTTAAGTTATTATATTAGTAAAATTTTAAAAGTAATAAAAAATAATTTTATTAGCTTTAAAATTTTACTAACAAGGGAACATCGGCAAGTGTCAATTCCGATTTCCATGAAACTTTACAGATAGAAAAAGGACTATGGTAGAAGCACAATGCCATTTTTTTTTGTCTGCAGAAACGTCCGATTTAGGGGTACAGCCCCTTCCAAAGTTAGCGCGATTTTTCAATTTTATGGAATATCTCCGAAATTATGACAGATATTAAAAACTTCTTTAACATAATTTGCAGCAGATTACATGCCCCCAAAGACGACGTAACTTATTTCCGCAAAAATCTAATAATGGGGGACGGGATACCCCATGCCCTCATTTTGTTAATGTCTTTTTTGTTCTATTTCTCACAAAAAAAGGCATCTTTACATAGAAAACGATGGTGTATAACAAATTCATAATCAAAGAATTAATAATAATAATAATTAAAAAATAATAATACACGTTTAAAATAATTAAACCTGCATATTGATATACATCAAATAATAAAATATTATCAGATGCATTTACTAAATTAATTTGTTCGCGTTTATATATGTTTTAATAAAATGTCCTTCATTCTTCAACAACTATATCCTCAGAAAGGTGCGCCTACTAGGAACAAATTTGGCGCACAAGATGAAGAACTAAATATTTAACATGCAGTATATGTAGATTTACAGTTGACACTCTGTGACTTTTTGGCACGTAGACCATCAAGTACTTCAACGCATACTTCAAGTAGGACAATATTTTAAATAATTAATTTCGTACAAATGCCTAGATAATCTAATCAATATCAAGATTTATTAAAACATGAACCGTCGAAAAGGCACGTAGACGTTTGGTTTATATACAAGACGATGGTTCCGAATGATGTATTATTTCTCGTGCTGCGTAAAATTGTAGTTTAGGACAATACCAGTTAACATAGCTAATGTGGTGAACATGTTGCCTGTGATGTTTCAAGTAGCCCAATATCGTAGTAATAAATTGCTTTCACACCAGAACAAAGTGAGTTGCATACTACCTTGCAAAATATAATTGTAGTTGCTCAACAAAACAGCATGTTTTCCTTTGAAGATGTAACGGGATTGGAGTTTGTCGAATCAGCTGAATCCCACGAAGCGCAATTTGTGGTATAATTGGTAGAAAATGAAGAACACGACTATGAAAATATGGCATGTGTTCCTGAAGAAGGTGGAAGTATTATTATTACGACCAAGATTACAAAACTAGAGCTGCAGAGTACTGGAAAAGTGGCAAATCCAAACGGCATTCTTCAGAAAGCAACAAAAATTCAGAAAAGTGAAGACACTACGACAATTATGATGTAACGAATATTCGCATTCGCATTTGCATTCGCGAATATTCGCAGGTTTTTGAACATTTGTATTCGCAATAAATATGCGAATAATGCGAATAAAAAAGTTACTTGTAAAAATGGATAGTTTAAAAAAAAACTAATATAATAACAACCTTTTGAGCACAAATTTGCAGTTTACATTAAAATAGCCATCAATAACCTCAAAACTGAACTTGAATTGACAAGAATAAGACGTAAAAAGTCGAAACGATTCGATTGTACTTGGCTAGTTTCGCTGCGGGGAAGAAGAAGTTTAATTCTCTGCGTGTGCGCATAAGCACTGAGTGTAAGTGTAAATTGAGAGCTAATAGATGGCGCTGGTAAGGTTAAAAAGTTAACATTCGTATTCGCATTCGCATTCGCGAATGTCTAGTGTACATATTCGCATTCGCATTCGTATTCGCGAATGTGTAAATTCACGCATTCGTTACATCAGTGTTCCGCAACCGGTGTGCTGCGGCACACTGGTGTGCCAAGAAGCCACTCTAGGTGTGCCGCGGTGCGATATCTATAACTTGTGCAAATTTTTGTTTTCCCTATGTATATTCCAAAGGAAAAACCTATTCATGCATCATGTTTTTTCGAATTAAGTTAATATGTAATAGGTTCTATAAGTGGCAAAATAAGACAGTCGAAGTTTGGATATCAAAGAAAACGTTATATATATCGCTTTTTGTTTCGTTTTATTTAGTTCAGGTATTCTCACATATACATCGATAACTTTGCTTATTTTTATCGTATACTATTGTAGTAATGGACAAGTTTTTAAAAAGAGAACGCCCAACGTCACTCACAAATGAACCCAGCACGAGCGAAAAAAAAAACTAAGTGTTTGAAAAGGCAATACCACGAAGATTACACTCAGTACGGCTTCTCATGGTGTGGCAAAGAGACGCATCCGAAACCAGAGTGTGTAATTTGTAGAGATCGACTTTCTAACGAAGCAATGGTCCCAAGGAAACTAATTCGCTATCGAAAATCAAAACATTCAGCTGCGCCAATAAGGATAAACAATATTTTCAGCGAATCAGAATTTTAATCAGAACTTAAAACAGAAGCCATATATGAGGTCTTCGGACACAGTTTCTGAAAAAGCGTTAGAAGCTATTGCTAGGTTGCAAAGTTAATTGCTCGTCAGAAAAAAAAAAAGAAACCGCATACTATTGGGGAAAGGCTTATAAAGCCTGCATGCATGGACATCATTCGATTAATGTTAGAGCTTAAAGAAGTGAATGAAGTGAGTAAAGTTCCACTATCAGCTGATACAGTTAAGAGACGAATTACTGATATGTCGAGCGATATTTTTGCAATACCCATCCAAAAAATAAAAACAGCTGATAAATTTGCACTTCAAATCGACGAAACAACAGATATTAGAAAACGAACACAAATAATAAGTATTGTACGTTTCGTTGATGAGGATTCAGTATTTATTATTCATTATTTATTTCGCACCTTCCGGAGTGAACTACCTACGAAAAAATTTTGCGAGCAACAAATGATTCCTTTGCAACTCATGATATTCAATAGAATAAATGTGTTAGTGTGTGCACGGACGGCGCTGCAGCAATGATGGGCAATAAAAAGGGATTTGTCTCGTGTGCAACAAAACAAAATCCAACAGTACTAATTATCCATTGTTGAATACATCGTGAAGCACTGATGGTCAAGATATTACTAGCAGAACTATTGCAAACTATGAACGAGTGCGTCAACATTATAAATATTATTAAAACAAGAGCTCTAACTTTGTGAATTTTTGAAGCACTCTGCCAAGAAATGGGATCAAATTATCATTCCTTATTGTTTTATACTGAAGTGCGTTGGTTATCATTTGAGAGAGAGATCATTTGAGCTTTGCGATGAGGTTAGTCAATTCATGTCATCAAAACATGCTTGAATTGTACCATCTATTCGAAGATCATCAGTGGATAGCCAAACTTGCAACATGGCTGACATATTTGAGCACCTCAATGAACTTAATAAAAAATGCAAGGTCGAATTGAAAATTTATTAACATGCTCTTCTTTTTTTTAACATATATAGCGTGCCGCAAAAATACTGTGAGGGGTTGGGGTGTGCCGAGGTTGAGAAAGCGTTGCGGAGCACTGCGTTACATCACTAATACAGACATTTATATCTTATTTTAGTTAATTAAATCAGTACAAATAGAGCTAATATATCTGTAAGAATAATAACAGAACAGAATTACAGAAACATTATAATCCTTGATAAATTTTCCATAATAAAAAAAAAATCGTGAGCATTAGTGACTCCAATATTCTTTAATTTCAATAATTCATTTTTTTCCGTTTCCCTGACGTTTCAACCGCTTCGGTCTTTTTCAAAAGTCAACTCTTATTTTATAATTAACTTAACTGTCCACATTTTACAATTAAAAAATTGGTTTAATGTAGTCTTCATTATCTAATTTAGTATTCAGTTTGAATTTTTTAAAAAGAATTATTACCAACAATACATAGGACAGGCACAATACATTTTAAAAGCACAGTTAAAAATATAGTTGGTTAACAACAGGAGTTTTAAAGGGCCCAGGTCTTTCATCCACGTATCCACTCTTGCAGCACCAGTATTTGAAGACTTCGAAAAATCTTGGTAAAGAAAACTGATTGTGGTTAACGATAACAGCTTAATTATAGTATTTCTCTGATGGAGGTCTACGTCATAGCTTATAAGAATCACAATATCAGAAAAAGTTCTAACAAAATTTTTCCAGAGCCTAAAAGCAAACACATCTAGAGATTGTATCAGCACTGTGGTTTTCTTGGTATATTCAAGATGTTTAAGGTTTTGTCTTTTGGCACTAATTTCTGAAGTTCAGCAATGCCCATTCCAAGAGTCAATCAAGAGTACACTGTTTGGTGCGACATTTGGGAGGAAAACATCAGTTAACCAGATTTGATGTGAGGCGAGTTTTCCAGACGTCGAGAAGAAATATAAACATTTGCAGGTCGAAACAATAATTGCGCAACTCTAGGTCCAAACGTATTCGTAGTTTCTTCTAATACTAAAAATAATGGCGAAAGTAAGCGTCCATCTGCAGAAATAGCTGGTAAAATTGTGTAACTATATGTTGGAAAGTGCAAGGATTTTTTTAATTTTAATTTCGTTACGATTTTTTTTTTTTTTTTTGTAAATTATTATAACATCAATCTACCAATCCTTTAATAACACTGATTATATATTTAAGAAGTGGGATTGAATTAAAATTTAAGTGTCTTTCCGAGTGAGTAGCTTTAACATACTAATCTGTAACAGTAGTTGGTCCTTTCTTATTAAGGTTGGGTTCAAATTGGTGGGGGGTAGATTTTTCATTCCTCCGTTTCTATAAAAATAAAATTATTTAATTATGTTTTCAGTTATGAAATGAATTACTCGCTAACAGCAGCCAACAGTAATTAGGAGCGTGCGGCATAGCATTATGGCGGATACGTATATCAATACAGCCTACAGCACGACTTATTTGGTAGCTTTTTGCGAAATTGAGATAATAAACTTTGATTTTGCTTATTGTGTTTTGAAGTATACAGGGTGTATCAAATAAAAATGTAAATTTTGCTTGGGTGTTATCTACACGACATATAAAGCAGAAACACACCGACACCGGATTTCATCATTAAAGAATAAAAAAAAGTAAAATTTACAGCCAAAAATTCTTTAGTTCGGGCCTGATGCAAGGAAACGTCATGTTAAGCACCCGCTAAACGTGGTATTGTGTATAAATACATTGCACTCATTTAGTATTATTCTTAATGGTATGCCGCAAGTTCATTTAACGTCATTCTGAATAAATAAAGGCCAATCGGCCAGTGTGCCCTTGCAAAATAGCAAACTGAGGCATTTTAAATTTCTTCTTTTTATAAAATAAACATTCCTTTTTTGTGCTAAGAGCATTCTACGTAAGTCTACAAAGTATTATTTTTAATATCCTGATAAGACGTTCGAGTTTCACCGAATATGCAACTTCAGTAGTTACAAAAAACCTAAACATTTTTCTTTTGCTTTGTCGAACCGAGAGTTAGTTGTTAATAAACGGTACCACATGAATCTGAGTTATTTCTTTTGGATTCATTTAATCACATAACACAAAATGAATTGAATCGAATTACACAGAAATAAATGTAGATACAGAAAATTTGCAAATACGCCTTTTTACTATGATGTCGCGCGAAAACGAATCTATACATTCCCGCGCTTTTTCCGATGCATCCAGCCTCGATTTTTTTATATGAAATCATGATGGTCCTGAAAAGAATCGTTTTTTCGAGACGGCAAGAATTTAAATAAAATGTTCGAAGTGGCTTGCACTCCAAGCGGCGATCCACACAAAACTAACAGCGATAATGGCTGAATGATAGTGGTATGTGGGGGTATACTCGGGACGGCATTAGGGTTGGGCACAGGTGCGGCTCTAGCCCACGGCATTTATAAATTTTTTTTCTTGTTAATGCTTACAGATAGACCCCCTGTGCATTAAGACTTTTTGATTGTATATGACTACAGCTGCTACATATTATTATATTTACCTCTATATCTGATACACGCTGTATATGTAAACCTCCAATTTGACTACATCAAATTTTTTTATTTGCTCCTGATTTGGCATAATTTTTTTTTTCTCTTTGCGCTGAGAAACAAAAACAGAATTATGACAAATGCAAGAGCAAATTAAAAAAAAATGAGATAGTCAAATTGAAGATATACATGCGTGCTTCAAAATTCGATCACCAAAAGCAAGGTTTACTGTTCAATTTTGCAAAAAGCTACTGAATAAGTCGTGCTGCAAATTGCATTTATATACGTGTTCTCCATAATTGCTTTTTCGCGCGCCCTTAAGTTAATATCTAAGAATCTCAAACTGTTTCTAACATTTTCATTTTCTATCGATGGATTGCAATCTGCGGTGAAATGAGTTGAACGTCTTTAAATATATTTTATTTTGAAATATATTTTTTTGGTGCTTCGGTACTGTTAGAATATAATCGTCAAAATAGGTTTTTAAAAATTCCTCCTTTAAAAAAGGGGCAATAAGAATACTATTTCAATTTTCAAATTTATTCAACACACCTAATAACAGCTGAAATGGAATAAATGTTTAAATAAATACAAAGGATAATGAAATAAATATTTAGTTGAAACTCTTAAACTCCAATTTAAAATCTATATTTAAATTTAGGTATGTTAATACCAAATCAAATATTTTTATTGCCAAGATCTTTGTAATAAAAATAAGGTTTGATGAAATCTTACGGCAATTTTCTATAATCAATCCATATCATCACGCTTCATCCTTTGTTTCATTACGAAACAATATTGTTTCAGGGCCATCCCGTATTAGGGTTAATTTTATTAAGCGATATAAGCTGGAAACTAAAGACAAATCTCATTTGCGAGCCTTCGCGAATCGCCCGAAGGGAAAACCGATATCGATTTCGGCCGACCATACTCTTCGTCAGCACTGTCGGATGCGATATGCGCCGTAATTTTCGACATTTACATATTTATGTTTCCCAGCGCAATTACGAGGTAAAAAATATACAAATTTACTATGCATATAACGTATAAAATACACGATGAATGATGTTAGTGTAGAATTTCGTCTCGTTTCGGAACGATCTTTTGGGGACTATAAAATTGTTAAGCACTTTGGCGTCGTGTTTCATTAATATAAAAACGATGTTTTCGAGTGACAGGCAAGATTAATCGTTAAAATAAGATAAATAAGTTCCTTTCTTTTAGCTTTTATGGAAGTCATATTTAAACCATTACTAACGGTACAGTAAACAAACTAGAAGCTAGAGGTGCGAACGGGCAGGGTTGAGTCATTTTGATTCGGCTCCGGCCCGGAAAATTTCAGATGCGGCCCGGGCCGGGGCTTTTTATAATGAGTCAAGTGCACATGACTCCTCAATCTTCTTCAGGCCAAATTTGTTTTGCAACTAGTTCGCAACCATATTAAGATTAAACTTAATAAATTATGGTTTTATATGATATCATTTATCTTGATTAAAATGGAGTACATATAGTATGATATACACGTTTCGTTGTCAGGCTACGTATAATAAATTTGCACCGAATTAATTTGTGACCATTCATACCGCTGGATCTATATTATTCATAATATCAATGTAATACGAATCTTTTACATGTTAAAATATACAATTGAAAGCATAATTCCATTGTAATATCGGTGTACAGTATTTGCCTGTTGTATGTATATATAACAGACAAAGACAGGCATAAGATTTGATAACTTATTACTAGAGTTGGGCAAATTTTCCGGCGCGGCAGGTACGTATTCAGAACGTGCGCTCCAACTCATGTACTCCAATAAAGCAGATGAACCGTAGAGTTGCAAGTCAGTGCCTATTTTTCTTATAAAATGTATTTTTTTTTTATTTTATCTAAATATGTAGTGATATAAATGCGAATGCATCGCAAAGTGGTCCGTTTGTTCGCCCACTTTGTCCGATTTTGTCCCCAAGTAAAATTTGCATAACTCTGTTAATATGACATGTTTGTAAATACGTACTAAATTACAATAATACGATTGATCTGCTTTATTTATATTACATTATTTGAGGCCCGCGTCGCAATACGTATCTGCTCCGCCGGACAATTGCCCAACTCTACTTATTACCCAGCGAATTGGATAGTTTGTGGCAAGCTTATACGAACTAAAGACTAAATCATATAAGAAATGCTGACAGAATCAACATAATAATTTGATAAATAAATAATATTACCTAATATAAAATTTATCAATAAATAGTATTGGAAAGTAAATTTATTTATTGCGCTCAAGTTGCACCTTTTTGAAGTTGGTTGTATTATTAAGCGAATTAATTATTACTAAAGTTTGCCAAATAGTATAACGGGATTTCGAAAATGTGCTGTTACTGTAAAAAACTTGGACCTCTTACACTAACTGCATGTTTTCGAAATTTGTTTATATTAATTGGCAAATTTTAGTAATAAATAGGTATAATATATAATTCATAGTTTCCACAACTATTATTAATTAACGGAATATACAAATTCATATAAGCAATAAAGAAGTTAATTCATACAATGTACCACGGTTAGCAATATGATAATCCAATTTATATACAGTGACCGGCATAAATATTGCAACATATGGGAAATTTTTTTATTGTTAAAATATACTAAAACTTTTTTTGGGGGATAGATTGTGCATGTCTAGAAACGCCAAAATTTATTGGACACACGTCACGTGACCATCTAGTATGGCGGTAAAATTTAAAAATAGGCCGTGAATCTGCAAAAAGTGAGGTTAAATAACATGATATCCAAAAAAGTTATTTGAAAAAGTTGCTTAGAATTCAATTTTGAGGCTGTATGCAAATTTTTGTAAATATATTTAAAAAAAAATAAAAATCATCATTTTTTCAAATATTGTTTCATTGAATTACATATTTCCATTTTTTTCGCCTTTAGTAGCTCAACTGCAGTACTATTTCCAAATTTGGTTGGTACTCAAACAGTTTGTCAATTTTTGCATAATTAACATAGCGAAAACTGAAAAATACGATTTCAGTGTGACAATTGTTGTTGCAAGGGACTGTATCTAGTAGTAATAAATAAAATTTTACAAACATTTTCTCTCTAAACCACTTAGCAGACACTTTGACATTTTATTGAAAATTATTATATTTCTTGTTTGTTTTCGGCATCAAAGGGTAAACCGTTAGTCAAAAACTGATAATACTACATGCACGCACCGAAGGCTTTAAAGTAAATTTTGAAATTGGAGAACAATGAATAATAAATAGTAGATAAAACAAAAATAGTAGTTATTGCTTATTTGCCAAAAAATTAAAATAGTTTACTACATTGTTTTGTTGTTTATAATTTCAAAGCCTACTTTACTTATCAGAAACAGTAACGTATGTCTAACAAGTATGCATTTTTAGAGTTTAATTTCTTAGTTTTTCATTACTATTAGTTATTGTTTAAATGTTTTTTGCTTATTAAGTACTCCTATCATTAGCTAAAAATACTGGTTATTTATTTCTACTGAGTTTTGTAATTTCGAAACCTACATAAATACCTTCGGTGGGTGCAATAACATTGTCAGGGCTTAGATGTTAAGTGTTATCAGAGCTGGACTACCGATTTCACTTTAACGCAGAAAACAAGAAAAAAAATGATAATTTTCAATGAAAGTAATGTTTGCTAAGAGGTTTACAGAGAAAATGTTTGTAAAATTTTATTTATTGCTACTAGATACAGTCCTTTGCAACAACAATTGTCACACTGAAAACGTACTTTTCAGTTTTCGCCATGTTAACTATGGAAAAATTGACAAAACTCTTTGAATATCAAATTTGGAAATAGTACTGCAGTTGAGCTGCTAAAAGCGACAAAAATGGAAATATGTAATTCAATAAACCAATATTTGGAAAAATTATGATTTTTATTTTTTTTTAAATATGTTTACAAAATTTTGCATGCTGCTGCAGAATTGAATTCTAAGCAACTTTTTCAAATAACTGTTTTGCATATCATGTCATCTAACCTCACTTTTTGCAGATTCAACGGCATATTTTTTAAATTTACCGCCATACTAGTGGTCACATGACGTGTGTCAAAATAAATTTTGGCGTTTCTAGATATGCACAACCTATCCCCCAAAAAAAGTTTTAGTATATTTTAACAATAAAAATTTCCCATATGTTGCATCTTTATGCGGTCATCTGTATAATATGACTTAACTTATTGTAAGCCAAAACTTCTTTAATCACTTTAATGTATACCGATTTTTAAAGCAATAATTTATGTTTATTATATTCATAATCAGTGAATAATAAATTCATTATATCAACAATTTTCTTTATTGTATGGATGAACCTATATATTTATTAATATAATAAACCCACATACTTTGTATTGATAAAAGTGTCCGTTGGATGAATTTCGATTATTGAATTAATGTACTTTCTTATAATATTTGTGTATATTTTTCGTTCAGTGTACAGCGTGAAAAGTTGCAAGCTATGGATTGCATTCTGGACGACTGGGAATAGGAAGGACTTCAGCTGTACCTACGCACTTATCCCTGAGTCAGGTTTGTGCCATGGTTTTCCTTTAAGTATATTATATATAATAAATGTCTTTGGCGAATGCTGAGAAATAACGAAAGTCGTTTCATGGGCGCATTTAATAACAACTGACAGCTGACCGATTTACAGTAGACTCGCGATTATGTGAACTAATCAGATTTCTGATATTATAGTACTATTCATATAATTGCGAGACTACTGTATTATTTTTTGTTATTAACAATCATAGGAAAACTATCTAGTTAGAGTAGGAACATTTGATTGTTATGGAATCCATATAGCACTTAGAATAGGTAGCCTCGTGTAATGCCTTTTACGTGGAGCACACGTTTGGAAGGATTTGTAATTATTTAGTTTTTTATAAATAAAGTGTACCTACGCACAAGGCCGCAACACAGATTTATTAACGCTTAGCGAATTGTCATAGCTCGGCCAAGTAAAATGAGCGTGATATTTTTTTTATCGATAGAGCTCACTCTTATATCGCTATCGATGGCATATTATAACAGATTAATAACTAATGGTCTAAGAGAGTTATGGTAAATACGATTTATGAAGTTTGTAAAAGTAATATTAAATCCGACATTATATTTGTATTAGTGAAAAGGGAAATAATAAGACAATACTCATTTGATATCTAAAATATGTTTATGCTTTTTTTCTATTCCTACTTATTTTTATATCGAAGCATCAGATAATCTGCACTATTTATAAATTTCAGTGATAGAGCTCATAAACAATATCAAAAGAAAAAGAAAACGAAAAGTAGTTTTCAAAAGCCAATAATTAAATAAAATATCAAATACAGATTCTAAAAAACCTAGCAATAGTAAACTCATTCGACGGTAAATTAAAAAATATTCATCTTCAAGATACATATTTATTAATCATTAATTTACAAATTATGTAAATGGTTTAAAACAGTTGTTGCATTAATATTACATTTGCGAGCAATTTATCTAGATGTAAAAGTTGTTTTTAAATGTCGGACCGTATTACGAATAGTAATTACGCTAGGAATTGATCTTTCGGGATAATTTATTGCAAATAAATTTCATATAACTGCTGCTGAATTACTACCGTAAAATTGTTGACCGCGATAAAAACTTACTAATCGTTATAAAACTTGAGGACCGTACCCTAATACCCAGCGACGCCTTATTAAGAAATGAACGAAATGAATGGAACAACGGCTTCACTTGACATGAATTACGCACGTCTAGCGATTCGTTCCCTTCACCTCGCAGTGGTACAAAATGAGGGCTTTATTGAATTGATTCAAATTGATGATCGATGTGAGGACAGCATTTTTTACTAGTTATAGAATGGAGGAAAATAACGATGAGTGTTTGCCGTTAGACAGCGATAGTATACAAACTGGAGATGGTATATCCAATTGTATATCTGACACACAATCGCCCAGCAGAATAGCATGCGCATTTCTTGACTTTGTTTACCGATAAAAATCATGTTTTCATACTTCTTTTATTCATATAAGGTAATCGTCAGGTCAAAAGTGCTCTCTCGGTATAACTATATACAATAACAAAGTGTCATTTATTTGTAAGATAGCGATAGTAATTGCCGTGTTGTGACCGTGGCGAATCGGCGAATCACAAGTATGGTCCTGTAAAATTATGGAATCTTATAGTGAATCCACGGAATTGTGTCCGGCGCTTGCCCAACATAGAGGTTCCATCCTGGGGGAGTTCTGGCCCAGTATGGCCAGCTTTGGCGGCATCTCACATGCTACACTATTCGACTTCATTCTTCGCTTGGATTGACTCGAGTAGGCTGCGGGTGAGTGACCCCGCCTAGGGAAGGTAGCACAATGGGCCCGCTTAGAGTGGCCTAAGTGCGCGTGGCTAGCCACCCTTCCCAACCAACAATCCAGAATCCACGGAATTGTGAAAAAAAAAACAGTTCTTGACTTCCTAACACATTATTTGCACATAAATGGTGATGTAATTGCAACAAAAGCTTTTGTGAATTTTACCAGAGAATCGCTTCTTTTTCTTCCTCAGCAAGTCAGCTCCACGCCGTCCCTGAAGTTTATTTTTTAATTTTGCCACCTCCCTTTCTCAAGCAGGTGCTGGTCTGGCTGCAAGAACGAAATAAGTTTCCTGAAGTAGTTTTTCGTTGTATTTTGTTGTATTCTTGGTCTTTCTTCTACTAGCGGGGGCTGACTACAGAAAGACCTTGAGATGCTTCAGTGGCAGTAAAACGTCGAAAACCCAACAGTTCAGAAAAGATACACCAATAGGCGAATTAGCTTTTGCGACATCAATGAAACTAGGACAATATGGTAATCCAGGTGGAGCGCACAGCATCTCGAGGAAATGATAACAACACTCCTTCACGATCGAAGCGAATTTTACCGCATTCAACTCATTAGTGATTTCCAGAAAAACAACAATCAAGTTATTCATTAGAAGAAGCCGTGGTACTTCTAATTTCTGCAAATTTTACTGAGGAATGGTACAATGAAGTAAGAAGCGAAACAAACCAATACGAACATGGTTTGTACACGTCATATTATAAAGTTCTAGAAAGGAAGAAACTTTTTATCCACCCCAAATTTCAATCTTCGAAAAAAAATTAAAATGTGAAGTACATTTCGTTTGAAGCACGAGATAGTTCATTACTGTTATTGTGTAAGTGGGGTTTTGACAGTAGTTCGGGATACACCGTGTAAACAGCAAAATCAAGATGCATCACATGCAGATGTAGTAGTAAGTATTTTTGCGACATCCTTAGTTCCGCTCCAATTGGTCGATGAAAAAACCACAGATATTATATGGAAAAACACACAATCTGCCTCCAAGGGTATTGTCGCTCAATAAGGCTTCAATAGACAGGAAGAAAGCGGCTGAGGAAAGTGAAATTGAAAACCTCGTGTGACTCTCTGGTAGGGTAAACCAATTTTAAATCGTGTTTAATAATGGGTGACAACGGGAAAGTGTGCAGTGTGTTGACAAACACTTCAAGCATGATTTGCTATGTTTGTGCAGCAAAAATTTCAAATGAACGATATAGCGTCTCTTCGGCAACTGCTAGATGATCCAAACACTATACAATTTCGACTCTCGGTTTTACATTCGAATATTCGTGATTTTGGATGTTTAGTAGATATTTCATATTTCACAAAGCTCACAAGGAGGCTTTCGAGATGAGCAGATATACTTATGTGTAGTAGAGAAATTGTCGCATAGATGCCGCATCTGACAGGAGTCATCGCCATTGAGGGGCGATTTCTTCAACGGCACACTAGCGTGCTTAGGATGGTCACTGCGACCAACTCCCCCAATACCACTTGGATTTACAACATCCTAACGACAAATCCCTTCTTAGTGCATGGGTTTTTGGAAATAATTCATTTTCATTTTAATGGAAATGATCATGGCATTTTGTTGTGTTTAAGCTTAAGTCTAAAATAAATAAATGTTATAAGAAAAGGAAAAACCTATTGAATCAAAATGCTTACGGTTTCCTGCCAATCTACATAGTTTTCAAGATCAAAATAAAGAGGACTTGAATCAACTATCAATATCTTTCACTTAAAAGAATAAACTGTTTCAAGCAAAAATATATTATTTCCAAAGAAATGCGTGAATTTAAAATTATATTCCTTTTCAAGGAAACACCAAATCATGTTGGCCATATAGAAAACGCAAACACTTTTGGTTTAATGCAATTCTTTTTAAATGACAAGGATATTTCTCTCAGTGCAAAGATGTCATTCTACTTCCGTTCAAAATTAATTCTGTTTACAAAGTTTTTTGTCTGGATTGTAATGGGTGCTACATTGGTCAAACGAGCTAATGGTTGAAGCTAATAAGAGCTTGCGCCTTAGCCGATCACTCCAAAGAGAAAATCCACAAGTTTGATTTTGACAATACTCAAGTCCTAAATATTGAAAATAATTATAAAAATAGATTATTCTTAGAAATGGTACAAATTGTTAAACATATCAATTCAAAAAAAAACAGACCAGTTAAGTATCATTTATTCTAATATTTTATCTTCCCGTATTAATTAAATTCTCTTTTGGTCCTTTCTGTCTTAGGTTAGTTATTCTATATTAATGATTTCTGATTTCAACATGTGGCATCCACGTTCAATGTATTAATTTTAAATTGATTTTAATATTGTTTTGTGTTTGTTTAAAATTTAATTGAAATGTAATTAGATATAATATGATGTACTTCCTCCGTTCAGCTCAGAAATTCATTAATAATAAGGGGAGGTTTACATGTATTTGACTAGAAAAATCGATTTTTGGTTTTTGGCATTTTTTGAAAGCTCCAAATATATAACATACATGGTTAAAGCGGTTTCGTAATATTCGCATTGTTTAAGCCGCTACGGCTTATTAAAAGAGCGGATGTACTGAACACAAACGGAGCAAATTAGATGTAATACTATATCTCGGGGCTGCTCGGGTCGAAATATCATACTTATTGTTTGTTAGTGTATGTATAGTTGTCCTTTAATGATTAGAAATGCCACTGCAGTCGCGATCACAAATAAGCGACAGAGTAGCTATTTATATTACAATAATATGAAGCAATTAGATCCGAAATAAAACGCACATTTGAAGAAACTGATCTAACAATATTTCTTTTACTTAAAACACACTTTCCAACGCTTTAGAAAACTACTTAAATAAAATATATCAATTTATTGCAGATGCACTTGCTTACACTAAATTTCTTATAAAAGCTGGCTAGAAAGATGGCAAAGGTAACCACACTACAGATCATCAGAGTAGCACAGGAAAAATGGAAGTCGATGCGATGCCTTAAAAGAAATTTTCGCACGATTTTGCATAGGCGACTGAGACAAGACAACTTTTTAAGCAATTTGTGATTTTTAGCCGTACGAAGATGTTACTGTTCAAGAAAAAAGGAGAAAGCGTTGGAGATGTACAAAAAAGAATGAGTGGACTTTGAAGAAAGGACGCTGGTAAACTGACTGACAAAGTTATTGATACTTTAACAATAGTGTACTGTGGACTAGCAATTAGACAACATCCAGATTCTGCATAAAAATGAAGGCAGCTATTTGGGCTACATTTCATTATAAATGTTCAACCGACGCGGATTCACGACACATTATTGTCCAAAAGGTGTAGACAGCCTGTGTAAGTGGCGCGTTGCAGAAGCCAAGGTTGAGCTTGCTTCATTCATACATGACCCTCTTTTGCAAAAAACAAAATCAAGATGCTATTAGGCCGATTTATGAAGTTTTTTCTAGAGTGATTTCTTGCAAAGATGCATTGGAAAAAATTGTCAAAACTGAAACGACTCGTTTAGTTCATGTGTGTAGAAACTAGCTCCAAAAGATTTACACTGCGGCCCATAAACAATTCAACTTGCTACTACATTGCCGCAAATTTATTCAATGAAGGTTACTTTTCTGTATTACAAATAATGAATGCGGTGGGAATTGCAGTAGGACTTGATGCCAAAAATTTCGTCATCAATTCTGATCGTCAGCGCATACAACGAGCAGAGCAGAGTATGTCCAGCGCTGCAAAACTTTCTGTGCTGTCTAAAGGGAAGCAACAAATTTTGCAAATGCAGAAGTATGAAGAAGAAGAAGGATTAATGTATGGTGCTGGAATAGCTGACTAAGTGTATGTTGAACTATTTGTAAAAAGTTTTGCTGAGAAACTTTGAACGCGTTTTTCTCGAAACATGATATTTCAAATCTGCGTAAGTTCTAGTTCTTCAAGTGTTCAATATATCAACTTAATTTTTTGTTTCTTAATGTAACAGTTTTTATTGGAGGTTATACCTATAATATACTAAAATTGCAATATTCCACATTTTTATATCAAATACACACAAAAAGAAATAGAAAAAATCAATCAAAGTCCAGGTATCTGCAACATTGTTTGCTTTCGACTTATTTGGTTAAATTTAGGTATAACCTCCAACAAATTTAATATATTTCTAACTCTTCTTTTTATTTTCAATTTCGGATCACTTTGCGTATGCTAGAGTTTACGCAGTTTGACCGTGTTTTCTGTGCACATTGCTAACCTAGATACAAATAGCGAACGTTATAGTGGTCTTGTCATTAAAAAAAAAATATATTTTTTTAATGTTCAAGTTTTAATATATTTTTTAAGAAAAATCCGTATTTCGTATATCTTTCCCTTTGTCTGAAAAAAAAGTTCAAAGTTTTTGGACTTTTCCGATATATATATATATATGTAAACCTCCCCTTAATAGACTGTGTATGATTGGAATTTTCACCTTATAGTTTTTCCTCATGAAGCGGACAATCTGGGAAATATAGAGAATTTTTACAAATGTGTTGCTGCCATAATTATACAGACCGTATACTTGATTATTTCCATATTCTTTCATTATTATCATTATTATTACTAGTTTAGCCCGAAATCGGATTTGGGCTGTAACCTATATTTCATAATATATCTAGCAAACATTACCTTTTTTACACGTAACTTATCTTCCAGATTGCTTCATTTCAAATGAATAGAGAAATTTGAGATATTATGTTAATGAAAGCTTCAATTATAACGGCAAGAACACCAATTAGATATTCGAAACAAACACAAAGATTTATTAGCACCAATTATTCGTTATCGTTGGCAATTAGGCGAGTTGGAAACCCCGTTCTGTTTTTCATCCCCTTTTGCACCACTGAAACAATAGCTATTAGATTTTATGAACGTTATTACGGTTATTATTTACAAATAGCTATACTTAAAGGCGAAGTAACATTACAAATTATACATATAATAATAACACGTAATTACACTGGCGTTTTCCGAATAAGTTGGATTATCCCACGCGTGTTGTATGCGAACATTAACAAAAGTAGATGTCGTTATTGTTGAATCGATAGCGGGGCCCAACAGAAGCATTCGTATTCAAATTTCTTACCAAACCAGAGAATTATGGATTCACCCAAAACGCCGGTATTACATTTTTACACGATAACCAGCTAACGAGGTGGTTACCCTACGATGTTCGCCGCAAAAATATCGAGTGGCTTAGTGCGGCGCTCTCGGGTCGTACACAGAACGAATCACGTCAGTGTAAAACGAGCTTTCAGGGAATCCTTAAAGTGCAGGAATTCGTTCTACGTATGGGGATTCTGAAAAGGGAAAATCTCGTTTGCAATTTCTGTCGGAATATGTATTTTTTATAAAACGCAAACTGACAAAGGGATTGTAATAAAATGGTATTTATTCAGTGAAAGTAGAATGTATAAGATGCGAGTGCATCTTATATTTGGCGGTGATTTTTATTCCTTTGAAGATGCACTTGCAATGGAAAGAAGCTAACGCGCTGTTGTACGTTTTGATAAAATCCCTTGCGAAATACTTTGATGTTTCACAAATAAATAAGTACTTATATCTGGTGTTATTTTGAATATAATACGAGCCTTACAAATAGGTATGCAATTCTCAGTAGTGTTAGCAAATAGTGTTTAAAGAAGCTTTTAGTCAACTCTAACAAAATATAGTGCTCGTTTTCAAATAAATGAATAAGTAAATTTTATGTAAACCACATAATGAAAAATTAATACAAGAAGTAATTAAGCATGATGATAGAATAGATGAAACTGAATGCTACTGTCTTTCATCCGAAAAAAAAAATTGGTTAAACATTGCTAGAAAACTACTGTGATACAAGAATGATACTACAGAAGAAGAGATATCTATGCTAAGATTGCAATGATTTATGATTTCGAAGGAGGTTGGTCACAAAGCTAAAATCTTAACAAAACAAGTGGCTGCATGTAAAAAGTCTGATAAAAATATCATATCGATACAAGAGGAAGGTTTGGGGTATGATGGGTCGCTAAAACAGTTGCAGGAATTTCGTCGTAATCTACAGCAAGCCTGGGGTGAAATCCCACAATATGCAGACGCATACCGATAGATATCTGCATGCAAGATCTCACCATCATCCGATGCAGAAGAAGACATTAATACAAACATTGCTATCCAGAGCCGAAACCATCAGTGACGAACAACATCTTACCAGTGAAAAGATACATTTGGAGAAAACACTAAAGAGAAATGTTACACTGACATCGACATAAGGGAGCACCTAAAAGAAGACGACACTGGAGAAAACTACAGAACACGAAGAGGGATGGCGTGTTTACCTTACATACAGGAGTCACCGAAAAAGTAGGCCGAATTTTGAAGAAACGTACGTACAAGTACGCTTCGGACTGCAACGTCGATCCAGCAGTATCTACCGACCGCAAAGGATAAGATACCCAAGGGACGCACAGGACGGTATCTACAAGATAACATGCCAATCGGACAGTGCTACGTCGGACAAACAGGAAGAGCCATCGACATAAGAATAAAAGAACACGAGAGGGACGCAAGGTTAAGAAGGACCGAGCAATCAGCGGTGGCAGAACACATGCACGGCACCGGACACAAAATGGATTTCAAGAATGTAAAAGTAATAACTACACAAGAACTACGGGAAAAGACTTATCAGGGAAGCCATAGAAATAGAGAAGAATAAAACCGTTAACAGAGAAGAAGGGTACCACCTTAGCAACACGTGGAAGAGCCTACTACGAACCGTCACGGTCAATGGAGCGGAAACTACACGCTTGGATGCACCAGGGGCGTATATAAGAAGAATGTCGGACCATGGAGAATCAGTTCAGTTATCCTGAAGAAGCTGTCAGTATGAACTGCGAAACGTCGAGCGAAAGTTTTGACACACGGCGAAACCCGCAAGAAGCTGTTAGTTATAGTTACACCGGCCGTGAAAGCCTACGCAGTGTTATTTTATTGATAATTTTTTGCTCACTATTGGTCATGATTTACTATTCAAGTAAATAAAAACAAAATTTTAGCTGCTTCTAGGTGTTGTATTTATTGGCACGCAGTTTATTTCTTTAAAATAATATCTTTTATCCAAAAAAAAAAATGCTTTTTCATAAGGAAGAAATATCCAGCTAAATCACTAATTGTTTCAAGTAATTTTTTCTTAGGACGTAACAAATATTCCCTTCTATTCCTACAATTGCTACTGTTTAAAAGAATACTTCATTTGGACTAGTGCATATTTATTAAAATTAATAATAATTAATAATTAATAATTGCATAATTGGCCAAACATGGTTATAATTAAAAAAAAAAAATCTAATAGTGTTGTAAATAGTGGTGATGTTTTAATTCATCTTAAATTCGATTACATATTTATCTTGACGTTTCAACCGAATTCCGTCTTTTTCAAACGTTAATTTACACTACAATTTCATGATCATTTAGTTTATTATTACATTAAAATAAAGCTAAAGTGCAAAAACTTACTTGATTTAGTATTCCATAGTTTTCTTCCAAACGTTATACAATTAAAATTATTATTTTGAGTCACCATTTTTTTTTGTTTGATTTTAAAACACAACAAATGTGAACGATACAAACATTTTAAAATCGTCGTCAAAGTGCAAATAAACTCCTTATACCTACCCAATGTAACATTTGGTGCTAGTCTGTGAAAAAGTTCCCCATATAGTGATACACAAATCTATAAACATTACTTCCAATCCTATCTTGTATTCGTTTCCTTTTTCTATTATCTAAGACTATGTATCCCCTCCTGAATACATTCTTGTATAACCTGTAGAACGTTTTGCATTTTGTCCCGTTGAACCACGTTGTTCAATTTACCCTGGGTGAGGATAACAAGATCATCCGCATACTCCAAAGTTTTATGTCCATCATTCTCCAATCTTACTAGTAGCTCGTCCATGACCAGGTTCCACATCAGGTGGGCAAAATCCCACCCTGTGACAATCCTCTCCCTATCCGTGCCATCAGTGCCTCTCCCATGATGGTTGTTAAACTGATCTCCCTTTAAGGATGCAGTTTATCCATCTGCAGCTTATTTCATCGATCCCTTTACTCCTCGATGTTTTGGAGATTTATGCTGCGAAAGTACTGTCGAATACTTCCTCTACGTATAGGAAAGTATATAACAGGACTTCCTTAATTTGGAGGGCATGAACAGCTGTCTATAGGAACTCGTGCAAAGCCGTCTCTGTAGATTTTCCTGCTTGATACGGATACTAGTCTTGGTATAGTGGCCGATGCGGTAATACATCTTCCCTCATGTGTCAGTTTTTTTAAGAATCTAATAGGTCTTAGAGACTCTGCTCCATCCCTACGTAGAATTTAAAAATGGAATAATATATAGTGTTCCATTTAAAATAGTTGGGTAAGTATGTGTTTCGTCTGCTTCTGAAGCACTCTGTCTAGTCAGTTTTTTTTTTCGAGGTATACCTCGATACCTCCTATATACTATAAACCAACATCCAGCTTTCGCTGGAATATCCTATACATTCAATTGAATGATTCAATTTACACCGACTTCTCTAAAGTGTTTGATCAAGTGCAACATGCACTAATACTCAGAAAACTTGAATACTTTGATTTATTATCCAGCTGAATCGGTTTGACTTACCTTATTGGTAGATACAGTTTTGTACAATTTCGCCAATATCAGTCTTTCTATTATTTAAATTCATGTGGGGTACGCCAAGGCTTTGTGTAAGGGCCCCTCTTTCTTATTTTTGTTAATGATGTTACGGATTGCGTTTCATCCGAATGCTTGCTCTTTGCAGATGATCTTAAAATTTTTCGAACTATTACATCTGCCGAAGACTGTGGGAGTTTGCAGAGAGATCTTGATGTTGTTGACAACTGGAGCAAGTTGAACCATCTCAATCTAAATATCAATAAGTACACAGTTGTATCATTTGCACGTAATATAGTTCCTTTAACTTTTAACTATTCTATTGACAAAAACCACTGCCAAGATGTAATAACGTGAGGATCTTGGTATTTTTTTTTGATAATAAAATACCTTTCAGTGTGCATATACATGATACTACTACAAATGCATTGCGGATGTTAGGTTTCTTGTCGCGTAACACTAGGGATTTTCGTGATAGTGCTGCTTTAATTGCATTTTATAACAGCTTCATCCATTCGAAATTGGAGTACTCTTCAGTTATCTGGTGTCCCTTCCATAATAAATGTTCACAAGAAGTTTTCTGTATTACCCTAAATATAAAACGTATTTAAATCATAATTATTCTTACAGCGATTTATGTAATTTGTTTAATTACCAATCCCTCGAAAGTAGAAGACATATTTCAGAGATCAGTTTTATTTATAAGCATTGATATGTGAAAGATAGCTTGTTACTTGAGTCCTAGTACTAGTTTCCTGCATCCCTCGGTGGGGCAGTAGAATTCTTCCTTTATCTTATGTTCCTTCTGCCAATACACATCACTATTTTGTCTCTCCAACTCCATCCCTGTGCTCAAGAATTAATTCAATTTGTGAGGATATAGATCTTCTTAATGTTAGCCTTTATTTATTAAAAAAATAAGTATGGTTAAGTCATAATTTTTATAGTTTTTTTTTTAGTTTTTTATTCTCTCTCCTGTTAATTATTGCTTATTATAACTAATTTTTAGTTACACATTGTATAATAGTTAGTGTGATTTATTATACTAATTACATATCGGTAGACTAAGGATTTTATGTGCTCTATAATGAAATCTAACATACTATTTTCTTTTTTTTTTTGTTCAATACCCTGTTTAGTTTTTAGGTATATTTTCAATTAATTTAAGTTTATCCTGTAATTAGCAGACTTTCTGCTGTTGGATAATAAATAAATAAATAAATATTAATAAACAACATATATCTAATAGTTAAACTTCATTAAATGTTAACTTTTGTGTCTTAATCATGATATAGATGCTTACAAAAGAGTAATGTATAAGAAGGGATATAGCAGCACATTTACGTATTTCTAATGCCCTGCGTTTAAGGACGAACATAAAATTACAATTATGGTCAGTTTTTAAGCGACTCGAGGTTGCATGGACACTGCATTTTAAATTTTACGAACTCTCGAATTATATTCTTTCTCATGGAACATAAAAAAAATATATATTGTGCAAACTCGAACGAATGAGAATTATTTTAGGAATGATGTTGGAACAGGTCCTAATTTTTAGCGTATTCCTATTTGCGCTGGCATAAACACGCGCACAAATACGACCCCATGTAATCGCAGCTTTATTCTGCGGTTATATGTTCAATAACAACCTAATTTCATCAACAAAGCCTAGCCCTAGCCCAAAACAATTTTCGAAACCGTATTATATTTCAATTACGTATATACCAAATATTTAATTATACAGTATCTTGTAATATAACTCCAACTAGCATTTTTTCGATATTAATACACGTTTCGTACATTCTTCTACGTTGCTTTTCCTCGCCCCCTCGATTCGCTAAGTTTACCATTGCTTGGCGCTCCTGAAAACCTCGCTCTAGTTGATTAGATAAATTATCAACCTGTGAACTTCGTATATTAGTTCCCATAGGGACCTTTCGGAATCATACGTAATTTCCTACCATTAATTGCCTGTAATCGATAGCAATGAAATTAGGAACGAATAAGGAATTGCCGGTTGGTACATACAGAGTTTCATCTTCGAGTGGCTGGTGGAATGACGAGTTTATTATATTTCGATGCTTATGCGTACGCAGTAAATTGCTCTTCGAGTTTCGTTTAATTTATTATCTTGTACGTTGGTATATAATACTGTAGTAATGAAGTAGTAAAATATTTTTATTACTTCTTTACGCTTTGCTGTGTAAATATATTTCAAAAACATTAATTCCGCTCTTGTCGTCAGATTTACGAGCATAATAAAAGTGTACTCTATATAAATTAAGCGCTACATATACAAATATATATATATTGATCAAACCTGACTGTTTCTTTTAAAATAAGTTGTTTTATTTCCAGTTTAATAAATGTTAATGAAGCTTTAACTTTAGATTTAACTAATGAGGAGGAAATCATTAACATTGTTAGCAGTTTTAAGAATAATAGTTGTCCTGGTAATGATGAAGTCACTATCTCACTTTTGAAACAATGCTTACATGCGATACTAGAGCCTTTAGTAAAGATAATTAATAAATAGCTAATCTTGGGAATATTTTCGAAACGTGTAAAAGTGGTAGTAGTGTGTTTATTCTATGCAAACCAGTATGGTTGTATGAAGGGCAGATCTATTGAAATCTGAAACTATTTAGCAATGATAAGGACTATTTTGAGTACCATCGAATTAGTACGCAGATTTAGACATATTTCATAGACATTACAATATGTTCTAACGGAATTTTCGAATCCATTAGATAATTTATACCAGATTGTGTTTAACACAAAAAGCAGAGCATATTTGCTTAATTTTGTGTTTTGTTTAATAATTTTAATAGGCACAGAGAAATTAGAGAGATAACGGAGAAATATTTTACAAGCTTGAGATATCCTTTGATCTAATAATAATAATAATAATAATAATAGTAATATACGCCGTTATTACCACTAAACGATTGCTTTACAATGACAAAAAAAGAAGAGGTAAGGTAAATCTCAGGGCGAGACTAAGAGTTATCTGCTACTAGCCCTGCTAATATATTCATAAAATATATTCATTAATGCCTAATACCTAGTTAAAAAAAGAAAAATCATATACAACAAATATGTACGTACACTCAGTGCATGTAAAAATACTTAACAATTAATCAACACATTCATACAACTTTTGCCTAAAATAACTAGATGAGAACACCACACTGATCTTGAGATAGGGCTTTCCGCACACGAGATCTAAAGCCAGAGAGAGACATTTAATAGTTTAAGATCTTTAACAATAGACTTGTATTTACTGTAAATATTGTAGGAGTAAGAACGCTTAAACAGGGATGTCCTAAAGGTAGGAGGGGATATCAAACCTGTGGTAATATTGTGAATGTCGGTCCTAAACCTAATTTTTAAATACAAATATGGCGGCGACTTATACAACACAATTTTATGAAATAACATTAACATTTTCAGTTCGCGTCTATATCACATATTTAACCAGCCAACATTTTTCAACTTACTTTACAAGTTTTAGATTTTCCCAACAATAATACTTAAGATTTCGAGGGATTTAAACGTAAGTCAAATTTAGCGGAAATCTCATTTAGGGATTCTAAATCGGCATTAATACTATGCAATGCATTGCGCCAATTCGCTGGCTCAAAAGACAGATATAATTGCGTGTCATCAGCATAAATATGGTTGCGACAAAAGTTCAGCTGGTTAGTAAAGGAAGATGTATATATTGAATAGAGAAGAGGTCCCAAAACAGAACCTTGCGGTATACCAGTAGAAATACATAGAGGCAGCGATACAGTACCATTTAAAACGACACTCTGCCGACGATCCGATAAATAACTTTTTATAAGCTGAGCAGATACGACAATTAAACCTAAGCTATTTACGAAAGAGAACAAAGAGTTGTATGACAAACCGTGTCAAACACCTTAAAATAGTCTAGAAGTACCAAAGCTGTTACTAAACCTTTATTAGTTGATCCAATGATATCATCTGCCTCATCAAGTAGTGCCGTTTCACAACTGTAACCCTTTCTGAAACCAGATTGGGTTTGTGGAAGTATATTATTTCTATTAGCAAAATCATTCAATTGCATAAAAATATTTTTTTTCAAAAATTTTAGAGATCATGGGAAGGGGTCTCGTGCTAATGGGTCTTAAATTATTTAAATTACAAGGATTTTTTATTTTTTGTAAAGGTTTAACCAAGGCATGGTTCCACAAAATGGACACAGTTGATCTTTCTATATAGCAATTAATGATATGAGTTATGTAAGATATGATATACAGACAACACAATTTAATCATTGATATATTGATGTGATTAACACCAGTAGCTGTTGAATCAATACCTTGAACAATACTAGCAATTAATACTGGATCAACGAAATTAATTTAAAAGGATGTATATGTAAATATTTTTCTAAATTCAAAACAAACATAAGTATACATATTAGTCCTAAAACATGTCTAAAATAATTTATCCTGCTCTCTTAGGCGTATAATGCCTATATCTATTAAAGAAACAAAACTCTCTTATTTTAGGTAGACATTCACAAATGCATTTATTCATCTTACATACACCTTACTTAAAAACTTAATGTCAAAGTGGCTTTTTACACGTATACATTCTCAAGTACTACCTATAATTTGCTAAAGTGCAGTGTTCGGTGTCCGATAACCCGATCACTTCTAGTCGGGAATAGCCGAACCAAACTCCATTCGACCGGGTAGGTAGATTTGATGTATTCTCAGGTTTACAGGGAGACAAATTATCAGAGAAAGACTGTACAGATGTTATGCCTATCCGCCATTGCGACCATTGTTCTCGGGAAACCCCCCACTCAATGTCACGGACCTAGTATCTAGTCGGTATTGCCCCAAACCGTTATTTTATGTAGTGCATAATTTTAAACAATTCTGAGTATTACAAAGATAAATGTTATTTTCTCAAATAGCCTCAAAAAATGGCGTGCTCGTTGGGAGACGAATAATTCCCTTTTCAAACTAATCTAAATATATAACAAAATTACATGTTCTATTAGCATTACATTTATTCTATTTTATTTTGTAGTAAACTGCCTGATGCAGGTTTGCTAGAACAAACCGAAATCGGTTGCAGTAAATAATTGTAGTATATAATAAAATAATTAGGAAGTACTTAAAATCTATTCGTCCACTTATAATACACTTGTTGTCCATAGCCAATTCACCAACCAAAACTACTCTTCAAGAAACGTTTGGACGCCATCTACCGCCCATTAATTCGAGCAACCGGAAAATTCGACCGCATCCACGGTAACCCAACTTTGCATGAATAATATTTTGTCGTCACCGACCGTAGCATGTTAATGGGAAAGGTGGAAATACGGTAGGCAGTAGATGAAGGTAAATAAGCCGTTGGGTATTATTCGTTAGGCTTAGTTATACGCATCGCTAGCTCGGAAATTTAATACGTCGCCCTGGGAAAGCGTGATTTATTCGATAATTTATGTGGATTTGAATTATTTAGCGGTCGGCATAATAGATATACTACTGTCGTCAATTTGTTGATAAAATATGCATATGGTAACCTGATTACGCAGCCGAATAAACGAACCTTGATCGTGAATATCGGAAAATGAATATCAATGATTTTTGTCACACCACTTTTAATAGTTTTTTTTTTCTTATTTTTGATTGGCTATTGTTTAATCTATATTTCTTGTTAATAAACAATAGATACCAATGTAAATATGCTAGCGGTGGGTAAATCCGTAAATTTTGTATAGTAACTGTTAACCGCTTCTACTATTTTAAAATAACAATTACAATCAATTAAATATAGCAGTACTTTTCTTTTTGGAAAATACCCGTTTTAAATACAGGACCTTTCAATTGAAACAAGCCACCTCAAATAACTCTTTACCTGCTGTGATTTATATAAAATTCCGAAATCTGTTAATTGTCATATCAAGGGGGACCACTTTTAATGTGACAAAACAAGTAGGAGTTACCTTGGTTACTACAAGAAAATTACGAAGTGTCAGCAGAGCGCATAGGGAGAGCATTTGAAACCATTTCATTCTAATCGTCTTTATTACACAGGTTGCAAATTATCCACTTTTCGCTTACTGATAAAAAAATGGCTTTTTGAAACATGTTGCCCTGAAAAGAATTAAAAGATCTTCTGAATGAGTGGTCACAAGACCCATCTTTCCTATTCAAATGTTAATGGTGGGGACTGCTGCGCGCTCAGGAATGATTTAGTTTCCCTTAATATGACAATTGACAAGTTTCGAAATTTTACAAAAATCACAGCAGGTAGAGAGCTTTTAAGGTGGCTTATTTCATTTGAAATGCCCTGCTAATAGCTGCAGATGAATTTAATCATATTACCCTTTTATCGTAAAGGTATCGGGTTTACACTTATTGTTCGTACACGAACTGTTTCCATTTTCTTCTGTCTCTTGCCAAAATGGTTGCTTCTTTCCATGTTTTTTCCTCTAGCTCGCAGTGTGTTCCCAATCACATCATTCCAGGTCTGCTTTGGCCTTCCCCTTCTTATTTTGGTTTCACTCTTGCTTCATGCACTTGTTCCACTTGTCTGTTATTTTCCATTCGTTGTAGATGTCTCCACCAACTAAGTTGTCTTTGTTGGATACATTTCAGAACTGATTGCATCCCTAATTCCTCACGTATTTGCATGTTTTTGACTCTATTTTTTCAGGTTACACCTATTATTCGTCTCAAGTATTTCATTTCCGTAGCTTGCATTTTACTTCCTTGTTTATTTGTAAGAGTCTAAGACTCACATCCATAAGCTAAAATGGAACGATAAATTGTATTAAAAATCTTTACTTTTGTCTGGTTAGAAATTTCTTTTTTATTAATAAATCGCTGCTCCATTGCGTAATATAACTTAATTGTTTTATCAATTCTCTCGTTTCTGAAATAAAAATAAATTTCTTTTCCTTTTTCTTCCAATGTTACTCCCAAATATTTAAATTCCTTAACTTGTTCTGCTTTAGTATTATTTATTACAATGTTAGTTTCACTATTCTGGTTTCCAATTATCAAGACTTTTTATGTGTTTACTGTACCGTCCTCTTCTTCCATGTTTTCCTTCCGTATGATCAAATTTTATTGTAGTTCTTTTTCGCTATCTGCTATTAGTATCACATCATCTACAAAGACTCCATTACCTATTTCAATTCTCTGTAAATTCTTACGCCCCACAACACTTATTGACTTTTTGTTCGCATGTTTTTATGATGGTATCCATATGTATATTGAATAACGTTGACTTAGTCCACCTCCCCGTCTTAATCCCATGTCAGCCTCGAATCCTTCTGATATTATGTTGTTTTTGATCACATAATTTATGTTAGTATCGTATAAGTTCTTCATAATTTTTATTATTTTGCTATGCATCCCCTTTTCTTGCAACATCGTCCATACTTTTGTCCTCGCAACTGTGTCAAATGCTTTCTCTAAATCAATGAAGGCTAGGTAGAGGTTTTTGTTTTATTGATGTTTTTTTTTTCTATTAGCTGTTTTAATGTAAAAATGTGATCCTGGATACTCCTTCCAGGTTGAACTAGTCTTAGCAGTAGTCTGTTCTTGATTAGTTGTTCGTAAATCTTTACAATTGTGTTCAGTAAAGTTATGCCTTGTTACAATCTTTCTTATCTCCGTTTTTATATATGGGTATTTAATCAATATTAAATTATAATTTCGTTATTATTGTATATGATAGAGAATGTTTTCTTAAAGCAGCTGATAATTTTAAAAAATAGGAAGTTCATTAAAAAATAATGCAATTATTTCTGAACGAGAGTGCTTCAACAATTCAGGAAAACGAGAAATGAATGTATAAAGTTACCCTTAAATATTGTTTGATTACCGCCGATGTTGCAGCCAATCCTGGCTTATTTATTGAATATTTATAACGTATATACCATGTTGGTAAAAACTGCTTTTTTTCAAAAAAAGAAAAGTTTTGTTTTGTTTAAAACACAGTTTTAATTTCTCTGTCTTAAAAAACAATGTTCTAAAACAAATAGTTGCTTTACCGGATTTCTTACTGGAGATTCTTATGCAACATATGTATAAATTATCGCAAAAGCTACACATAGCGACATTCTTTATTCGGTTCTGAAATAAAAATCTTAATGTTAAAATGTCGTGTTATACTTAGTTTATTTTCTTTCACGGGGTTCTTGAAGACTTGTAGTGCTTAACTAAATCTTGCTCTACGATATATGTTAAAAGAGATAGCTGCAATTTAGTTTAAAGAAGAATTTTTAGAAGTATTATTTTGTAAACGTTTACATCTTGATAAAAAAAATCTTCTTAGAAGTGTTAAAAATTGAGGTTATAGGTCAAGGAATAAAATCATGTTATTTTACATTTTTCCTATCTATAGCGACGTTTCGTTGTTACATTAACAATTTTAAGCATAATTACTTTGTTAGATTCTTCTTTTTTTCCATTTTTTACAACCTTAGTAAAGTTTTAATAATGTTCATAGTTAGAAATATAAATTGTAAAATACAATACAAGAAACATTTAACATTCACAATACACGAGTAGATTTTAGCAATGTAAAAATTTTAGATATAGAAAGTAATTATTAAAAAAGGTTAATAAAAGAAATGTTTAATATAAAACAAAAGAGCATTAATTACAGAGTAGATATAAATGAATTAAGTATCTTAGCGTGTATCTTAGCAATTAAAATAACACAAGGCCAGTTTTAAATATACTTATATTCTTTATACGTTATAATGTAAGTCACATATAAAACATAGACCACTTCAAAAAAGAAATTTACACATGTTTTCACTATATTTGCGGAAGGTTGGTACATGTCATTTTATAATAGTTTATGTTGAATGTTAAATGTTTATGATTTTGTGTTTTACAATTTATATTTCTAAATATGTACATTATTGAAACTTTACTAAAATTCTAAAAATTTGAAATAGAAAAGAAAAAATGTAAAGCAACATGATTTTATTCCTTGACCTATATTCCCAATTTTTACTACCTCTTAGAAGATTATTGTAATAAAGGGAAGGTCAAAAATAATTTGTTTAATAAAAGTTTTCTTTTTGATTTAAAATTGTCATTAGCACTTTTTCATTAACGTATTTAACGCGAAAAAATTGACTTCATTGTTATAGAACAATGCGTTTGTATTCCAAAGTGAGTTCAATCAAAATCATTACTGTCAAATATTTGCATTTACTTCTGTATTTAATATTTATTCTTTCGTGTTTCATTTTGTGTAAACTTTGATTTCTTCTTGCTTGGTTATTCGCATTCTTTCGATTAGTTGTTTTGCTTCTGTGTTTTATCATATTATTCTTTCATAATGGATTTTCAATTAATAAATATGCCAATATGCACATATTATACATGGCTACAGTGATGCCAAATATATGTTTCTTTCAAATGGTTCCTGAACACGTACAAAGCGTGATATTATTATGACAATTTAACATTGAGATTTTTTATTCCGAACCCAACAAAGCATGTCGCTGCGTGTAGTTTTTGCGACAATATATACTCACATTATATTGGGACTATTGGAAATGCGCAATTGTTCTGATTATACATAAGTAGATAAATTATATCTAGAGTGGTCAGACGTGTACACGGGCTTCACTCGCCTTGCGCTGTGTAAAAGGTTTAGCCCATAGTATATCTTCAAAGCAGTAAAATCACTCTCTCCGATTTGTGTGTCTAATATCTGGTATCAGTGTTAGTCGAGTCTTAGTAGCCAGATAGTACAATTATCCGTTAAAGCTTTTGCATTGCTCTCTCCCGACACTTAACACTGACCTGGGGCGCAGACGACAGTTGACCATTCTAACCACATCCATAAGTTGCTGGTTAGCAATGCTTCTAAAATATGGGAAAATTAAATTTGAACAAAAGTAAAGAATTTTTTTTTAAATGCAAATTTTTAGTAGTATAAAAATTAATTAAACCAAAAAAAAAAAAAATGAAATACGTTTTTAAATCATGCAAATCATAATAAGTCTAGAAAGTTTCGAGCTTTACATCAATATTCTATTAAACCAAACAGGGTACTCCCATATAAAATCAATACTTGATACGCAAACCGACTACAATCTGGGTTCCGTTACAATTACAACAAAGTTACTACTTACTATCTCTCTGGCGTGATGTATAAGTTTCAAGCCCTGGAGCGTTGCGGAACATTGACGCAACATGAGCACTGAAACAATGTCAATTCGTCGCACGTGCTACATTAAGAAACGGATTTCGGAAAAATTTAATAAAGCAGACATCGAGTGGAGTGGATTTTTTACGAATGTGCGCAAACTTTTTCATTAAAGTAGCAAATTCGTTATTTGATATAAGCGCGACTCGTAATAATATGGTAACATGATTAGGAAAGTTGAATTGACGACATGTGATGAAGCTTCGTTGAGAAAAATATCCCGGATTTCTTGCTGGATGTTGGGATATTATTATTAACGGTGTGTGCAAGGTACTTGAATAGAGGTAGATACTTTACATCAATTCTATATATTAGCTGGCGCCTCCACCAAATTTATATATTCATGGATTTCCTGTAAACGTAGTAAATAAATTTGTATAGTTATAAAACCCGATGATTAAATCTTACGTTTTTCCGTGATTTTGTTTTAATACCAACTCATCTTCGTTTATGGTGTTTTTATGGGTATAATATAATTTTAAAAGTAAAAATTAATGGCATGACCTGTTATAAAGCTCTAAGTTTATTATATGAAATAAATTAAAAAATCAAATGAGTGATTGAATAAATATGCGGCTATTATTCGCAAACGCAATATCTGCGAGATGTCACTCTTCATTCAAAATCCGCTTCTAGCAAAGTTTAGAATGCGAACCAAATCTCCTGACACCAGCACAGAAACACGATTCGAAAGAGTACCGAGAAAAGTGTACGATTAAAAAAAGATGAACTACAAGGTTTGTTTCGGCCTAAAAGTATAGAGTATGTATTTCTCGACAAAATGAATAAATTGCAAATTAAAATTTAAATTTTGTTTAAATATATTAGCTATTTAAAATACACACATTAAATGCTGATTTTTTTTTTTATAAAGTGCACATTTCGGTTTCTTTACCATTCTGTGTGAGTATATCACGCTCAAATTTCTAATGTTTTCATAACGAACTGTAGCGTATTTTAATCACTCATGCGTTATATCCTTTCGCGCAGCTTAGTCTTGGGAGAGATTTGGCCCGCACTCTACACGGTTTGAAATTTGAACAACACCTAACTACCTATTTTTTATTTGAATAGTATGTGTTTACGAATAGAACTTGAAGAGTGACTATCAAAATAAGTCAAAACATTAATTAGTTCTAAAAATATAATCTTTGTTGTTTGTACTGATGTTATTCCTTTTAATATGCATTGTGACAAGGCAAGACTATATTACACAAAAGAAAGTAGTAAGTTTGTGATAAGACAAAATTAACGAACACGTATAAGATTTATTCTACGTGTTTGATAAAATATCGTATAATTAATTTACAAATAAATGCCAAATGTAGGAATATATAAATTTGGTGGATGCGCCAGTTGAAGTAAAGAATTAATATATCACATCTATCTTTTCTCAAGCACTCTGTTTACATCGTTAATAGTAATACATAAATGTTGTAGCCCAGTCAATAATTGCCTTTCTTTTGTCTTCTTCTGGCACTTTTGCCACTTTCATGGGAAGAAACCGTTCTCGGGCAGCCGTATTCGATTTTATATCTTCTTCCTCAGTTACTTTAACACTATGCTATTGTTTTCTATTTTATTGATTAGGAAGTAATTATTATCTTTTAATGCACAAGCAAAGAAATACGATTTCTTAAAGGGCTTCAGATCCTTCTGAAAATATCATTAAGTCCCGTTTTATCTTTTATAACTTAGAAAGTATCTACTGATCCAGTTGTTTCTAAATTGATAACATTTTTTCAAAAGAGGCTTGTCTAATATATTGATACATATATTACCTTCCAAGAAATCATTTGGAAGAGTAGATGGCTAAGTTATCTTTCGAGTTCGATCTTAAAGCCTAAGCTAGGTGCTTGTCAGGCACTCCCGCAGTGCCAAATCTCCCTCCTAATCAACATACGACTCCCGGAAAAAAAACCTATTATTGTAAGTGACCAGAGTGAGATTTGAACTTCGGACTCCGTACAGATAACCAAGCGTATAAGCCACTAAATTATCGGTCAGGCAATGATGATTTTTATATTCCTTATTCTCAGCAGTCAATTAATATTTTTGAAAGATTGAGCCTGCTTGATCACTGTTATTTAATAATTTGTTGTTTCCCAACCTTCGCAGTGAACACTATACAGGGATTACACTTTTGAATCATATGTGGTATTTAATTCTCTAAATCGGAATTCAGCAATTCTTCGCAATTGTGAGTGCTCTTTCTTCACCGTCTAGCTAACGTCACATTAGTTTTTGTGTGTTAAGCTACGAACTACTTACTATGAACGACGAAGGCTATCGACTAAATGTGCTTAGCCAACAAAACTGAAGAGAGATGAGCCAGCCGGTAAATAGAAAAAAAACCTTATTCTTTTAATTTCTTATTGCCAAAATAGACAAAGTTCAAAAAATGTATTAGTAACATGATATATATCAGAATCATACTTGAAAGTTTTCTTTCTATCCTATGCCAGTGAGGGTATAGGTTAATCTTATCTCTAATTCCCAAGTTTATACTTATAGGATTGTTGTAGTGGAACCTTGTCAATGTTCCACGGTTCTAAGAATCCCTAAGGCGCTTTCCATTAGACAATATATTCTATATACCGAATATTAACGAAAAGGTTCACTTATTTACTTCCACACTAATTGATATTTTTCATCTTCACTGTCTCGCACTATTCTCCATGGATTACTGATAATTTGAAGTGTATGACGTCATTGCTTAATAAGGCTAGGAACAAGTTTAGGCCAACAGATAAGCCAGAACACGGGAACTACCGCAAAAATTAAAAAAACCAAAAAACGTGTAGTCAATGAAGAAAAAAGTTTACTTTAACTTTACACTTAATTCAAAGAATTTTGGGTCTTTAAGCATTCCTTCCAAAAATAAAAACCATTATGTATAATGGTTTTTAACGAAATAAACCTTTTTTCATCAACTCTACTCCTAATGGTTCTAATCAGAATAATGATACAATAGATTATTTTAATTATAATACCCTTAATAATAATAATGGCTCCTCATTATCATTCAAACTAATAGACGAAAATGCCATTCGTAAAGTTAATTCTATTTCTGGAGCTGCCCAGTTAAGTTCATGTATTTAACTCATGTACTACTGATAATTTTTTTCCTGATATCTGGAAGTATGCCCATGTTTTACCTCTTCCGAAAAAGTCGTCGTTATCACCTTTTTCTGATCTTAGAGTTATCTCTCTAAACTATCTAGACTCTAAAATATCTGAAAAAATTATGAATGCTTAGCTGCAAGAATATGTATAGTTTTATGATATATTTCAGTCAAAATTTTGCATAAAACATGCTACAGCTTTTTGTTCTTGTTTTACTCAACTTTAGCAAGGCTTTTGATACTACTAATCACGACATTTTGCTGGAAATACTGCACATTATTGGGTTGTCCAGTAATGCTGTACAGCTGTTTAGCAGAACTTTTTATTCGGGAGGAAGCAGTCTGTGATACTTGGCGGCACTCTCTCATTGTAACTCAACATCTAAAAGGGCGTCCTACAAGGTTTTTCAATTAGCTCTCTATTGTTTTCCATTTATATACGTTTTATATTTCATAATATCGCAAAATCTTCTGTAGAAATGTATGCAGATGATACACACTTAACTTATTTCTTTGGTCCTTTACAGATATTGGTAGAAGCTCGGACGATCCAGGAGGATTTAGATATTCTGGCACAATCTTCTAGCAACTATGGTGTACATTTAAACACGATGATATTATTTGGAAGACAGAAGATAGTTGATTAGTTGATTTGCATAGCAACCAATTCCGTCTTATGTTAAACGGCATCCAGTTGCCTTTAGTTAACATATACAAAAGCCTGCATATGGATAATTCTTTTAGATTTAATAAGCAACTCTCATTGCTTATTCGAGCTTATTAAAAATGGTTTTCCCACATTGATATTTGATTTATCACGCGAAACCAAAATTTTATTTTGTAATTCTATAATATATTTCAGAGAGAGAGTCTCACATGTATATCATAAGTGTGGTTTGTTAAAAATCATATATCGTTTTCTTTTAGATTCAATATCCCCATTTCATTCGATAATTTCAATCAGAATCACTACTTATTTTTATATAAAAATTCAGTTCCGAACAGACGTACATACATGGCTTGAATATAAAAAACAAAGGTATCATAACTCCCACTGCACTCTACGGTGATGTTCGAAAGATCATTTTCATTAAACATATGTAAACTCTATAATAGCGTACCTAAATTATTAAAATCGTTGCCATATAGAAGATTTAAAACTCAACTATATATACAATATTCAGCTTTCTTTACAATATCATGAAAAGCTAGCTAAATGCGCGTAGATAGCAAATTACATTTTCGGAATTATTATTCTTTAGTTATAGCTAGAATATGCAGTTTTTCTACACATTTGGTTTGTTTTTTGGCTAGGGTTCAGTGTGAGATTGGCTCAAACTAAACTACGCCGTAAGATTTTTCGTCTACACCTAAATTTTATAAAAGAAATTTAAATATGCGTATGTTATTGTACTTGATTGTGATTTATGAAAAATAAAGATATATTGTTATTATTAGTATTATCATATGGCGAGGTACAAAAACATCGTAAAAAAGTCAACTCCAAGATTAGAGTAGCAAAGACCATAACGGGTACAAGAGATAAATATTGTTTCATACCTCTGACTGGAATTCATTGCCTAGTTAAAACGACATCATATGAAGAAAGAGGTGAAATTGTAAAGTTGTGAATCAAGAAGGGAAACAAACTTTCATTATAAGGCTATAAAAGTTAATAAAAGTATAATACAACCGGATGATGACTATTATTTCGAGCCGTTATTGAGAAACACGATCCAGTCATATTTGAATCTCTTGAAAGAATGTAAAACATGCAGGTTTCAAAGTTCCTCTTTGAAATAGAGCGCGCTTTTCTACAAAGATAACAGAACAATATATTATACAGGGTCGCTAAAAAGTATGGATACAGTTAAATATTTTCAGAACGCTTTAGCAGAGCTCGTTGAAATTTGGCATACAGTTAGAAGTATTTAAATTCTATCATCTGAGATTTCTTTCAATTTTCTACCATCATTTATTTTGAAAATACAAGGCTAACTTGATTTTTTTTAAATGGCACGGGTGGTCAAATTTGATATTTTTAAAAAAAGCATTTTTTTTCTGAATTCAGTAATGTAACATATGCCCACCTTTATTTTTATTGAAAGGCAAAAAAATTAAATTCAAAAATTTAATTCTGGAAAAATAAAACTAAGTTAGCTTTGAAAATGCTGTTATTTAGATGTGTCACTTGCATATTCGCCAAAAATTAAACTTGTGTGCAATAATTTGTTTACAATGGTACATTTAAGCGAAACTGAGCGTATAGAAATTCTATGATGGTTGGTTATGGTGACAGAAAACGAAGTTGTGCTCAAGTGTGACTTTTTTTAATGAAATTCATCCAAACGGAACCATCTCCAGGACGACGGATTCAAAAATCTTACAAAGATTTCAAGAAACTGGTAGCGTAAAAGACGTGCAAGACCTGGGCGACCTCGAATTATTACCAACGAGAAAATTCTTTGAATGTTTATGTTGGATTGTGTAGAAAAAATTCAGTACAACAGTTAGCGTTGAACCACAACATGAGTAGAGGATCCAAAAAAAATAATGAAACGCGAAAAAATATCATCTTATTAAAATTCACTTGCTAAAGAATTAAGTGACGACGATTTTGACCGCAGAACCGAATTTTGCGAACTATGATGCACAGAATACATCAGGATGGTAACTTTCTTAATCGAGTCCTCTTCTCTGATGAGTAACTTTTTGTCTAAATGGATATGTTAACCGCCATAACTGTCGATATTGGTCTGACAGAAATCCGCATTGGATGGAGCAGGTTCATATGCAGCATAGACAGAAATTAATGTTTTGGTGTGCATTATTGGCGGAATATCGTACGTTTTTTCATTAAGGGCAATTTAACGTCTGAAAGATATTTGCAACTTTTACAACAACATATTGTCCACGACTTAGAGAAATATTTCAACACAGCAATCGAAATTGTTATACCAACAGAAACCATATGGTTTCAACAAGACGGAGCACCGCCGCATTTTGAACGTCAAGTGCGCGAATATTTGGATGAACATTTCCCGGTAGATGGAGAGGCCGAAGGGGGGCTATTGAATGGCCAGCTAGGTCTCCTGATTTGACCCCACTTGATTTTTTTCCTGTGGGGTCATGTAAAAAATCGAGTGCATGTCAACAGACCATTACAAATCGAAGACCTACAAGAACGTATAAGAAACGAAATTGCCAGTATTTCTCCAAATTTTGATTGATTTTTGCAAAATTTTGCTCAACGTGTTCTTATTGCCAGGAGGTAAATGGAAATCATTTCGAACATCTTTTGTAACATAAAATTATGTAATTTTGTTTGAGCTTCCTTTTATTAAAATCTGTTCTGTCTCAGTTAAATGTGTTATTTTTACAATTATTATTAACTATTATTATTTATTTTTTGGTCAAACTTCACACAGCAAAGAGGTAACGATAGATAAAGACATTTCCAAGGCTAACAAAATTTTTAATTTTTCAAAATTTTACTAGTTCCAAATTTTTTTTTAAAGTTTCGATTAAAATAAGATATGGATGTGTTACTTCACAGAACGCAGAAAAAAAAATCTCTTTTCAAAAGTATTAAATTTGAGCCTTCGTGCCACTTAAAAAAAATCAAGTTAGCCTTGTATCCCCAGAACAAATGAAGATAGAAATTTGAAGAACATCTTAGACGATAGAATTTAAATACTTTTAACCATGTACCAAATTTAACAAGTTTTGTTTAATAATTTTCATAATATTTAACTGTATCCATACTTTTTAGCGACCCTGTATATATGAAACAATATTCTCGTAACGTGAACATTTCTTAGCATGTTTATAACATAATGTATATAAATGTATCCTAAGTATATATTATCAATGAAGCCTGAAGATGTAGAAAAGTACTAAACGAAACCCAGTCATCTAATTAAAGAAAATATCTAAGAATATTTAATGTTTCAATTAAAAATTCAATAGAAAACAATCAAATATACAACATCAAAACGTTCAAATAACAATAAGAATATAAGTTTAAAGACTCTCCATCGATGAGTTTCATTTTTATAATGTGTATTAAAAGACGGACTTAGAGTCGATAAGATCAGGGCAACATTGAGATAAATCAAAGTTCTGACACCGAATAAATAAGTTATTAATTAACAGCCGTGTTTTGCATGTTGAGTTATGATTGAGCGTTGTACAACTATTAATAACGTTGTCACTTTGCGCGAAGGAGTAAAGAAATCTGAACTCACTTCTTACCTAGACGGTGCTTGTGAGGAAAATATTGGCAAATGAACATTCACTCCACACCGAACAGTGATGTTAATCTGCGAAATGGGTCGACTATTTTGTTTTTGTTAAAATAATATATATGGGCTTCTGCCCTCGTGAAAATAAACTATATAAACCATGCGCAGAGAACACACCTTAAAATAACTAAATACCCTTTGTCGTAGGAGGACACATAACAGTTTTTCTTAAACAAAAAAAATTAAAGCGATAGTTGACGTCGAACGCTTGACGAGAATAGCGGGTGCATTTATTCGCGACGCATTTGTTTAAAAGAGAAAAAAAGAGTATATCCCGAAGACGTGTTATAAGATATCAAGAGTGCGAGTGCACGCGAACACTCGAGAGGTGAAAATCGCGGTAGAGCAAACAAAAACAAATCGACAAAGGCCAAAAACGTTTACTTATCGTCGCTCGAACGGCGACATTTCGAGCGGCGAGTGTCCCGAATGGTTTTCTGAGGTGAGCGAGGTATATGCAATCGCTTAATACACGGCCCCGAACATATAGGTTAATTCTCTCTCTCTGACCCGTTCACCACTGGTTTTTCCGCACGCGAAAAATACCGACGCTACCTGACGCCGGCTCGCATCGAGGAAAACTGTCAGTTCGCGTCGACTTCCAACGCCCTCCGAGTTCTGTCATATTGATCGCGCCGCGCCGGTAAAGCGCGGCACGCTCAAATTCGGCAAATGTAAGCGAAGAAACGCGTAGGCATCCGAGCAGACGGGGCGGCGATAGAAATAAAAAAGAAAGAGGAGATAAAATCGCATGCACGGTGTACGTTTCGCACATAAGGTCAGGGATGAAAACAAAGTTAAGCATCGCGTCAACTTAATAATTAACAATTAAAGCGGCCTACGTTCTGCGAAATTCTTCAGCACCCTCAGTTGAAATTATTAATATGTTGTGTTAGTAATGACGTCAGTGACGGTAGAGTAAACTCAGCTTTAATTAATTAATAATTTCTGTTTAATTTACTTTTTTGCGGCTTAAGATAAGAACTGCTGCTGAGGGACTAATTTGGAATGAAAAGCAATTTATTAATTAAATTATTTTGGTTAAGTGATGGCGAAAATAGTGTAGCAGTAAAATGTTACATACACTGAAAAAAGAAAATATTTAGTCAACAAATTCCGAATTGGTTAAACAGTTTTTAGCGATTGGCAGTGAGAAATGGTTTGTAAACATTTGTCCAACATTCGAAAATTATTAAATATAAGATGTTAATTTAATTACTACAGCAGTTTAGATTACATTGCAAAACTATTCGGAGAATTGTATTTTACGGTTTGTTGTTTGAGTAGTATTTGCTTTTGTGAGACTATTTTCATGTGGTTGGTGTAACTGTTGAAATTGATAATTAAATATGTTTGTATCGTACACTACAATATGTATATTCTATCAAAAATAATTATATTTACTTAACTTTGTCACTTATTTTAATAATTGCTTAATATTTATTTCAGCCGTTTTAAATTACATTATGTAATGCAATAAAACAAACGTAATTTGTTCTCCTTAATCCTCAACTAGTATTGTTGGGTTAAATTTGACCTAGTATGTTCAAACGGCTACGCTATTTAAGCGAGTAAATGTTATAACTCCCCACTCTGCTACACAAAAAAATCTATTATCAATCTGAATATTTTTATTTATTCAGAAATCGAAACTTAATATATATTTAAATGAACTAAATATTGTTGGCTAGAACATAAGAGTAAATCTCTGAAAACAGAATATACTCTTAGAACAAATAGTATAAATATTTGCATTGAAGTCATGGTACAAATAATACGGTATGTTTACACGCATATCGAAGTTACGTCAGATAGGATTATAAATGGCGGCACATATATAATTATTATTATATTAAAATCGATTTCGACCGTGAGGGTTTTGTTAATGCGAAAGATAAGTTTAAAAAATCCGGACGGGGTTACAGAACATATTTTAAAAGCGTTAAGGTGTTTTCACGATTCAATTTTCTAGAAAAACCACGAAAACAATTTGTAAACATACACGAAAGTCGCTACAATCGTAGAAATAAACACCAGCACTACTAGATGGCGACAAGATAGATAAAGTAAATTTCAACTTAAAACAGGCTTTTTTAAAGCAAAGCTGCATTTGAATTACAGTAATTGGTAGTTGTAAATAGTTTGGATTTTAACATTTTGCCATTTACCATACATGTATTTTATTGTTTTTGATACGCTCCTTAATTTGCATATAGATACGCTTTACTTGGCGTCACTTTTTGATTGATGGACCAGCGAACAGTGTTGTTGGTTGTGAGTGTAAGTAAATCTAAATGGATACCCCAGCCGTTTCACAGCTACTTAGAGAATGGGGTGAAATGGGGCTCATGCACACATGCTACCATTAAAATATTCGAAGGTAAGTACGTACAGGTTATCTAATATTAAAGGATTACTGGTTTAAAAAACTTTGAAATAATACTTAGAGTCAGCGCCATTGTGTCGATAATATATGAACATGGTAGGTGTGTACATTAATAAACATATGTAGGTATTTACTAGTTATTAGTTTCAGTAGGTAATACCAGCAAATTCTTATACTGATTGAAATTATATCAGCAAACAAACGCCGACTAGATACCAGGCCCAGGCATTGAGTGGGAAGTATCTCGAGAACACCGGTCGCAACGACGGATACGCATAACATCTATACCTCTACGCAACAATATCCTGTACGCACTCCTGGAGTACCCCGATACGCTACCTTCTCCAAACATTGTAAAACTATAAAGTATGACAGTAAATTTATTTAATTATATATTTCTTTATTTAATAATTTTCCTCTACCCAGGTTTTTTGGTGTTACAGACACAAAATTAGTAGGTAATTATTACCCTTGAATAGTAGAAATGCTTAGATTAAGCAGGTAAGTATTATCAGTTCAATATACTTATATTTTGGAAACAAATAATAGCAATACTACAAATAATACTTTTATATACTTCTACCAAATGTACATAAATTATTAAGGCATAAATATGATAGTTTGCAGTTGAGAAAATCTATTTACTCAAATCTAAAATAATTATTCTTGTGGTGAAAATATTATATGTTCATAATGATTTTAGTATATTGATTACATTTGAACTAAAAAAAAATGTTTCGTCTGACAAATTCACGGGTTTGGAAAACTGAGCAAATTTTATTCTCAATATAAATACATCATCTTCTTGCTTATATAGGAAGTTATGATATATTCAATGTGATACATTTATATTCAAATCGAGTAATTATTTTTTTGTGTGTAGGTATTCTTTAAGCGTCTTTCTGATGTAGTTGTTTCAGTTAGTGTCTGTAACTGGGCTAGTACACTCGTTTTGACCGAACAATACTAGTTATGTTTATCTATTTAACAAGTGCTGCTTCTCAAAATGTCCCGTTTTCTAAGTGACGCCGAATTACCAGACATACTAAAGAATTTAGCTGACATTGGTCATGATGAAGAACCCGCGTAGAATGAGATTCAAGAGAATGACACTGGCTTGAGCGATGGAGAATTGATAAGCGAACATTCTGAGTCAGATACCGAATCGGAGATTGATGATGAAGGTGATACGTCATTCCGCAACCAAGGACAGTACTTTTATGGAAAAAACAGGTACAAGTGATCTAAAGTCACTCCTGCAAGATCCAGAACAAGAGCTCAAACACACATCGTTTTGAACCTTTCTTGGCTGAGAGGCTTTGCTGCAGTAAGCTCACCCTCTTCTTCTTACTCTTTTTTGATGATAGAGGAAATTATTGATACAATCGTAGAGCACATTAACCGAAAAATAATGGACGAATCTCACAATTATGGAGACAAAATCGATATAAAGGCAGTATTTGGTTTATTGCATCTAACTGCAATTTGCAAGTTAGCACATGAAGATGCAAATGGTTTGTGGACTACTGGCAGCACAGGACGATACATCTTTAGGATGACAATAAGTTTGAAACGATTTCTTTTCCTGCTTTTAGTTATACGATTACAACATAAAAAGTGAACCACAACGTCACAGTACCAAGATTATGTGCCTTTGTGACTCGAAAATAAAATATTTGCTTAACGCATTTGTGTACACTGGTAAAAACCCGAATATTGTGAACCCAAACATCTAGCCAAACCCACGCTTGTCATAGATCTGATCGTACCAAGAGCAGGAAGCAATCGCAACATCACAGGAGATAATGGTTTACTTCTTTAGAATTTCTGGAAGAGCCGAGATACCACAAACTAACATCTGTGGGTACGATTCGGAAAAATAATAGGGAAATTCCTCCGGTGTACTTAGCTAGTAGAAGACGAGAAGTATTTTCATCAAGATTTTGTTTTACACAAAATAGTAATTTAGAGACTGCAAACAATCCCTCAATGCACTGTCACGTTGTAGCCAGTCGTATACCCACCACAAATTGTTGTTAACTGTTCTACAATTGTGTGTGTGTTTTTTTTTTGTTTGTGCAGATAGAACTATGCACTTCGTTATAACAGACTGAATGTAACCAAAACATCACTTTAGTCTATGAGCATATTTTGCCACTCATTTTTAAATAAAAAAGTAATATAGGGTCTTTTAGGAGAAGATTAAAATCGCTACTTTTACAGCATTGCATCTACTGTATTGAAAAGTTTATAGATTGTCGTAGAAATTTTGATCCTTAATTCACAATTTTTCTGTAGCACTGTTGTACGTATGAAGCGTATATCAATAATAAATAAATAATCACCTGACCTGTTGTACCTAACATTCCGTTGGTAAATACAACAATTTTCTATCTATCTATTGTATTATAGTTTATTCAGGATATTAAATTTATCAAATAATTTCGTGGTATTAGCAGATTATGTTTTACAAAAAAAAAAACAAACATTATTTTGATTTTTCGCTCTTTGGCTTTATCAAAATTTTTAAACGCTGAGAACTATAAAAACTTGTTTTAAGAATTATCACTACAAATTTAATGTTACAATTTCATGGCAAATTTTGCTGCACATTCTAATTGCCCCTATATATGTATGCACTACAATGTGTAGTAAAAATACCTACGATTGTAGTAACATTTCTTCCATTTTTCTCCAGTTGTACCTTTCAAATCTTACATTGCCACCCAAATGTCAAAATTATCTATAAAAACCTATTACCATAGCAACATTTGGAAGCATCTGTTTCCGATTGAAATTACCACTTGCAACAAAAAATTGAGCTCTCCAATCTTTAAATATTTTTTCACGAAAATATTGTAGTGTAAAGTATTTTGATGTTGTCATCGAAGGAATTAAAGGACTTACCGTAATCAACAAAGAGAAAATTGAAGTTTTTTTAAAAAAATTAAAAAAAAAGTTTACCTCGTAACCCAAAAATGTTTGGGTTATGAGGTAATTTTAAGAATTTATTTAAATTTAGAAATTAAGGTCACATGAGAAAAAGATTTTAAAACATAAAAATTGACCTGTTAGAGCATTTTTCCAAACAATGAACTATTTCAATTTTAATAAATTTATCCCATCAGTTAGACGCGTAATGTGTCTATAACATCATTTACAATCAGTGACGGCTGGTACTGAAGGGCACAAGGGCACGTGCCCACCTAACCACCAAGATAAACACAAAAAGAAATTCGCATGTAATTCAGTGCATTATTTTATTTTATTATTTTCACGTATTTTTATAACGATGGTTTCAAAGTTTCCTTCCGCACCCACAGACACTAGCGCATATGCGAACGCTCAAAACTATGTTCCTGGGCACTATTTCCGATGTACCTATTTCGAGTATGAATCGGCCGGCTCCGTTTATTTTCGCTTTGGGGCACGCAATTTCGTGTCTCCAGCTAACGTTTTGCATTCATTGTGACTGCATCGTTTACAACACGTACCGCGCATGTGTGATTTCAAAGGCTTGAAGTGACCTTTATTATTAATGATGGAAGTTAATTGAGTGCAAAATCTTAAAAAAAAAGACCCGCTCTCGAACTTACAATAGAGAATTCAATAAAAATATATATGAAAAATATGAGTGGATGTGCGGATGTTCATTAACAAATAAACTACTTTGTTTTATCTGCTTATTTTTAAGAAAGAGGTTAGTGCGTGGAATAAACAAGGGTTAAATGATTTAAAGCATATCGCAGAGAGGGCAAAGAAACACGAAAATTCCGTTTCTCTCATGAATGCATGATTTTAATGTTCTAGGCAAAGTAAATAGTTAGACAGAGCTCATATTTTGCGCCGGTTAATTATGTGTATAAAAAACTGTGAAATCTTATCCTATGTTGGACAGCGTAAAATTGAAAAGTGAATTTTCAATAATTTACGAGCGCGATGACATGTGTGAGGTAGATGTAGGTGGTGTTTTACCAGTTTTAGTGTTCATAACAGACAACAACCTAAAAAAAAGTTTTGACAGAAACATACAAACTGTTGGATATTATTTGTACAATCCCTATGTCGACAGCAGAATGTGAACTATGTTTTTCCACCCTCAAAATCATGGACGTGTTTTCCAGCATGAAAAATAGGAAAATGGATTTTATGTACATACAAAAAATAGGCAATAACTAACAGCTTCTTGCGGGTTTCGCCGTGTGTCAAAACTTTCGTTCGACGTTTCGCTGTTCATACTGACAGCTTCTTCAGGATAACTGAACTGTCAGGATAACTGAACTGTATCGTTACACCGGCCGTGAAAGCCTACGCAGTGTTAAAAAATAGGTTCTTATTTTGTGACCACCCTCTTTCATAACTCACGAGCCGCCACTGTTTATAATGGCATAGAAAAAGAAATGGGCGAACTTATTTCACATAGAAATAATTCCAAGGACATATTTAAAAAATACTGCATAGACAAAGCTCAGAATTTCTGATTTAATAACGTCATGCATTTGATATCTAACTAAAAATTTAATATTCCACATGTAATATATTATATTATCCTAGTCGTATGTTTACAATAGCCATTCTGTTACATATTACGCGGGCAATTGCGGTCCTATTGATTCCCGCGCATTATTTAGAGAACTGACTGCGGATTGGCGTATCGAATTGCCCACAAAATACATATATGTTGAGCTAGAGACACACAACATACTAAAATACATATACAGTAGGCGGACAAACACACATACGTTCCTAGGGGCATATAGTGCTTCAATTTTAATAAATCGTTCCCGAAATAACCTACCGTTGAACGTGCTCCTTCGGGATACTTCTCGGAAATCTTTGTCAAACATAGCTTTGGTACCGTAAAACAAAAGGATAAATCTTTCGGGAAAAGTTCTTTCGAGTATATACGAAAATTACGCAAGATATAAATAAAAGCGAATGGCAAAATGAAAATACACATATTTCCACGAAAATTATGCAGTAATACAATCTGTCTATTTGTTGTTTTAACGCACGTCATTGTTTGATCGTATGAATTAATAAGCTATTAATTTAATTACTTTTCTCAAGTATTGCTGAAAAATTAAGCAAAATTTACTGTTGTCTTACATACAAGAATATATACAGTGTGTCCCCGGATCGACGCATGAATAGGTAAAAAAGTCTGAAAATTTTTGGGTTGAAATTTCATCTTCTGGGGTTTAGCCCTGCTTGGATAGAAAGTAATTTGTACCATATTTTTAGTTTTGAAAAATCAAACATGGCTTGTAAATTTACAAAAAACTTACTAAATACTAATTTCTGGGAGTTTAGGTTGATGAACATTTGAGTTGGAAAGTACATTGTGAGAATTTGCTTTCCACGTTAAATATTTGTGTTTTTTATCCGTAATTTAAAATCAGTGTTAACTCGCCAGCAGTTACTTTAATGTATATCATGCCTACATTTTAGTAGGCTTAGCTATGGAATATATTTTGGGGCAATTCAGTCCAGGCTAAAGACATTTCATCTGTCAGAAACGGATTATTCGTTGTTTAATTGTTTAAAAGCTTTCGAGTCTTGTCAAACAAGTTTTCATTCGTTATAAATTATTAACTTACCTTGCATCTAATTCTTAACCTTGCACTTCATGCTATGACAATATAATAAATTTCAACTTACAAAGACAAACACGCTACCTTACTAGATGTAGAAATGACTTAGCGTTGCCCAAGTCTAGATTAACTTTATTTCAGCAGTCCCAGGGTTCTCGCTATTAAAGTATACAACAAACTCCAAACATCTGAAAACTTCCACGTTACGTTTTCAACGCCATGTGAGTGATCTATTGATGGTGAATGGTTTTATTCCCTACATGAGTTTTTACTCATAAATTCACCTAATAATTTTATAATTATCTTCATATAATCATCACTTTTATTTTTAATTGTATTTTACTTTACCTTAATTGTTGTACGATAATTACATTCGGTATTACTTTCACTTTGTTTGAATGTATTATCATTATTATCACTTTTATCTTTCTTATCACCGTGTCATTATCCTGATATTATCATTAGTGTTATTATTATTATTATTACTGTTGCCTATTACATTTAATTCTTTTCTTTTATTAAAAATCTGTTACAAAAGTAATTAATTTCTTCAGAGTGTCTTTATGATCCTTTGATCGCTGTTACTGTTGTCATTATTATCTGTACGATAATTTACTATCGTATTACTATTATAGCTTTATTCTATTGTTATCATTATGCATTATTACCATTATTATCATTTGTCATTATTCATTAGTGTTTTATTATTATCACATTATTATTAATTATTATTATTATTATTACCACTAAATTTACTTTTTTTTTATTATTATTAATACTCTCTTAATTAATTTCATTCATTTCTTCATGGTATCCTAATGATCTTTATGATCGCTGTTACCATTGTCATTATTGTCTCTACGATAATTTACTGTCGGTATTACTACTTTTACTTTAATTTAACTTAATTAATTTACTCAATTATTATTATGCCATTGTTATCATTTTTTTATCACTTTTCTTTTTAATTTTGTCATTTATTTATTCAGATATTATGATTAGTGTCATTATTATTAAGATTTTATATATAGAATTTTATTTTGCTTTCTTTTCTGACGTTTCCTAATACCTTTGTAGTTTTGTGGTCTTTTGGAAATAAAGTTTACTTTACTTTACATTACTTTAATAAAGTACCTTTTCTTTGTAGAAGATACGATGAAATGTTATTCAGAAAAGTTTTCAGATTAATAAATATGCAAGTATACAAAATTTAAGCAGATCAAGTATGCTGTGAAAATGCAAAATGAAAATATTCTTTTACTAATAAGGGCCTTTTCTGTAGAAGATACAACAAATATTATTAGGAAAAGTTGTTGAGATTAATAAATTATGCAAGTATGGATAATTTAAAGAAGATCGAGCACGCTGGTATCTTATTTTTCAAAACATAATAGTCTGCTGTGGACATAAGACAACAAATATAAAATAACCTTCTAACACTTGTCAAAAATGTTTAATTTAAATTGGCGTAGTGTTGTCTGTCCTTTAAAAATCACATTAAATTCAGTAAATACAACTGCGGAATATCACAAAAGTTATGCTTACTCTATCAGAACGGATCTACTTAAAGGTGCGTCCACACGATTGGAGTTCGCCGAACTACTCCGAGCGCTAGTTTGGCGAACTATTTTATCTATGTAGCTCGCATTGTTTTTAAACTATTTTTAATGACAATCATTGTGACAGCAGGTAAAAAGTACAAATTCATTTTAATACACTACATACTTTTATCTTTGTTATTGCAGCATGTCGTGGTAATAACTGGTCGTATATGTCGAAACAGACAGTTTTCAGAAAGATAATTTTTTTGACATATGATCTTTTGCGATCATATGTAAATGCTTTGATATAAGTGTTAATAATCAATATTATATTAAATTGGTTCATTTCAACAAAATTACTATAAAAGACTGTATTTTCATTACTTTAAAAGTGAGTACCCAATACTGAAATAAATTAAATCAATAATTATAATTTTGTTTTAAATATGATGAAGAGGTTTCCAATAAAATTTCTTTGAGCTTATGTGTATTGTTACAATACGATTTGGCTTAAATGTGTATAATATTTTTCTTACAAATAGAAAAATGAAAAAGTTAGATAATATTTATGTATTAACAAATAAATTGTTAAAAGATACATACATGTTCACGTACATAATATATTGTCCTTGATGTGAAAAAAATAAATCATTTGCAAGAAATCATCCCTCACTATCAAGATTTGTATTAAAAAAAAAAAATGGCTTACAAATGTTTCTAATCCTTAGTCCCTCATTTCTACAATACGCGACCAATAACATCTGAAGGGGTCCAGTATATATACCCAAGTGACAGCATAAAGTAAACTAATAAAAAAATAGGAATTAAATTTCACTATACGTAGTTGCAGTTGTCAATCTTTTAATACCTTACAGATAATTGTGAAATACTCGTGTCCATGTCCATAATTGGGACTGTATTCTGATTCGTATATTGCGTTTCCGCCAACATGCTGTCAACCGCAATCAGAATGACAGAAATACAAATATTCATAAATTGTGGTTAGGATTTTGAGTGAAACCGAAAAAAGATTTCCAGTTATTCAATGACAGCTACCTAACCGTCATAATTTCTGTACCAACACTAACCTATCTTATTCATGCATATTACCCAATGCTACCACACTCAACTTTCATGCCGAACAGTAGTTGGCAAACATTCGGGGTTCGGTGAACTCCGATCGTGTGGACGCACCTTTATTCAGTGTTATGGTATAGGACAATTGTCTATTCCAGCGGTTATTAAATTGTTTTTTTTTTCCTCCATGGGCGGGTGTAAAACCCGAGGAAGGCAGCTCGGCCAGAGAGACCTATTTTGCCCCCATGTCCATATTTAGCCCTCTCGCTCAGGTTGCACCCTATCAAAGAAGTTCGCTATCTGGTTGAGAGTTAATTTGTCAACTCTGGGTTCGTCCAACCGATTAAATTGTTTAATAAGAAGTTCCTAAAGACGGTACCAGTCCAACCTACAGCATCCAGACTGATTAAATAATTTCTGACTACTGGTAGTATACATATACCAAAAAAAAAAAACTTTGATGAAGATGACATAAGTACTGTGTTAGAATGAATTCATTACGCGAACAATCTAAATTACCACTAGAAAGCGGTCAGAGCAGATTCACATTAGCAGATCACATTTGCAACGCGTTTATGAAGCAAAAAAAAGTTAAACAATATAAAGTTAGATTTCTTCACACATTAGAAGAAGGGGAATAATGCTCGAAGGCTGGAATTTTGTCTTACTTTGGGAGAGAAAATTCTGGAGGATCGACATTTCCACAGAAATATTATTTTCTCAACTTTTACTACCAATTCTTCCTCACAGAATTGTCGATGGTGGTCTGAACACGATAATCCCAATTATGTAATAAATTCTAAACGTCAATATTTTAAAAAATTAACGCCTGGTGTGCAATTTCTTATCGTTGTTGGTGGTATTGGACCATATTTTATTCAGGGAAGACTTAATCAGCATACATATTTAAATATTTTGAATCGGTTTATGGGCAAACTACCATAGGAAGCAAAAGATTTCTTCATATTTTCAACACGACGGTTGTCCTGCCCACTCTACTTTGAGAGTTTGTGAATGGCTGAATGAACATTTTCAAAAAAAAAAAAATGGATAGGCAATGCTGGTCATATTTTGTGGCCGCCCAGTTCTCCTGATTTAACAGTCACGGATTTTTTCTTTTGCGGCCGGATGAAACAAATAGTATATTCGAATAGGATTCAAAATGATGTAGAGCTGTTGAAGAATCGTGTTGGAGATACTGTAAATTCAATTTCCCTTGAGGAGATAAGAGCAGCATTCAATGTATTTCGAAACAAAATTGAGGAATGTGCGAATAAAGACGGCATTGAATGAGTAAATATTTCAGATTATATGAACTGTTATTTCATTTTGAACGAAGTGAATTGTTTGAGTTTAGTTGTTTTTTATTTCATATTTAATAAATGAGTAAGTAAGCCGATCTTGTTTAAATTTTGCACACTTACAAAGTTAGTCAGCCAAACTGCTATCAAGGCAGTCTCTAATCCTGTAACTAGGTCAAAACTAATAAGAGACTGCAAACAAACCCTTAATACACTGGCACGAGACTACACGGTGTCTCTGATCTGGGTGCCGCGACATGAGGATATAAAGGGCAATATAATAGCCGACGAACTAGCCAAGGAGGGCTCTAAAAGACACTTCATAGGTCCAGAGCCCAGATGTGGGATTATGAAGGACTTTGTAAGAAGGGAGATTTGGACGGGGCTAGATAAAGAAAGTGCAAAGAAATGGAGGTCAACTGAAGGTCAACTCCATAATAAAGCGCTAAAGAGGATGGGGATGCTAGATTCTCTGCTAACCTACTCAGACGTAGCAAGAAAGAAGCTAAAACCATTACTGGGCTAGTAACTGGACACTGTCCCCTGAAGAAGCATCTATACAATACAGGTCGAGTAAGCGAACCGTGGTGGAGAAGATGCGAATTACAGGAAGAAATGAGTTTACATGTGATCTGCACATGTGGGGAATTGAAAGTACTCAGACAGAAATATTTTGGGAAGGATCTATTAAAGCCCTCGAGGGTTCTCAAGTTTCCACTGGGCAAGATACTGGGCTTTATAGAGAACACCAAGCTGCTCGAGTGGAAGTAAGAAATTTAATACGAACAGTACAATGAGCACCTAATTCAAGTGCCTGGACTATAGGTGCCCCCCCCCCTAACTTAAAGAAGAAGAAGAAGAAGAAGATAGCTACTTTGGAAAAAAAAAGTAGTCAAATCTATACAAAAGCTGATTTCGTTAGCTTACCCGATTATACTATTTCTGCATTTTCTACCAGAGATCTTTGATTCACAAAATGTGCGTCGATAAAGAATCAATTTTTTTAACATTGGGCATTTATTTGACCCAATTAACAGGACGCAGTTGCAAACAATCATCAGCTACTTAAATATAATATTGGGCACCAAAGTATCACATGTGCCCAAGGTTTCCCAAAGGTAGTATTTGGGATCAGATTATTTCAAGATAAAAATTTGAATTTGAAGATTATTCACTGTATTACTGTTCTTCTTCTTATTATTTTATTCATTACTAAGCCACTGGGTTATGTCAAAGTTTGACATATTTATTCACGAAATTCCACAGGAAGTTGCACCCGCTTATATCTGTTTCATTATATAGGAAATAGGTTAAGGTTGGAATCAACAGTTCCTGCGTGTCGCCCCGTTCGCCGTGGAACGACAAAACTTCCTTCGTCCTGTGTTACCTCGACGCGTTTGCGGCGATAACCTTTCCATTTCACCCAAGACACACCGCGGAATACCGCGAAATCTACCGGGAATTAATTCTCGACGTGTAATCGCTACCGTAAAATTTATTAATTAATAAAGCTCCCACTGACATCTAATTGTTTTCTACGGTTCGGCATTCTACCTACGCCGAGACGCTATCGACGACAATAGCGTACCGAACGTAATTATTTCGTTAATGAAGTAAAGCTCGTCTTTCACGACGTCGTTTTCGAAAACATGTTTCGCCACGTTCGAATTTAGAAATCGATGAATAATAAACTCTGTCTTTTGGGGGATAATAAGAAATGATTGTATAGAACGAATACCTGTGTAAAAATAGTTTTTTATAATATACCGGAAATTAATACGCATACCAAAGAGAACCTTGTGTTAATTAATTAATTACTCGAATATAATGTTATGCTTTGCGTGACTTACTGTAATTTCTGCAAATACATTAACAGTGAAGGTTTAATATTTGAACAACTTTACATTTGGTAAAAATTTTCACTTTCCAAAATGGCTAAATCACTAAATTGACGATGAATTATTTGATTAGAAGTCAAAATAACGGCTAAATGAGTAATTTATTAATAATAATAAATAGCTTAATTTCAGTTTACACAGAAAATCAAAGCAATATGCCCAACATTAAAATTTCTAATTCTAAATCACAGGCTGGTAGTTTAGAGATAGGTTGTTAACACCTGATCTTCCACGCCCCTATATAAAAATTTAATTTATTTATATTAAATTACATGCCAATAATTAATTTAATTTAAAGTGCAGGACTATACATCCAATAGTAACAGGAAAATCTTTATATACCCTAGAATAGATTATAGTGCCCGTACATAAAAGGGGTTGTGAGTGAGTCCGATATCAGAAATTATCGTCCAGTGTCAGTTCTAAGTACAATTTCGAAAGTTATTGAACGTGCAGCTCATGATCAGCTTAAGTGCTTTCTAACTAAACATAACGTAATTGCCAATAATCAGTATGGATTTAGAGATCATAAATCTGCTGAAACTGCCTTAGTAGATCTAATGCAGTATATATATAATAACATGGACCGTCATAAGCATGTAGCTGGCATCTATCTGAGTCGTGCATTTGATTGCATCAATTATTGTGTCAGGAATTGTATAGTATTGGGATTCGTAGGTTACTGCTTGGTTGGGTAAGGTCCTATTTGTCTAATCGAATATTGATGGTAAAACTAGACCAGTCGTATTCGAACGAGTTCGATGTTGATTTAGGGGTACCTCTGGAATCCGTTCTATGCCCTCTTATTATTTTTATATTAGCTATTAATGATTTTCCCAACATTCTTGATCATATAGTTATTGGAAGTTTTTGGATTGGTGGTATATATCGTATTACTAATTCCATCCTTGATCATGGTTCCATAGTGTTGTTTGCGGATGATGCATCTATAGCGTTTTCATCGGACAGTGACTCTGATTTGCTGATTGCGGTTAATCAGACAGTAGAAGTCAAAGTAATGCAATCAAAATAAGTTGATTCTATATAAAGAAAAAACTGCGATATTTTATTTTCATAAAAAACGGTTGCCTGGGTCTGATATTTCATTTTTTGCATTAGCCAAAGTTTTGGGAATCCACTTCGACGAGAAGCTCACGTTTGAGACTCACATCGAATACGTCGCTAAGATACTTAATTCTGCTATTATGCAATCATGTAATTAAAGCCCAGTTTGGACTTAAAAAGTTTACTCAATGTATATTATGCGTTGGTCTACTCTATTATATCGTATAATATAATAATATGGGGTAGGGCAATAAACTGGGATCGGTTATTTGTGACAGAAGCGAATCATTCGTCTTATTCTCAATATTAAATATAAGGACAGCTGCCGAGATACAATTAAGTCTAGTAAGATATTACATACACGTCATATATATATTTATGTTGCGCAGTCTTTGCGAAAGACATTTAGATGGCAATATAACTTCCTCTCTTAATCACGAATATTCCACCAGAAATTGCAACACGTGGACAGTGCCAGGTCATGGTACTTCGCTATTTCGAAAGTCTCCAGAGTTTTCATGTGCAATGATTTACAGCCGTCTACCGGACAGATTAAGAGCCCTTACGAATATCTGCACTTTCAAAGGGCAACTTAAGGAATATCTGACTGAGAATTGCTTTTATGATATGAGTGAATTTTTAGTGTGGTTAGTTGATATCTTTGTATGTTCATATCTATATTTTATTTATTTTTGCTTGTAATGACGCTATATATCCAATATATAAATTGGCAAATGATGGTAGAAATAAACTAAATTAAACTAAACTAAGGATTAGATTAAAGTTAGGATGGCCCACGGATCTGTTTCACCGCGATCTTTTCAGATCTATTGTGATACCCTTTTTCCTACAAGACGCTCTTTAATTTGGCCTCTTAACTAGGCCTATCGTCCTTGAGAGCGGCTTTCTTGTGTAGCTGCTAGCTGTGGGGTTCTCCACGCCCATTACTAGAAACTTTGTCCTTGCTAGACCGTCACATTGGCACAACTGACTGAACTAGCGTTTCTTCCTCCTCTTGGCAGAATCTGCAAGTAGCATCATTTACCAGGCCTATGTTGAAAGTATGCCTATTCAGTCTACAGTAATCAGTCAGCAGACTTACTATCATTTTGACAGTCTCGCTATCTTCGCTCAGTAGATCTTTAATAAATTCAGGCTTCTGTTTCTTTAGAAACTCTTTTGTCTGTCTCTGTCCCAGTGACCTTTTCCACCAATCTCTGGACTGATTATGTCCATCCATCCATTCATGGATTTTTTAATTTGAGATTTAGTAATGCCAAAAGACGGGCCAGCTCCATCGAATGACCTTGACAAACCTCGCCTGGCCAGATCGCCCGCCGCCTCATTTCCTCTCACGCCCGAGTGTCTAGGAATCCAGGTCAGTGTTAATTCCCTTTGGGTATCCACCATTTTAAGTGTGGATTGACTGTCCGAGAAGATAGCGACGCTTTTACTTAGCTCAGTCTATCTTTCTATTTCTCCGATATAATGGTGAATTGCAGCAATCTTAGCCTGAAACGCTGTTGTGTCTTTGCTGAAGCTTACCGAAAAAATCTTTTTAGGCTTCGTTGTGAGTCCGCTCTTACTGGAATGTCTGCTTTGTTGTTATTAATTTTGTATAAGACATTAACTAATGCGAAAAATTCTTTCAAAAATTCAAAAACTGCTTTGAGAAAAGAAGATGTTTTAAATTAACAAAATATAAATGTTAAAAGTACGACCTGCTTGATCACTTTAGTTAGACAATTTGCTTTGTACAGCCTGTAGAATCATTAAAATTTTACCACTTTACCAGATTCGGGTAGGCTGCGACATATGAATGATGTTTGCGAACAGGAAAACTACTTTCTTGACACATTAAAATGATAGTAATTGCGGCACAGCCTGGTTTATATCAAATGGTTATGTCTAAATTGAGTTAATGATTAATTATAAAGGACAAGTATGAAACTCAATCATCAGTACAGATATATTGCTTTGCATGTTTCGGCTAAATAGTCACCTTATGATCTGACATGGATCTGAAGATGATTATTTAGCCGAAACATGCAAGCCAATATATCTGTACCATTGATTGAGTTTCATACTTGTTCTTCATCATTAAGTAATCTAAAATTATGCAACCAATAAGAAATGAAATACTTTCCTAGATTGGCATTAAGCTTGAAGGTGGCTTAGGCCGAAATAGTAGCTTTAATATATTTTTTTTATTATACCTACAGTATGTATAATATAATATTTATTCAATATTTCCATAGATTGTGTTGTATTGATGTTTATCACTTCTTAAAATGAATTGTTTTGTATTAACGAAGTTTACCATGGAACTACTGAATTAATGATCCTTTCAGCACCATAATAAGTGGCTGTTTAAGAGCACAAACCCACTTCAAAGGTAACGATATGAGTATTAAAGAAAATCGAAGTAGTCTTCTATAAACAACCTATTGCAAAACAGTTACTATCTACTCTTTTCTCTTGTCGTAGATTTTACAGATTATTGTACAGTATTATGCAACAATAGTGCAATACAAAATACTGGAAGATATAGTGTCTGCAGAGGCATTCCGGTTTTAGATTGGCCTGCGATAAGTACGGACATGGTTCCGTACTACATGGATCGAACATGTGTGGGATTATCTTCACAGAATTGTACGGACCCAAATGTTACTCTAGCAAACCTACAGGAATTCAGTGAGGAGTGGGATAATCTAGACCAAGTTCATATATGTAGGTGGCATGTATGGATGGACACTGCGGCCCAATAGATCTATTGTGTCTCCTATTCCTGATGTTTTACGGCTGGCCTTCTAATCCTATTCCTTTCAGGAAGTGCAGAATGAGAAGACTTCAGTATAGGTAAGTCTCCTTCTTCGATTTCACATGCTTCCAGATACAACGCCCTTGCTAAGTAATTGGAGAGAAAAATCTGCATTCAGATCTAAACCAAACATATTCAGATGTTGTTTCAGTTTACAATGGCCTAACAGTATTCTTGTTAATATGCGAATATTGTTCTTACTCAAGGCTGATGCATTCTGTAAACGTCTTCTGGTTATAGATTCCCAAAAGAGTTTTAGCTTGTCTCATTCCCTGGAGATTCTTCCAATAATTGGGATTTCTCTGCATCATTTTGCTTTTCAATTTCTTCAAACTGCCTTGACTTCAATAAGGTTTAGGTCCTACGAGTGGTATTCTACACCCTTTTTTTGCAAGATTGTTCCTTTCACTTCTGTGTGATCCGGGACCTACAGGAGGATTACTTTATTTAATTCGTTTAATTTCCTTAGACATTTTCAGATCATCTTGGAACTGATTTTGTGTGAGCTCAGCGCCTTGGCGGCTGCCTGACTATCAGAGATAATGACAATCCCCTGCTTTCGGTATTTCGTGTAAATATTAGACACTCGAACTTTTCCCCAAGCTTACAAAGTACTTGGTTCTAGGCCCATATATTCCCATTCCAGTTTGCTCTGCCTTCAGTGCACCAATTTTAAGATGGTGCTTTGATCCCACTTGCTCTTGTTACTAAGCTTTGCAGCGAATTCTTTCACAAAGCTGATTTTTTTGACACGTCATTCCGGGGGCAACGATAACTCGATTCGTATGCATCGATTATGGCGTTGTTCGCCTATTTGAGATCGTTTTCCAGATCCAGATGATATCTAGCACTTCTGAGTTGGACGACTGATAGATTGCTATTTAGTTTGGTTCTGTAATTGTTATAGTACACTGTTTCACTTTTCATTCGATTTCTATATTATTTAAATGTTCATGGAAATTATTTCTTGTAGTACATGTATAGTAGTAACAAGGAGTTGTAAGTGTTCCCTCTACAATTTAGGTAGGTATTAGAGAATTCGTTTCAATTTGAGTATTTCTATTCCGAATCATTTTATTATAGAAAAACGTATACCGATGCTATTATGTTTACATTCCCTTCATTAGACAAATGTGCAACAAGAAATACGCTTGGGTCGTACAATCAGAAAAAGTTCTTGGTACATATTAAGCTATGTTCTGACTACCAAACATTTTGCTGCAAATTGATTGCAGCAAACCATTTTTGCAAGTGTGAACTGCTCAAAAAACATACTGCAGCAAAAAGATGTTGTTGGTGCAAATTATTGCAGCAATATATCTTGCGTAGGTGCGAACAGATAATTGCTCGTACTGTTTGCATGCTTGCGACGGTCGATTGCACGTGTCAGTCGCAAGAAAGTGTTTGCACGAGATGGCCAAATTTGTGTGGACAAAAGAGTTGACCCAAAAATTAATAGCAATTTATGAATCTAATCCCGAATTATCGGAGGTATCAAATGTGGATTACAAAAATCGCAATAGGAAACAAAGCATTATTGAAACGATATCAAAAGAGCTAAATATTTGTGAAAATGAAATACAAGAAAAAAATCCATAATCTACGCACACAATTCCTATAGGAAGTGTGACGTATTAAAAAGAAAAAAAAAAGTGGACAGGGAACTAGTGATAATTATGAAAGTAAATGGGATTTTTTTGAGTTATTAAAATTTATTTCTACAAACATAGAATGCTCGCCAACTATAAACAATCTGGTAAGTTGGTGGTTGTAAACAAGTAGTAAATAAGTAAATTAAATGTGTTGGTATTGTCAGTAAACTTCTCCTTCAGTAGATAGAAAATAATCTCTGAACTCATCGCGGACATCTTCTGCTATGATTCTCATGAAATTTACAAAACTGCGGGCATCTCCATTTCTCAGTTCTTGTAGAAGTTTATTATGGAAACCCAATTCGTTTTTTCGAAGTATCCATTCTCTTACCCATATTTTTCTTTTCTTATTTTTACTTGTTTTATTCCTTTTACTTTTTAACAAAAGCATTACTGCCGCAGCAGTGATTCCTTTCACGGACGACATATCAACTTAACTGTTAGAAGTTTCAAATCGAACTGATGCAAGAAACATGTACCAATGTGAATAGCTACGCAATATTTTGCAGCAAGTAGGGCCACAGAAATTTGCATAAGTTGTACGATCCACTTGCAGCAACAATTTGCATTTATTCTTTTGCACAAGTGTGAACAGAGCTGCAAATATTTGCCGCAAATGTTTGCGCAAATTGTTTGCTAGTCAGAACAAGGCTTTACACATTCCGACCTTTATTGTAAACTACAAATAAAGTGCATGTGCAAGATTTTGTCTACATTGAGAGTTATGTTCTTCAGCTGAATCATTTTAAGCAGCGTGTCTCTAAATATTTATTAGAAAAATCAAAATTTAGGGAACTGATCAGTGACATAAACTTTTTCAACACATATTATAGGTATGTGTTTATTTCCAGAGGAAACTAAATCAATATTTCATATTACCCATCCACCGATAGGTTTTCGATTTGCCATTTTCTCCTAGTTTCCTTATTCATTATTCATCCACGTTCACCACCACAAGTTCCCAATAAATACGCTTCCAAAGCGGATCGAGCAAACGAACTTAATATTCGAATACCGGCAGCCGAACATTTACGGAATTAAACGTGAACGTGCGTGTTATTCAATTCTTTATTTAACTTCTGTAACGAGCGCCGATCGGGTTTTCGAGTCGTAAATAAAATAAATAAATGGCGTTACCCGCGGTTATCGTTTAAAGCAATATTTACAAACGTACGTTCAACTTTTTTTTTTTTAGGCGAGTACAGTTTCGAAACGTTCATCCGTATAAAACTATTTCGACCGTTAGGAATTGCAACTGCGACCGCCGTTTGGCGATCGTTTCCAGTTTTACGAGTTATAAAAATTTGCTACTACGGGTAATTTATGGCGTCCACATAGGGATACCAATAATCTCTGGCCGTACGATTTATGAACAATCAATAATATCCAGGATGTACGGTAAAAATGCGTGTTAATGTAGGATAAAACTGCGCAAGTTCTCAAATCGAGGAAGGACTACTGTGGTTTGGAAGTAGTTCCAACCTGTAATAATTAAAAGTCAAAGCTATCAAAAAATAGTTTGTTTTATGTAACACGTTTTCTGTGACGTGATTTCTTTTTTCTTTTTGGGGCTACCTGCATAAGAGACAGTCATCCACATAGGAAAACTAGGAAGAATAGAATGAAGGAGGCATTTCCATCCACTTCATAGAATTTTTGAAAAAACTACCCCAAAATTTTTAAAAGAGGGTAGAAATATGATTAACAAAAAGAGGATATATTTTTTGAACTTCTGTTATAAATTTCGATAATTAAAGATGATTGTTATAACAAGGAAAGAAAAACAACGAGAGAAAAACAAAAAAAAAACAATGTTAACAATGTTAAGGATAGTGTAATTAACAAATAAGCCTTTAATGAGAATTGCTTAAATTTAATAATACAACCTAAAATTACCTTACAATATCTGAGGACAAAAAAGAAAGAGATCTAAATTAGTGGAAAATGTCCGTAAAACATGAATTTGCTATTCTGAGCATCCGGTTAATAGGCGCATTCCTGAAAATAGTTGTAGTCGCCCTTGGCAGAGGAAAAGTCACAGAAAAAACGAGCAGATGGTCGGGGAACATGGAAATTAACCAGAGATAGCAAATGAGATGAATCCAACGATCCATGAACTAGTTTTTGAATAAATCGGGCACTGTGTATTTCACCTCGTTCAGCCGGAGATTGCATATCATGCCTCTCCAACAGATAAGTATAAGCAATTCCCCTTGGAGGATAAATGCCATCAATTCGGAATGAAAGAAATTTAAGGAACTTACGATATACACGTTCAACAGAAAGCTCATGACAGAGATAATAGGGCGACCAAATAAGTGAAGCATATTCTAATGAGCTAACAACATTTGCAAAGTAAAAAATTTTACAATCAGTGAAGTGCTTGGACTAACGAATGACAAATCTCAATGTTTTTAACGTTCATGAACAAAGGTTCTCAATGGGTGAGAAGAAGGTAAGGTAAGCATCGAATACAACACCCAGATCCCTGAAATTGGACAACTTTTCAATCGCTATGTTGTTAATCATAGGACACCGTAGGACACCAAACAACATTTGTTTATGTTTACTTTAAGTACGGTGGTAGTGCACTATTCCACAAAAATATCTAAATTACGTTGCAGAATTGCGATATCCTCATCAGAATTAATAACCATATACATTTTAATATCGTCTGCATAGATTAATACAGGACAACTTACGACATTGAGTGCATCATTTATGTAGACCAGAAATAGTAACGGCCCCAAATTCGAGCCTTGCGGTACACCGGATGTTGATGTAAACTCCTAAGATTGAAAGCTACTAAAGCAAATATAGTTTTTTTCTGTTATGTAAGTAGCAGCATAAGAGGTTGCAGAAACCTGGACTCATTCCAAATGAACTAAGTTTGTGTAACAATGTCGCGTGGTCAATAGTATCAAAGGCGCTAGACAGATCTGTATAAATCACATCCACTTGCTTTTGCTTATCTAGTTATTCAGAGATAAAATGTGTAATGGTGGCAAGATTGGTGATTGTAGATCTTCCCGGCAAAAATCCATGTTGAAAAGGGGAGATACGCTGATGAATATTTATCAATAGAGCTTGTAAATGAGATGTTCAAAAACTTTAGCAAAATTGACAGAATGATATTGGTCTGTAGTTGTTATAAAGGAATTAATGCCGAAGTCTTATGTTAAACAGTTCCGGATTAATGTTCTGGAAGAAGAGGGGGTATCTTAGCTGGTAACCTCTCTGAGAGAGTAATATTTGTAATGTTCCATGGGCAAATACAAAAAAAAAAACTAATAAAACGCGGTAGACTATCATTATCCCATATTAAATAATCCTTAATATCATAAACACATTGTAATATTATAACTTAAGTTAAATACATTCATAACTAGCAAATCACAAGGTTCGTTCGAACCTATAGTTCGAGAACCGTTCTCGAATTTGAAATTCTGGATCTAGTGCGCATGACAGTTCAAGTTCAAGTTCCAAAATAGTTCTGAAGTTGGCGATTCGAACAGACTTAACCCTATCTAAAATTTCAAATTCGCGCAATGTTTATCGTGGATACATTACCACAATCATACAACATAACCTGTACATCTAAGTTAAGTGTTGAATTGAGTTGTTTCGTCCATACTACTTTTTCCTTATTATTTGTCTGTATATACATATTCTACATGTTCGCAGAATTCCTTGTTATTGTATCTATGCATATGAAATTATAATTAGATGAAGTAAATTAAATCCTATTGCAGAAATAGTGTTGCTGGTCAATAGGAAAAATGAAAATGTGAAATGGAACATCAATAGTACAAAAGCGCTAATTGATTGTATAAATAAAATAAGGATAAAGACGAAAGAAATTCAGAGTATGAGGAAATTGTGGGATAAAATTGCATTAGATATAGAAAAATATGATGACCGATTATTCATACCACAGAATTGTGAAAATAAAGTGGAAAGTCTTAGAATGTGGTTGTAAAAAAATTGTGGATGATCAAAATAAAACTGGCAGGGGTTGAAAAATGATCAAATTCTACAAAGAACTGTTAGAAATATATGAAGCTAAGAGAAATGTGTATCCACAGCTGTTGTTGACTCCTGATGAAGGAAACCAGCCAAAAGTTACTGTAATTCCCACTTCTAAATCTACACCAAGTTCATCATCCTTACCTTCAGTAACACAAGTTGTCAACAATGCCAATGAGCGAGTATTAAATAAGAAAATAAAACGGGAAATTCAAGTTTCAAAGCATTACATTCAATACATTACAGGAAGTAAAGAAAAATTTAACAGAATTCCGCAAGAAAAAAATTAATTTCTATAAAGCAAAGGTTGAATACTACAAAGAAAAAAGTAAGAGAGTTTAAGAATTTTTACAAGAAATAAAAGAGATAAAGAATATGTTGAAAGGCAATGTAACTGCACAGTCGAATGAATAAAGTGTATTTTACAGTTTATTTATACTTATTTGAATTTTTAGGATTTTAACATTAATTTATGTAAAGATTATTTATTTATTTTTAAACTGTTAGCGAAAGAAAGCTATATTTTGTGATATTTGTAGAAAATTAAGAATCTTACTTTACTGTTATTGATTAAGTACTTTAGTGAAGTTTATTATAGAATGAAATTTTTATTTTATTTCGTTATTCCTTGAAAAGAATTTTTCTTTAGTTTTTTCTTAGAATATATTTTTTTTTTAATTTAGTAAATATTTTATTTATATTTAAAAAACATAGTATTATATTTTCTTTTATATGATGTCTTCCTGATATAACAAATAAATATACAGAAAGTGTAAATAAAGTCTTTATTTTATATTTATACATCAATAACCATGTATAAAGGTGCATCCACACGCTCGGAGTTCGCCGAACTCCGAGCACTAGTTTGGCGATCTCCTAGTCGTGTGGACGGGCAGTTCGGGGTTCGGCGAACTAGTCGGCAAACTGTTTGGCTATTCCCGATCTGCATTGGAAAATGGCGCACGAATGTTCGGCTAGACGGAGTTCGTGCACCCGTCCACACATTCGGGAAGGTATTTAGAGTGAGAGGGAAAGCTGTTGACAGCTGTCTAGTGAGCTCGTCTCTTACTAGTCATACTATTATACCTACAGTTTTTTATAACTGTTATATATGACAGCGGGTAACAGATACAAATTTATTTACTGAAATTACTATGTCGTATGCTGAAAATGACAGATTTGCCAAAGATAATAAACAATTCAAAGTGTTTTTTTTGACATTGATAGGAGTGCAATTTTAGTATTCATTATTACATTAAATTGATGCATTTTAAGTAAATTAAAGATCTTAAATTTTATAAAAATTAATCTTTAAAACTAATGTGTAGATAAATTAATTAAATAATTGCAATGTTAGCCTAAATATTAAAAAGCTTACCACTCTTTTCATAATTCATCAAATTTCTTGAATTTTATTAAAGAGGGTCGAAAAGTATATTGTTATGTGACGATCTGGTTTAAATGCGTATATGATTTTTTTGTCTATAAATTGGCAAACAAATTAAAAAATTAGATGATATTTATTAATATATAATCATTTAAAACGGCCCTCAATTTGAAACGATAAAGAATCCATACATCCACAGTGCAAACATATTCGCCTCATTGTAAATATTACTCATACAGGTGTATGATGCTCGTAGATAATTGGATAAAAAATGGCGAAGAAATTTGAGCAAAAAATATTTCTTTGATTGACCTATAATTTTTACGATTAATGTTTCAATGATAACAATCACGTGGTCATAACAATTATAGAAGGTCAATAAAACTACTTTTTTTGTTCGAGTTTGTTCGCCATTGTATACGCAAAATGAATGTATGGGTATTCATCATCGTAAACTTGGAAAATAACAGAAATTAAATAATAGCGTAAGTTGTCAATATTTATAACCTAAAGATGAATTATTGGTATCCGTGATTCATATTTAGTTTCTGTCACGCTCAACAAAAATGACAGAACTTCAAATATTTATGATTTGCCGGGTTTCCCGCGAAACCAAAAAACAGTTTAAGTTATGCAGTGACAGCAATGGTTCATAACCAGTCATAATTTCTGTACCAACACCAACCTAATTCATGCAATCACTCAATGCTACCACACTAAACTCTCATACCGAACGTTCGGCGTTTTCCCGTATCTGCTCGGAGTTCGGCGAACTCCGAGCGTGTGGACGGTCGCGTCCACACGATTCGGTAGTTGCCGAACATTCGGAGTTCGGCGAACTCCGAGCGTGTGGATGCACCTTAAATGTATAAAATAAAAATAGAATAGATATACATATATTCACCTAGAGCTACTTCATTTGACTTATGTCAAAATGGTCATTAACATCATGGAACGTGAATAACAAACCACAAATTTCCTTTCAATAGCATCCAACACTACCACCTTTGTAAGTCTTCATTTTCGTACTGTGTCCATAAGTTATTAAATATGGTGGGAGTTAATCGAAAATGTTCTTTAAACCCCATATCTGTATATGAGGACAGCTTCCTCGACATAGTTTGTATTTTTGTTAAGCAGGCGCGGTTCAGCCTATAACATATTTACGATTATTTCTTCATGGACAAAGGAGATGTCACTAGATAGAGTCCATCCTATTGACAAAGTGTAAAATATTTGCGTATAGTAAAATAACAAAAAAAAAAACAAATTGCGCACGCGCATTAATTAGAGAACGATTCTGAATTGTAGGTTCGAACAAACTTATAATAAAAATAATAATAATACAATAATTAATAATTATTCAAGTACAGAGAAGATATAGATACAATATTAATAATTATTATCGATTAATTAATCTAAATGTAGGAAATTAATAATAATTTCCTACATTTAGATTTAGATAATACTGGGGTTTTTGTATTTTCTCTTCCAAATAATAAACTATACCTAGGTAGAAGTGTAGAACAATAAAATGTAACACATTTAGGAAAATATCGGTGCATAACTTGGAAAATACACCGAAAAAACCAATCTCCAAAGGTAGGTAGTTACCTTTTATGAGCTGTAGTAACGCACGCTGGTGGTATATTCTGTTCTGGTTTAGCTTACATAAATCAAGATTACGGAACACAACTTTCGCGGTGCAAGAATTTCCTAAAGCGGAACAAAAAAATACAAAATAAAACACGAAACGAAATGATGGAGCATTTAGTTACATTCAAGATAAAACTTTCCTCTTTAAAATTCGTCCGCCGGCTCCCAAGGTAATTTCGCTGAAATCATAATAGTTCAAAGTTTGCGCAGGGAGTTATCTCTCTTGCGTTGAATTTTGTAATTTAATTAAAAGTTATTTCATAGCAATCTTAGAGGAAATATTCACAGATAATTAAGGTTAATAAAATACAGATAAGATTTTTAATTATTAACTTCATAAAATATTCAAGTTACATAAATTATTATTAATGTTACATACTGTGCTTATAAATTTGTACTACGGCTCCACAAAAAACTCGCTGGAAATATTTATCATCGGGGTTGTATTAATAGCACGTTCTTTAAGTTAGGATTTCGAGAGAAAGTTGACAAGAACCTGACAGTAAAACAAATTTAAAAGCACCCTTAGGTTGCTTAACAGAGCGTGATCCGTGAGATCGATGGCCAACATATCCTTTCAGGCTTAAAGGGTATAAAATCCGTGTTCCTCGGAGGATTTCCAAATCATTGTTTTTTTTTTCATCTTGAATTATTCAATCCATTTGCGAATCGTTATTTTCTTTGAAGCGATGCTCTTTAAATAATATGTAAATCTCGAGAATTACATGTCCGTTCTGACTGAAAGTTAGCAAGTAAATATTTAATATCTGCGTAAGCGTAAGGAAAATTAGAAAAAAAATCCATTGTAGTTACTTTGAAAAAAAAGCCAACCAGATGAAGATAACATCTTTAAGAGGATTTATTTTTTTAGGTTGCGGAATTCATTCTATTAGTGCAAACAAGGCATGATAATAACATAAATCGAATCAATTTTTCACATTTATGTATTAGATAGAAAAATGTTCTGAAATATCAAGACAAAACGAGTGTAAAGTATGTACCTGGCATAAATTTAAAAATATTTTTTATACAATTATAATGTATTGTTACGCGCACGTATTTGAGTTTTGAATTTCAATTTCCATCTGCTCCAGCAGATGGCGTTGTCTCTATAACGCGGAAATTACATTAGATAGTCATGCTGCCCATAGAGAATGCTATAGTACCTATGATTCATCGATACGTTATCGAAGTACTGCCCTGGTTATTCATTATTAGTATTATATTAGTCTTATTTTATTTTAATTAGACTTAAGTGCAAAAATAAATCCTTTTTATTTAATATATTGCATGTGTCGGTTATTTGACACATGCAATATATTACATATTCCTAGCCATTTTGCTATTCTTGCTTTACTCTCTTATTATTTTGATGGACTGGACAATGTGTCTCTCCTTTATTGTACCTAAAATTTCATGGTTTGTTCTTCTCTTGTAATCCAAATTTTCTTCTCCGCGGTTTGTAATGCATTTTCCTCTTTTTTAGTTATAGACACTTTCTTTTTGATTGATCTCTGAATTTGTTTACTGGTTAGAATTTTTTTATTAGCATAGTAGGCTTTGTGTGCGGCTTGTATACGCTCTTTAACTTCCACTTCTCTTACAATTGTTGTGCTCACTGATGTGTCAAGATATTTAAAGATATCCACCTGCTCAAATTCAACAACCCTTACTTTAACAGTTCTTTGAATACTCCCTGGCCTATACCTCATTATTTTAGTTTTCGTAGTATTAATTTTTACTCCCATTTTTTCGACGACGCACCCATGAAAGTTCGCGAAGTAGGTGAGTCTCGCTGCATGTCTGGTTGAGGCATATTTAATGACTCGTATAGTATATATGGCTCTGCTTAATTTTTCACATAAAAAATCCACATGATTTTGCCATGTTAATGTGCTGATTAAGGATCTGAGTTTTGGTTGTGTTAACTTTAGTTTGTTAGTGTTAAACCATATTTCAGCAGATGTTAGTGTGTCCTTCTTCATGTTTTCCACATCATACTTCGTGCCTCTTGTAAGTATAGAAGTGTTGTCAGCATAGATGATAGTTTTGTTGCATAAAATGTTACTTGGCATATTGTTTACGTAAACAGTAAATAACAGAGAACCTAATATGGATCCTTGGAGTACTCCAACATTGATATATCTTAAGTCAAATACAGTATTTTGCCACCAAACTCTTTGATCTCTATGATCCATATACGATTTTAGGATATCTAACGCTCTTCATCTGATTCCATAGTGCCAAAGTTTTTGCAGTAATATATCGTTCGAGACACAGTCGAAAGCTTTACTTAGGTCACATGCCATTATTTCTGCAGACCCATTGTTATCCCTGGCCGCGAAGATGTTCTCCACCAACTCCAATAGGGCCGTAACTGTAGATCTTTCTGTTCTATACCCATGCTGTGACTCTGTTAGCAAGTTATGTTTTTCAAGGAAATCTACTATCCTATTTTTAATTATTTTCTCAAAGATCTTCGAAATAACAGGAAGTACAGCTATAGGCCTGTAATTCTTTACGTCTTTAGTATTGCCATTTTTATGCACCGGAACAACTTTAGCCAGTTTCAGCTCATGTGGAAACACTCCTTCTTTAAAACATGTATTTATTATACATGTTAAAGGTTGCGCCAATACTGTTACTATTTTTTTCAGTACAGCCACTGTCATACCGTAAATGTCTCTAGAGTTCTTGTAGTCTAGTCTATTGATCTATATCATTTTAGCTTCCAGCCATTTACTCTTTACAGTTCTTACTTTTTCGTTACATTCATCCTTCTCACGCCGAATGATTTCCTCTTGCTCTTTTTTCCCCATCCTAACCCAAGCTTTCTAGCCTTTATCTTCTTTTCGCTGGCCTTCTTACACTCTTCGTTCCACCATTCATTTTCCTTCCGTGTTTCTCTTTCATGTATTTGCGCTTGAGCGGCCCTGTTAATATATCGCTTTATGGTTTTCCACTGCTCCTCAATTTTGATCTCATTATCCGTTTCGTTATCTATGTATTTTTCTATTTCTATTTTGTATGTTGTTTTTACATCAATGTTTTATAATTTTTTTTATATTCCATTTTCTGCGACGCCCATTATATCTGCAATTTTTTGTTGTATGTTAGCAGTAACCATGCAGTGATTCGAATCCGCAGAAGCCCCTCTAAAAGATCTTACATTCTTTACTGACGCAATTCTTTTTCTGTTAACCAATATATGGCCAATTGGATTATCCTTCTTCTTGCCTGGTGAATGTAATGTCGCTTTATATTTTTCCGGATGCTGAAATTTTGTACTTGCTATGTGCATTCCCAGTCTTTCGGCTAGACTGCACAGTTTTAAGCCGTTATCATTAATTTTTTTCATGTATTGTATTTACTGCTGCGACTCCTCTAATAAAATACTACTTCCCGATTTGTGCATTAAAGTCATTCTTCATATGTCTTTTCAATCGCTGCATATAAGTGGTATCCTCGGTAAGTGCATACACATTGACCAATGCCAGATTACACGGTTTTGCTTTGATCCTTAAATAGGCTATCCTACCTCCTATGGGCCTAAATTAAATTGTATTATCTTTCAGTTTAATTTTTACCATAGCTTGCTTTAAATATAGCCATTTCGATGCCAAAAGCTCAAGTTGAACAAATAATTCCTCCTGGGTGTAACACTTCTAATGTTATTGACCATAGGTAAGTAGATTGCCCTATTCTTTTGCTGCGCTATATATAAAGAAGTGAATGATACAAGAATCTTTTGTTAACCTGACTAGACGCTGTTGATATTTAACCCGTACTAGAAAAGGTCTGCTTTGGGCTTCTCTTGAATAGTTGCAGGATAAAAGGGAATCACCTCTTAAAATTGCAGTTCACGTATATTTCTTAGTAAGCCTCTAATATTTCCTTGCACAGCAGCTTACATTGTATAGCCACGTCGACAACTACGTTTTATGTACAAGCGGAATTGTTTGGAAGTGAAGTCAGGAAGTCGAAATCTGGGGATCCCTAGAGATAACACGCGAAGCGGATGCAGTAGTACCAACAGCAGTATCAGCGACGTCTAACTGCCACACGGGAAATCAAACTATACCTATTATACTTGTCCGTTTGAGGAGCAACTGTAATATATTTACTTCGGTCCTAATGAAGAATTTAATTTTTAGTTTAACGGACGCGTCTTCCTCAACTTTTAAACGCTTCCGTAACTGGCGTGTAGCTTAAAGAGCAACGACGGGAGTCGAATTAAAACGTTTATATTGGCCGCGCTCAGAAATCGAATCGGTGGCAGCTAACGCGGTTATACTCGATATAAATTGGAACGGAGAAGGAAACATGTAATTGAAACAAGGAAGCAAAAGATAAATTACGCGATTTTAGAGAATAGAACTTCCAGGCGGAATTAAAAATTAGGAACGGTTCGCTTAAGCGATTATCAGAAAATCCAATTTGGAGTTATCTAATTAATTTTGAAACCTGGAAATGCGTATCCCCCAAAAATTCTCATATAATTTAAGAAGACGCTCTAATTTTTAACTTCTCTTAATTTATTTGAAATTAAATCCTAAATGCAGAATTGCGTAAATATATCCAAAAAGGTTCTTCAAAGAAAAGAGACGCTTTTAATTTTAAGTATATTTAAATTAATAAATCTTTACTGAAAAATAAAAAAAAAATCACAAAAAAGATCTTTTTGCCCATAAAAGCAAAATGATAAGAAAGTGTTTACAGAACCGAAGAAAAGAAAATGGAAAATTCTCCATAGATTTTGAATTTTTTATGAAAGATTCCCAGATACTTTGTCGTCTCGATGTCATATGATATTCAGTGTTACACCCAGAAGGAATAATTTGTTCAACTTGATTTTTTTTTTAGCATGAGAATGATTATATTTAAAGCAAGCAATGATAAGAATGTGAATTTTTTATCTTTGATAATTTTTTTGTGAAAGAGAAAATTAGTTTTTTTTTTTTTTTTGAAGAAATCTGTTTATGAGAGCCGACTAGTACAGAACATAATGCCTAGAATTCGAAGACGTCAAAAAAATCACCCTGTTAGTGATTTTGACAGGGGTAGAATTGTTGTCTACACTAAGAGAAATATCCTTTTCATTTAAAAGAAACTGCATTAAACCGAAGGTTTTTGCGTTTTCTATATGGCCAACATGATTTGACATTTCCTTAAAAAGGAATATAATTTTAAATTCACGCATTTCTTCGGAAATAATATATTTTTCCTTGAAACAGTTTATTCTATTAAGTGAAAGATATTGGTAGTTGATTCAGTTCCTCTTTATTTTGAACTTGAAAACTATGCAGATTGGTAGAAAACCATAAGCATTTTGATTCAAGAGGTTTTCCTTTACTTATAACATTATGTTTGTTCGCGTCGCGTGAACTACTTGCACTATTATGCACTTTTGCGCACAAAAGTTCTTAAAGTGCATAATAGTGCAAATAGTTCATGCGACGCGAACAAACTTATTTATTCATTTTAGATTTAAGCGTAAACACAACAAAATGCCGTCATCATTTTTAATCGAAATGAAAATGAATTATCTGCAAAAGCCCATGTATGAAGGAGGGATTTGCCGTTAGAGTGTTGTAAATCCTGGTAGTATTGGAAGTTGGTCGCAGTGAGCATCCTAGCACTCTAGAGGAAGTGTTAAAGAAATCGTCCTTTCAATTGCTATGACTCCTATCAGATGCTAATCAGGTAAATATACCAGATTAATATGTTACGATCGTAGTTTCTAGCCTATTTTGTGCAAAACATTATCTGTTACTGGAATGAAACAGAAAATGCGCCATCTATGCGACAATTTCTGTATTACACATAAGTATATCTGCTCATCTGCTGTACTATATGGGGGGAAAACTGCTATACGAAAATAAAATGGCGACGAAAATAATGTTACAATTCCATGCAAGATCGTACTGATTGTTATCTAATCTATAATCGTAGTACCAGCATTTTGAGCATAATGAAATTCTTCAAAGAAACTTATATAAGCGAAACTTTTTCGATATATTGTAAATAGTATGATAATATGATAGTTCTTGAGCCTGTAACTTGTAAGTAATACCTACAGTGAGACAAAAACGGATAATAGAAACTATTTAAAGATGGCAAGTCTTAGCGAAATGGTTAGTTGAACATTTAACATTTTTAATTATGCTTGAATGACTTTAGCGTCAAGAATTCTATTGAGCTGGCCAAAAAAGATTTAAGAGTTTTGCTTCAGACAAACTTGTGTCTTTGACATGACAGTATATTGAAGAAACGCTTGTTATTTTACCTGAGGAAGTAGCCGAGAAGTTTTATATTCTTTCAAGAGATTCAAATATGACAAGATCGGGTTTTCCAAAAAAGGCTTAAAATAATAATCATTGGTATCTGATCGTTTTATACTTTAACTTATAGCTTTATGATTGCAGTTTTTTTTTTCTTGACTTATAATTTTACAGTTTCGCCTTCTTCTTCATCATATTCTCTTAATCAGAAGGTGTGTTCCATCCAGAAGTATGAAGCAATAGTTCTTCTTTGGTATCCAGAGGCAATATATGGATATAATTAACTTAGATGAGGAAGACTTTCAGGGTAATTTTTGAAATAACAACTGCTGCCTACGTTTTACTATTTAATTGGCTAAAATTTCCAATAAGCACAGGAAAAACTAAGCAGGGTGATATTGATAAAAATTCACAACATATAATAATTTTTTTTGAAACCACACCCAGTATTTGAAAATATGCAAATACCCTTTTTTCTAAGAAAATAGTAGCTATCCCCGCGAACCATGCCTAAAATCAATCAAAATAAAACGAATTCAAACATTTGTAGGTGTTGCATTGCATAATAAAATATGGTAAATATAGTAAACAATATTTCGAAACAATGTCCAGTCTAATTAAAAAAAATATCTTCAACGGCTTTATATATAGAACCAGAACTCCTTTTAGGTATATCGAAAAACACAGCACGGGAGCAGATAAGAAGTTGAGCAAAAAAAATACATAAGAATACTGAAATAAGAATAAATAAGATTGAAAAACTTCTGCAGCTTAGTAGGCGACATCTTTGCATCGTAACAGGTCTTCGTAAAGATATACTGAACGACACTTTGATAAAGAGAAAATTGGGATCAACACTGGAGATACCAATTGTAAAAAATGTGTAATATAATGACAGGGACCGCTTAGCACATTCTCTGTGAATGTGAGGAACAATTTTTGGCAAACCAATTAATGCAGCAAGAGGATTACTTCGATCAACCAGCCAAGGACTTGTACAGAGTAGCTGGATATTAGAATGGCTATTATAATTTAAGTGGTGAAAAGAAGGTGAGATTAAATACGAAAAGCCAAGAAACTGCTTGGTGAGTCCATGTCAGACGGCTTCCACAAAAAGAAAAAAAAAGAGAAAGAATTAACAAAATTTAGAATAAAAAATAAGACAAATTCGAAATACTATGAACTCAACCAATATTATAACAGAACCAGGTTTAAAGCTGATTTCTGATTTTACCCGCCTTTCTTGATCTATCCAGATAAGTCCAAAGTGAAGGAATAAAGCTGTCAGGTGGAGTGAAATACTTTGAAATCGACAGCTTCAAAGGATTAAAATATGGGCAGAGACAACAGTGATGTTACATAGAAGAACTCATCGGAAAACATGGGGTTTAACCAGAGACGCATGTGATCATCGGTCTGACCACCGTAATGTATATTGTATATAGTCTATATCGCGGTGATCAGATCCATGATAACTTATGTATCTCTGGTATGGCGGACAATGGTGCAGCAGCAAACTACAATGATCATCCTTTCGCCAGGGAAAATATGCCACTGTGTCTTTCAAGCAGAGGCACACGCAATATTGCATTGTGCAAATGAAATCAAACAGAGGGCTGTGATGAAAATAAGCGGATCAATATTACACAGTACACAGTCGACAGTGCACCACTGAACCTGAAGATACAATCACGACTGGTTTGTGAATGTATTCGAGAGCTAAGCTGTCTGCCAGACCTCAATACCGTCACTTTGCTGTGGGCGTCCGAACATTCGGCAATCGAAGGAAACGAAAAAGCCGATGAGTTAGCAAGAAGGGGATTATCCGCTTCATATATAGGCACACAAACTGTTCTAGTAGTATCTAAAAAGGGACGAGAGCAGACAAGGAGTTAGATCAAAGAGGAATACAAAGAATACTGGAATATAATAATATAATTAACCAGATAAACTCATGATAAGATGGTATTGTGCTCTTATTAGGTGGTACAACTTTATTTATATGTTGTATATTCATGTTTACGTTTAGCTTGCTAAATGTAGTTCAAAAATCGATAGTATCATCAATTTATTAATTTTGCCTAGAAATTTCTACTAAATTTTGAAGAATCTTCCAAACTCTATATTCTGTTGCACCAAATTCACAAGTAGATCGTCTACGAGGCCGAAAATATCAAAATCGCCAATGAAAATGCGTCAATATTTTCAGTGCTGTGTTAATTCGGTTCCTACTAAATTAACAAAAAACTTGTTAAAGAGAGCAACTATTATACCTAGCCAAAATGTCGAATAGTCACTCGGACCTCCGCGACACGCCTTTCGTTGTCGAGGTATCGCGTGATTCCAACCATTAGACAAAGTTATTAGGGGAGATAAATTGTTGTTCGACCGACAGCTTAACTACCGCAATGCACTGGAATACAGGGTATAAGCATCGAGTACCAAAATAATACCACCGCCACCGCTAAACTGGTGAATTTATTACGGCCTTTGCACTCGCATAATGTTACGGAACTTTCCGGAAACTATTCCCCTGACGTACTGATGGTGACGTAATTGTTGTAAAATTTTGCAAATAATATACCGACCTCACGCTTTATTTAGGATTTAGTAGCATATATTGCCTCACAAACTTCTCGCTGTAAGAAACTTTACCGCTTCGTCTTTAGAGATAATGTTTTGTCGCGTATAATGCTGCCCTTCGGATTTAAATACAAATTTGATAATTTGTTGGATAAAGGGCGAAGTGATGTTATTTTTCGTACATGCTTTTGTTAAAAAAATTCTTACGTCTTTACATTGTTCTTTGTGTTAGCGTTTTAAAAAAATTGCTCTAAAAACTGAAATTTCTAAAATTCTGTTATAAATCCATCCGATTCAAACAGACTAAATTCCATTTTACAACAACCTAAATATTTGCAGAAAATGCTTTCGAAAAACAAAATCTTGGATTGAACTATTGAGTACGTGCGTTTTTAAGTTCGCGGAATGGGGGGTAAGAAGTGGAAATAAAAGTACGAATTTATTTTTCCTTTTCAATATATTCACCTGCTACCCTTATACATTTTTCCGATCATTCAATTAACTTCAATCACATACGCCTGCGAAACTTGGACTATGAATAAGAAACAACAAGACAAATTAGAAATATGGGAGCGTAGAATTCTCAGAAAGATATATGGCGGAGTCAAGGACCGCGAAATTTTCAGAAGAAGAACAAACAGAGAAATAACAGAAATGTACAAGATGCGAAGTATTACCCAAATAATTAGGATGCAGAGAGCAAGGTGGCTGGGGCATATAGGCAGGATGACAGAGGATAGATGGGTTAAACGAGTGCTAAAGGGTGGCGATGGAGGAAGAAGGAGAAGAGAAAGATCGTGGATGAAATGGCTGGATGAGGCTAAAAAAGATTTGAGGATAGTGGGAATGAAGGACTGGCAAAATGAGTCAAAGGATAGAGAAAGGAGGAAAGGAAGAGTGAAAGATCTCGGAGCCAAGCCCTGCAGAGCTGATATATATATATACCTTCGAAAAAAAATCTTTTGTCTTTGTCTGAAAAATAAGCCGAAACTGCATCCTTCACTTCTTCGTCGGTTAAAAATTTCTTCCCACGAAGACTTTTTTTCAAGTTTGGGAATAGGTAATAATCGCTGGGAGCTAGGTCAGGACTGTAGGGTGGGTGAGCCAAAATTTCGAAGCCCACGTTCTGCAGGGCAGCCATCGCAACACGGCTCTTGTGAACAGGCGCGTTGTCGTGCAGAAGGAGGACACCTCTGGTCAATTTTCCTCTTCTTTTTTCTTTGACTGCTTCCTTTAACCGCTCTAGGATTGAAGCATAGTATTCTCCGGTTATGGAAACACCTTTATCTTTATAATCGATCTACAGGATCCCTTCTGAGTCCCAAAAGACTGTCGCCATGACTTTCCCAGTCGACTGTGACACCTTAAACTTCTTGGGTGCTGATGTGCCTTTTTTGTGTCACTGCATAGAGTCATGTTTAGACTCAGGTTCATAATTATGAAACCAGATTTCGTCCCCAGTAACAATTCGGAGTCAATACTCTATCTTTATCTTCACTACAGAGGTCCAAAAATGCACGAGAACATTCCATACGCTGTTGTTTTTGAGGCGGAGTGAGCATTCTCGGCACCCATCTTGCGCTGACTTTAGTCATGCCAAGATGATCGTGAAGAATTTTAAAAATGGTTGTATCTGACACTCCTATCATTTCTGCGAGCTTTTCTTCTTAAGTTGGGCATCTTCCAACATTAATTTTTCGACTTTTTGAATGATTTCCGAAGTGGTCACCTCGATCGGCCGGCCTGGCCGTGGGTCGTCATCAAGTGAGTGCCTGCCTTGCTTAAAGAGGGCATGCCACTTGTAAACCATGGTTTTACCTGGGCAAGAGTCCCCGTAAACGGATGACATCTCTTCCAGTATGGTTTGAACTGATTTTCCTTGCTTGGTAAGGAACTTTATAACAGCGCGGTACTCGATTTTCTCCATATTTCACCATTTGTTCCCGATTGACTTGTTTGGTCGACGATAGTTCAAAGACTAATGACCTAATTACCATAACACTTGGTATTTATACTAAAAATGAGTTGCTTAATTCGTAATGACTCGAGTAAGTACCTTCACTAATGACCTACCTACCCGTTCCGCGAACTTAATAACGCACCCGTGTTATAAATACTATTAATAACAAGGATTGATAAGGAGTAGATATCTAGCAAGATTTAACTAAATATAGAGGTTAATGCGACAAAAAAATATTTTTAACTGCTGGCATATTCTATCGGTTCATTATATTTAGGCATTTTTTCTTTGATGTTTCATTACGTCACGGGAAGCCGTTCTTGGAATCACAATCACACGTAGTCTGGTTGTCGTTTATACGAGCCATTTAACGCTACTGATAGTTCATGAACTATCCGAGCCAGTTCAACGACTGCATTGCCAGCTTTATGCTACAGTCGCTTGCGGATGAGAGTTGGGTTCCTAGGGGGCGCACAAACTGGACTATTTTTCGCTTAGTAGGTGATTGTACGTAAAGCTTGAGATGTAATTAGCGATAAAAGTGTGTTTATACACTCGGAGAAGCGCTGATGACGTGTGGTAGGCAGAAACTCGGGATCCCTTCCTAGTGTTATTCCCCTTTCATTGCTCTTGGTAGTATAATATAATCGTCCAACTCGACTTTTTCCTATTTCCTAATTTGAAAAAAATTTCCAGAGGAAAAAAAAATGTGCGTCAAATGCTGAGAAGACGCTGTAAATAGTATTTTTCAGGCTTAGATAATTTTTTTTCTGACGGTTTGAAAAGATAGGAGAAGAGTTGGATCAAATGTATCGAGATACAGGGAGACTACGTCGAGAAATAAGGCTGGAAATTTGTTAAATATCCCTCGTATATAAAGTTGGCAAATATAGACACAGCAATACACTTCATAAATTCCATTCCCACTCTTCCATTTGATGATGGCTTCCTTAAATTTTATAATGACAACCGGAATGCCAAATTCAGATTTAGTTTTGTGGCAGTGAGTGATGTAGATGTACTCAGGGCTGTCAATTCAATTAAAAGTAGTGCCTTGTTTTTGCTTTTAGTTTATTTTAATTTGTGAAACCACGTGGATAGAAATCCAAAGGTTGTGCAATTTTGGATAATCTTCCTGAACAAACAAAATTTTTGCTATGTATAGGAAATAGCATTGTCCTATTTTAATTTAGAGTCAGTTGCAGTTTTTATTTTAGGCCAGAACCTTCAGTTCAGGGTTTTTTTCTGCACAATCTGTAATTTAACCCGTTGTTGAAATAAATTGTTTGTTAATTAGCGTCTTGGGTCACAGTCTGATTTCATTCACTCACAATTTACTTTTCGTGGTTAGATTCAAGTTTTAATTCGCGAGGGTAACTCTGAGATTAATAGTTCTTTTGTTCATTTAATAATCTTTTCACAAACAGCAGTCATTATGTTTTTCGTTATGCAGTAATGTTTACTACTGTAATTCAACTATGTAACAAAAAAAAAACAATATACAGTACGTTCAGTTTGAATAGACTATGAATGAATAGAGTGGTATAAGGTACTGACAAAACCAAGCACCCTGTATATGCTAAGACAATTCTAAGTTATATAACCCTTGATTTTAAGCAGCTTTTATTTAAAACATTTTTCGATTAAGATTGAGTAGGGCATAATCCACCAAAGCCAGATAAATGACACATCGGGTATAAATGTTCCATGTACATATTTTTCATGAAGTTACAAATCAAATTACCCGTGCCGAAAAGAGAAAGGTCTATATCGTCACATATATTTTATCAGACAAATAATACCCAATATTCAACAATATTTATTACGTATTTTTCACATTGGTTGTAGGTACAAGCATACATACGCAAAGATCTGAAAATACAGATAACAAGAGAGAACCTGTTTCGCGGCGCGCTCTTGGCATTTCAAAAAAGCTTACTATCCGCTACTCCGTAATCCGGCATAAGATCGGATCGAATTTTTTCCCCCATTGTCTCCGGTCGGTAGACCAATTCGCCCCAGAATGCACCACGATCCTCTCGCTATAATTTCCTATACGAATAGCGTACGCATGTAAATGTAAGTACCTACCGTTGCATCGAGCTGCAGGCGTAGGTAAGCGTATACAATGCACCTGGAACACGCGCGTATTACGAGAAAAGCTTCCTATCGGCGAGGAGAGAGAGCATTGCCCGAAAGTGGCCTACTGTTTATCTACACTCCTCCGTTTTTAGAGCGACTCTGACGTCATGGGTGGGACCGTGACGTCAGACTGGTATCGATTTTTGTCGTCGCGGCCGGCCTGTAGGTGTCCTGCCCATTTCGCGGATAAATGCTTAGCAATCGTTTCCGACACAATCGAGGCTCGTCCATGCGTAAGAAGGGTACGATTTTTGCTCACCATGTAACAATATTGATCTATATTTGCGTCCAGTTGCTGTTATTATAATCGCCGCTTTTATAACTTGGCATGGATTACAGTGGCGTAGCGGAAGATCAATGGGCATTACGGTGGTCCCGGAAAAAATGATTGTTGACATATTTAATACAGGACCCTCCAGTGTCGTTGCTTTCACTAATGTATCAAAAAGTATACAATTTTAAATTTAAAACAGCAAATATTCGGTTTTTTATGCGTGGTTTCAATCCCTATTTGTTTTGCGGGTTCAGATTACTACTCGTTCACATTTGTTTGCCACCTGTTCAAGAGGTTGATTCCAGGTTAACTTCGAGTGAATGGCCATTGCGGTAGAAAGAAAGTGGAGGATACACCAAATGGACATTACTGCTGCTTATCTAAATGGTACACTAAAGGAAACGATATTTATGGAACAGCCTAAGCCTTTTGACAACGGTAATACGGGAGAGGTTTGTCTACTGAAGAACAGCCTGTATGGACTAAAGCAGTCTGGAAGAGAGTGGAACCACACCCTTAATGCGTTTCTTACGAAGATAGACATGATAAAGGCGGATCCATGCGTATACATGAAGGACAATCTATTGATAGGAGTCTACATCGATAACCTACTCATAGCAGCACGAACCGATGAAGACGCAAACAAGTTTAAGAAGAAAGTGAGCGGCGAGTTTGAAGCGAAAGATCTGAAGGAAGCAGAGAGTATATTAAACATCAAAACTGGCGAGACATGAAGATGGCTCACTGACGCTTGATCAGAAGGTCCACATCAAAGAACCTCTGAGTGAATTCGGGATGGACGAAGCTCGCGGTGCATCATCACCGTTGGATCCCGGAACAAATTTTTTTGAGATCTTCGGATCCTAATGAAGTGACAGATAAGTCAAAATATCGACGAGTTCTGGGAAGTCTGCTCTATCTGGCAAACGGGACGAGACCAGACGTTGCCCATGCAGCTGCCTATCTGAGCCAATTCAACGAGAATCCAGCGCAGGAGCATTGGACAGGAGTGCGCCACTCACTTCGATATCTCAAGAAGACCGAAGACTATGTCCTTACCTACCGACGTACTGGGAAAGGAATTCAAGTCTTCTTGGTTGGGGTAATGACAAGACAGACAGGAAGTCTTATAGTGGATGCGTGGTTCTACTGGCAGGGAGAGCATTATCCTGGCGAAGCAGCAAACAGAAAACCACGGCACTCGCCACCGTAGAGGCTGAGTATATAGCCATGTGTGAGGCAGCCAAAGAAGTGATGTGGCTACAATCGTTCCTAGAAGAAATCAACACAGTGGGATTCTCAACGAAGCCACAAAGCATCTTTACTGACAACCAAGGAGCTATGGCTCTTGCTGACAATCAGGTAACGTCAGAAAGAAGCAAACACATCGATTTGCGACATTTCTTTTTGACGGAGAAGGTAGAAGACGGCATTATAAAGTTTACGTATGTAAGATTCAATGATAACGCTGCGGACTTGATGACGAAGGCCTTAAACGGAAGAAAGACTTCGACACTCGCAAATAGAATCGGGATAGCCGTCTTATCAAGGGGGAGTGTTATTTATAGTTAATATCATGCTTTGATGATGAGCCTCTATCAAGCAAACTAGCGAGTGTATTTTGTTGTTTGGTTGTTGTGGATAATTAGAAAATAAGTTTAACGTGACAGTGTTTTTTCGTTTATATCTGTTATATGAATTATTATTTCTTAGCGGTAATAAAGGTAGCATCCACCTGATAATATATATTATTTATCACCTTCGAGCCGACGATTCCACATAGAATAAGAGAATCATTCCTAGGAATTTAGCATTCTGACTGGCTTGTACTGTTTCGTTGGTTAAAGCCAAGAGGCCATCCAGCTTTCTTCTTTTCGTAAAGAGGACTAGTGTTATTTTCGCAGGATTAACTTTTAGGTTTTGCTTAATACACCACCCTTTAGTTGTTTTCAGAGCTTTTTGCATAAGTTCTGAAATGATGCTTGCGTTTTTCCCCATTATAATTTTACAGTGTCATCTGCATATCCCTGAGTATCTTAGCCACTTGAGTTAGGGGCTGTACGGTCCCTATTAAATCTCTTCCATTCGAGCAGCTTGGGGTTATCTCTAAAGCCCAGTATTTTGCCCAGTGGAAACTTGAGAACCCTCGAGGGCTCCAATAGATCCTTTCCGAATTGTTTCTGCCTGAGTACTTTCAATTCCTCACATGTGTAAATTACATGTAAACTCATCTTCTCCTGTAGTTCGCATCTTCTCCACCACGGGTCGCTTACTCGACCTGCGTTGTATAGATGCTTTTTCAGAGGACAGTGTTCGATTACCAACCCAATAATGGTTTTAATTTCATTCTTGCTGCGTCTGAGTAGGTTATCAAATAATTTAGTATCATCATCCCCTATTACGCTTTATACGCTGGTATAGAGTTGACCTTCAGTCGATCTCCATGTCTTTGTACATTCTTTATCTAACCAGGTCCAAATCTCCCTTTTAGCAGAGTCCTTGGTAATTCCACATACGGGTTCTGGACCTATGAAATGTCTTTTAGAGCCCTCCTTGACTAATTCGTTGGCTATTATATTGCCCTTTATATCCTCATGTGCTGGCACCCAAATCAGAGACACCGTGTAGTCTCGTGCCAGTGTATTGAGGGATTGTTTGCAGTCTCTAACTAGTTTTGACCTAGTTACAGGGTTCGAGACTGTCTTGATAGCAGCCTGGCTGTCAGTCATTATACTTATTTTCCTCCTCATGCAGTCCTCCTTTGCAATCATATAGGGGCGAATACCTCTGCCTGGAAGACAGTCGCATGGTTCCCCAGGCTTGTATATCCCTTGCTTAGGACACGGTCCACAAATACCGCCTCCGGTGTCCTGGTTATTTGAATCCGTCCGTGAACCAGTCATCAAAAACAGTGATATCACTACGTGTCTGGTCTCTGTTCGGTATGGAGATTCTCACCTTTTCAGTGAAATAATCGCAGGTGCCACACTGTCCGTGGGCAATGGCCCGTCCAGTATCGTACCCGTAGTATCAGTGTGCCCTCCAACCCTATGGTTGGGATGCTACAATTGTTGCTTTTCAGTCTAAGGATCGCATTCATAACCTCCGCTTAAAGCTCCAGCGGGGGAAACCCACAATGGTCTTCAAAGCGGTCCCTGTGTTGTTGATTGCACCTTCCTAGAGACTCTTGTCACTAATTCATAGGGGGTTGTTGTCAAATGCTACCTCCTATATCCAGAAATGTTACCAGTGCAATCTCAAGGTTATTGATAAATCGCTCCTCTCGCGATACGAGTTGATCTAAGGCACTACTACATGATTTTTCTGACCAGTAAGCGTGTTGAGTAGGATGTAGCGGCCTCTGTTCTAGAGAAGTTTCCCGTAATGTACTTTTTCAGCAGTTTTTTCATAGCCTTCAATATAAATGATGATAGGGTTATGCCTTTACCTCAGCGTACGAAGATCACCCAGGTTTAGCTATAAAGGCAACCCTTTTCCTATTATAAAAACAGTGAAGAGCTATTCTGCTGTCAGTTAACCATTAAATAAATCTTGTAAAGTATAAAAAGATTATACAATTTTAGCTCTGTCTTCAGTTAAGTTTTGTCCCACTATTATGGTCACTACTGGTGGACAACCTGCCTGCTGTCATCAAAGCACTTGTAGTCGAGGTGCAGGCTTATGCGCAAGATATTGTTATAGTATTAATAGAATCGTGGCATAAGGAATAAGTGATTAACGCCGTTTGTAGTTGATGCAGCAGGGAAAACCGCCCACATTGGCCAGAACAATTTAATACCATTCATTAGAAAGAAGAGCGTGAAACACTTGATGCACCCACTATTTATGATGATGTAAAGGTTACATTTGCAGGTAATATAAAATACCTAGGAGTCTTATTTGATAAGATACAATCCTGGATCCCGCATTTGGAAAAGATCACCCACAAGGCCAGGCTATCCTTATGCACATGCCGAAGAAAATGTGGAAAATTTTGAGGGGTACGTCCAAAGCTAATCAATTGGCTATATGCGACGGTAGTACGTCGAACTGTAATCTATGAAGCAATTAACTTGTTGACAAAAAGCACAACAAGATTGAGCTACAGCAAAACTTACGTGCATTCAAAGGTTCGCAAGTATGGCAATCACGGGAGCAATTGTCTTCTTTCCGTCGTTGGCATTAAAAGCTCTTCTGCACCTACCACTCTTGCACATTGTTGCAGAAAGGGAGGCCTCATTAACAGCATTTCGCCTATGGCAAATAGCGAATTAATGACTATATATTCATTCCTGTGTGACCAACAAGCTGCTGGAATCTGGGACTTCCGAAGACATGCTGAGAATGCCTTTGGATACGATCGACCAATGATCGATGCATACTTCACTACATCCCTTCCAAATAGAGAGAGGAATGAATAATTAGCTTCCAGACCAATTTTCTTCTTAAAAACAGAAAAAGAATAATAATCTTCCATACTATAGGAAAGGTGCCAGTACTGACGGAAAGATTAAATAATACACTTAAGGGATATGCCAAAAGTGTTACGCACTTCAGTTCAAGTTAAAGAATATTGCCTTGACCAACTTCAATCCTGTCATACTGAACAAAACCTCTTTTTCAGGAATTAAGCCGACAGTAAATGATCTATGGTAAAAAAGTTGTGGAGCTACACACAAACTAGAATGAAATACAGATGCAAAGGCTGTTGTTGAGAAAGTTGAGAAAGCTCAATCTGGTTTACGACCACGTGGACCTAAATGATTTCGTGTCCCATTTAAAATAACAAAGTTCATCAACAGTCTGCAACACTTAGAAAACAATCAGGTATTACGTACAAATATTGATGGAACTGAAGATAACTTGCTTTCATGTTTCTTCATGCAGATTTTAATATAACCAACATTTCGTTGTCAACTACCATTTTATTGTACCTATTTTCAAACTAAAATCTATACAAAGATCTTAAGTTAGCTGACAGTATTAGAAACGATGTGTGAATTACAATAGAATCCACATAGCCAAATTCTAAATAAGGATATCATAAACATATTATTAATAACCCCTGAAATGTGACAGGGTGATAGAAATGTTAAACTGTTGGGTTAAACCGGTTATTAATGATGGTGCCCAGCCAAATATGATCTTTTGTATACAACTCTATTAATCTTCTCCCTTATATAATTTTAAATAAATATTGAGACTGTCAGTAATCGCAGTGTATTTATGAATAGATAAAAATTATATTTATTTATTTTTTGTATATACAACACAGAAAGCGTATAGAATATCGCTAAAGTAACGCACAAATTTGTTATTAGGTGATTTTTCTATTAAACACGCTAAAGGACATTTTTCCTTTTTTTATAAAAGGTGCTAGACTACGAAAAAAATACTTTTGAATTTCCTGTGTTCTAGCTGTAGTATTATCATGTGTTTTTATAAATTACAGGTAAAGAATTGTAGAGCAAATTTTCTTAACATTCTTGTACTGCTTATATACTGCGTTCAGTTCAAAGTAAATATTTGCAGTGTTTATGCAAAATTCCACATTCTTCTGCATGTTTTCAAAAACATTTACTAATTGCAAATTTGTAATATTCTCTATTGCAGTCTTTTTTTTCGCATGGGCGGGTGTAACCCGAAGAATGCAACTCGGCCAGAAAGATCTATTGTGCCCCCATGTCAAGTTTAGCCCTCTCAATCAGGTTGCACTCTATCGAAAACGTTCGCAATCTGGCTGAGAGTTATCGACTGTGGGTTCGTCCAAACCGATCGACCCCTAAGTGCGTCTGTCTCTACCCGTCCACTGCTGGGCAGTTAATAAAAAGGCGAGCAGGAGTTTCCTCCGCACGCCCACATTTTCTGCGCAAGGAAGAGTTCACTATCCACATGCGATACAAGTGTTTATTTAGTGAACAGTACCCAGTTAAGATTCCTGTGAGTAATCTCAGTCTGTCCCTGCTCATAAAGACTGCCTTACGGAGTCTTTCCTCATTCGAATGAAACTCTAGAGATTTTTCAGTTTCTTGCGACGGCGAGTCCATTACAAAAGAAGCAGTGCCTAGTAACAAGTTGTGATCTGACAAACGTTTTTATGCTGCCATATGAGCTACCACACGTCGGACCTAAGAACAGCAGATCACTGGCGCTCCTTGTTAACGTGTCAGCTATTTCATTGCCTCTGATCCCAGAGTGACCTGGCACCCATCTCAATGTAATACTTAGATGTTCCGCCAGCTGTTTAAGCTTTCTGTGATACCCCAGTACCACCTCACAGTCAAATCTGACAGCTCGCAAAGCTTTAAGGGCAACCTGGCTGTCGGAGATAATTTCTCCCTTCCATTATTGCGCAGGCAGTTTGAGATGCCTTCAGCACAAGTTTGGATGGCAATAATTCCGGCCTGGAAAATGGTGGGGGAGGCCCCTAGGCTGAAAGCTTCGCCATCTCGCTCTCCGTCCCTCCAGATTCTAATGCCCGTGCCATTACGCGTTTTCGAGGCATCGACAAACCAGCAGGATAGATCCCGTTTCGGTTTACAGTTCTGTGCAATTACAGTTTCGCTGCTGGAGATATCTACACAGTATCCCCTAGAGAAGCTGAAAACGGGCGAGATCTTATTCGCATTGACGAACACTGGTACTGTCTGTTCGATGTAGTTGAAGATACTGGTGTGGTCTCAGACTTTGCCGGAGAAGTCCTTACATCCACTACATTTTGCTCTGTAAGCCCTAGGGTTGCTTCAGACCAAAACCAATTGCAGTGGGGAAAGCCCAAGAAGGTCTTCATAGCAGACCGTCGACGTCGAGGCCATGGCTCCCGTGAGGCCAAACAGGCAGTCCTTTGGACTTTACTAAGCGCACTTTACAGCATAGCGTAGATTTGCCCTTATGCCACCAGACCAGCGAAGTGTAAGTTATAGAGGGTACTATACTTTCGTGTACAGCCAGTACTATTGCGGACTTCTAGCCCCCAACACTTTACCTAACATACCTCTGAAAGCCAGAAGTTCCTAAGGCTTTGCTCGTCACTGTTCCTAGCTGGTGATTTGTATAACAGTATGGCGTCAAGAAGCACCTAGATATTTACCTCGATTGATACGAGTATTTTAAAAGTGGGACATCTGAGATTGGGAAGCTTCCTCCTCTAAGTGATCAAACCATAGTCGTTTATGCTAGAGTTTAACTTAAGATCTTCTGTATACAACCAACCTCACATAAGTCTGAGTGCGACCTGCAATCTTTCGGGATACCACGCCTTAAAAATACCCGCAGACAAGAATGGTGATGTCATCGGTGTAGCCCTGCGCGTGGAAGCCCGCTTCCCGAAGTCTCAGAAGCAGGCCGTCCACTACAAGACACCATAGCAGCGGTCACAGTACACCACCCCTGCGGACAGCAGGTTCTGCAAACACGTGAACTTTCTGTTTCTTATCATGTTGCCGAACCACCTGTAATGTTGGCTCGACTCCACATTTTCCGCAGTGGCCTTTCCTCGACAGGAACGACGCTTTATCAAGACGCACTCAATGTCCTAGAAGGTCGCTAGTGTAATTGCAGTCTTAATTGCTTTGAAAATGGTGGTTGTGCTGCTCAGTACGATTAATATGCACTTGATACATCGGGTGTACCAACAAACTGGGACTTTTTCATCAATTAGTGCTTTTTATGGTGATAGAAGTGAGATGTAGCGTTTTTCCTTTTTTAATTACGAATGTTATACGAAATGTTTGGGCATTCATATAACCATTTTTCTTGTTTTAAAAAAATACTTTAATCAAAATAGTTTTAACAGATTATATTACATGTCATTTTACTATCGCGCTTATAACGTCAATAATAACAAAAACAAAAACAAAAACAAAACTCCAATGTAGAGAAAAAACACCTTCTTTTAACCCTTCCGCCGTGAAGACGAAAGGGGTTGCCAGCATACAGGCGCTCAGGGTTGACTCATAGAAAGCGGTGACATAATGACCCTATCGCCGTCAATGTAAAAGGAGTTGCCTGCATAGGCGCTCAGGACTGTCGCGTATAAAGCAGTAACAACGAAATAACGAAGTTATGAATATTTTGCCTTATGTTATTATGAAACTTGTATGTAAATGAATTGTTTGCAGAAAACTAAAGATCTTCAACTCCGAATATACAACATTCAATATAACCAACTAAAACATGTATTTAAATATGTTGTTATCTTTACAAACAGACAAAACTAAATTTAATATTAAATACGCTACATCATATTTCAATAGACACCCAAAATGCAATTTTCTTTGAAACACCTTTATTTTCGAAGTATATACTTATTTATATCTTTAAGATAATCAGTTAGACTTTGAATCCACACTTATTAAGGCAGTTTTTCGATGGTTTGGTTTTTTTGGATTTACATAATCATCATGCATTTATTTGTCGTGGTAAAAAGAAGAAAATTGAATTCGTCTCATTGTATTTTTATTAACTTCCAAAACTACCTGTATCACAAAAATTTGCCATTTTCAGGTTTAAAAGAACGTCAAGGAAGTAAGGATACAATTAATCCATAATTAAAATAAAAATAAATAAAATCTGAAGATCGACAAATTCTGCGAAACATGCAGTTTAGAAATCAAATAGAAAGGATCTTTTCCTCTTCTTTTTTATATATGTGACACTATACAGATATCATGAAAGGATAATATAAACAATTTTATCTGGCTAATAATATTACATTAGATGAATATAGTATTAAGAGGATCATACAGTGTACGACCCACGTTATCTTATTTTTAGAGAGAAAGCTAAATTATAGAAAATAATTACCCTTGATTTGCCATGTAGATTACAAATATGAAAATCACGCATTAAAGTGCAGTTCACAAATGTGCGCAAGTGTCACCCATTTTGTTGATTCAAACAGAAATCCGTTTTTTCTATTTTATATTCCAGTGCACCTAGAATACAATAAATTCACACAAAAATTTACAAAACACTATTTTTTCCTAATAAAAATTAATTTGGTTAACGTAATCTTGCAAATCCCCTTTTAAATATTTTAAATGCTATTACACCAAATTGATCCCAATAATCATTTACTAGGAATGAAATTGGAACCACTATAATAAGTTTAAAGAGGTTTTTATCTCGCATGTGGAAATACAGAGAATCTACTAAAAGGCTATTTGCATTTTCAGCTTTGCAGTTATGTTAATTGCAATATCGGAATTCATTGCGAAAACTAGCTTCAACTGAAGGTCCTCGCTAAAAGTTGAATTCCCTGGTTGAAATTAGATTTTACCTACAAATTGTAATAGCTTTTAGTGGAAAATATATTGAATTAACCGTCAAAGCTAATTCGGTTTCCTTATATTGAATCACATAATTCGCACTATTTCATGTCACATTAACGATGATTTTGCAATAGATTTCAACTATTAAGGCATCAAAGTGTTTTGCTCGCAAGCAATATCGTTAAAGAAATGATTGGTCTGACAACCATCCTTTTAGTTCTCTTTGGTTTCAATGCACGTATAGCAAAAATATGCGTATACCCAAGAGAATATACGTTGAATCAGAATGTCAATGTAATCGTTGAAGTGAAAATAAATGTACATAAAGAAATATATACAATTTCATTTAAAACAAACCACAAGAAAAAAACTGTAACAGTCACTTCTGAAATTATTAGTTGAGGTTGTGAAATTAAACGCTTGACACACATTAGTGAATTCACTTAATTCAAGTATTTATATTGAATTTATTATTATTTTATTATTTTTTACACTGTCAATATGTGAAGAAATAAATTTAAACTAGATCAGTTTTGTTCTTTTTTACTTTTCATTTTTAACTCCTAGATGAATTTATTGCATTTAAGGTGCCGTACCTACCAGCACTTGATTTAATTTGCAGAGATATCATACAGAGGTGAAAAAGCTCTGATAGGTAAAAATTTCGATTTAGAATAGCTTTATTCACAAAAAAAACTAAGGATTAAAACTTAATGTGTGGGGGTGGGTGTATGTCATTAGAGATTTTAATTAAGCGACAGATAATTGGCGAAACCCAAAATACACCAATATTAAATTAATGGCTTTTAGAAACTACGAATTAAATGAAACTAGAGAGAAAAAAACAATTAACTATACAAGCATTGTTATAACATAAACAGACCAATATCTGCAATATGTACATATACTCAACTCCAAAAATAATGAGAGAATACAAGCAATAAGGAACGAAACCCCACTTAATCTATCAACGATTGCGCATGTGCAGATTCTAAAATAATTTTTACATTTAACCCTTTGGCGGAAACTACAAAGATCAAATTCTGCGATCCGTTTCTAGGGAACTGGGAGATCACCTTGTGCCTAACTTCATGAAAATAATGGCTAGTTATAAGCAATTGTTTGTGACGATTAATTAAATTTACTTCGATTAAGTAGTAACGGACTTGTTGCCGGCAGATTTTATTTAATTTTCTTTTATAAACTGCTCCTCAAGCAAGCTTAATTGTAATAATTTACTATTTATCTATGTATTAAGTAAATTTAAATCACATTCAAAGCCTTCCAACGTTAGACCAATACAGAGGATCTTCGGTACCGAACAAGATACTGACTTTTTGCGAGCTACGTTCAAACTAGGCTAACCATTTGTGACTTTATGATTATTTTTTTAAATTTATTATTAACGTTTAGTTGCAATTCTAATCGAAACGATTTAATTATTTACATTAATTTTCCTATTTAGATTTCTCTTTTTTTTTAAATTAAAGAAATTTCTACTTGCATAAATGTTAAGTGAATTATTATACAGGGTGATTCTCAATATATGCGACAAACTTTAAGAGCTCATTCCTGAGGTTATTTTGATCGTTCATATGAGTATATGTCCAAAACGGTTTGATTTAAAAGTTATTGAATGTTTAGTAATAAATTAAGAACTATGACTAACACGATATAATATCACAGTTGGTTCTTCAAAAACTATTGTGTTGAGAGGGAATTGTTTATTTGTCATTTCTATATTTGTCAATAGTTGTCAGAGTATTCATTCAGTTTATAGCCAGTTTCTGTTTTCTAAAATGAATTACACGAATGCTGAGGTGTGTGATATGCATTTCGTTTACGGTCTTGCCAATGGAAATTCGCGTGCTGCTAGACGTCTTTATGAAGAACGATACCCGAACCGTATTATCCCACATCATTCAATATTTGCCCATCTTTACCAACGTCTTAGTGAAACGGGAAATTTAAAAAACGGACGACTGATAACGGGCACCCATCTACAATGAGAACTCCACAAGTTGAAGAAATGGTACTAAATGAAATTGAGGAACATCCTACTACAAGCACCAGAAAAATTGTGTTTGCTTTATACATTAGTCAGGGCATAGTTTGGAGAATATTGAAAGATCAACTGTTGTAGCCATATCACATTCAACGGGTGCAGGCACTTTTGCCGGCAGATTTTTCGCAAAGAGTGGCCTTTTGTCAATGGATGCAACACAAAATCGCACAAAATCCTGACTATTTGGCCTAAATATTCTTCACCGACGAGCCTACTTTCTCTAGAACGCGATTATTAATTTTCATAATAGCACATACGGGCCGAAGAAAATCCGCACGAACTAGTGAATGCCCGTTATCAACATCAATTCTCTGTCAATGTGTGGGCCGGAATTGTTGGAGATCATTTGATCCACATTTTTTACCGATGCGGTTAAATGGCGAGGTGTACCGCAGTTTTCTTGAAGAGGAGCTACCACTACTGCTGGAAGAAGTTCCGTTGCAATTAAGATTACAAATGTATTTTATGCATGACGGTGCACCAGCGCATTTTAGTTTAGTTGCTCGCGAGTTTTTGGACAATACGTATCCAGATCGGTGGATAGGACGAGGAGGTCCACAACCGTGGCCTCGTCGGTTTCCAGACTTAAATTCTTTGGAGTTTTTTCTTTGGGGTCACCTTAAATCATTAATTTATACGACTCCCATTGAAAATGTCGATGAACTGAGAAATCGTATTATCGCAGCTTTTCAAACAATTCGAAATACCCCTGGTATTTTAGAACGGACTCGCCAGTCAATATGACGGAGGATAGAAGCTTGTATTGCAGTTGGGGGCGGTCATTTTCAACAGTTACTATAAGTTAATTTTGTTTTACTAATTATTTTGTTGATTTATAATGAAAACATTAATTATGTTAACTTACTATTAAACATTGTACAACTTTGGAACTAAGCGATTTTGGACATATGTTCTTATGAACTTTTATAATCAAAATAACCCCAGGAATCAGTGCTTAAAGTTTGTCGCATATATTGAGAATCACCCTGTATATGTTCCTTAGTATCTTCTCCTCTTCACTTCTGCTTTTCCTATTTCCAATATGTTTTTTCCTGACGATGCTTGCCTCTTCAAAATCAATTTATAATTAACTAGTGTGGACAGGCAAATAACTAATTCATCTTTAATGAATACTACTTTTAATTAATATATAACAAAATTATGAATTAATTTTGGTTCTGATCAAGAAAAATTAATTCGAACAAAAATTAAATTTGTTCCTACCGGAGAATATCAGATATTCACTTCCATGTAAAAGTCATTAAAATATCAACAGATAAAAGTTCAATATGGTATTGAAAAGAAAAATCAAAACTGATTATAATTATTGTCGTTTTTATCTCTGCATTACGTCGGTGAAAGAGATAAAATGAATGAAAATGCAACAGGCTCGTCGTATCGGGTCACGTCTCTACTAATTTTCTGAAGCTACATAACATAGATACTTCCAAATAAGTTGACGTGACAGTCTTTTCCTTTCTCTCTTTTGCAGCGCGATCGGGAGAATAAATTGAATGAATTTCCTTAATACTTTCCCCACACAATCCTACAGACAATGGGGGATGTTTATTTAATTTTTGTAAATTCTATTATGTGAGAACTTTAAACAAGTATTAATATTTTAGGTTACGTTAAGTAGGCTAATTCGCCGTAAATCAGTTGCGGTTCATTTATAAAAGAAAATGAAGCATCATTGTTATTCGTTGTTATTGTTTTCGGTTAGTTAAGGAAGATTGTATAGGTGCATACAATGGCTATGTAAATCTAATAGCAGTTCATCAAAATAAATGCCCTAGACATGATTCGCATGGTGCACACATTAGAATTTATGAGGTAATTTACTGTTAATGTAGACTGGTAAATTGCTAGGTACGTAACGATAGTCTATCAAATATAGTAAACGTCTGCTTTTATAAATTTGACTAAGTATCGTAAATATATTGTGATCTCCTTAATGGACTTTTGGACGCAGCTTTTGATAATAGTGGTTAGACGTAACATCATTATAATGTTATGTTTTTGTTTGTTTGTTTGCTATGTATATAAAGTGAGTATGTTCGACCGATCGATGGATATATCAGTAACAACAAGTTGACTGTCAGTGGGAAGACTTACGTTAAACTACAACCGCGCATTTAATTATGGTGGTCTGAAAGATATTTAAACTCGTTCGCAAACCATTTATTCGATTATAGGAGTTGGTTATTGTCGTCTACAACATGGCGTTTAAAAAGTTTATGACATTACGTGTCTTATGTGCTGGGCAATCGTCCTGCTGAAACAAAATTTTATTAATATTGAACCGCTGCGTCAGCATGAGTAAATATTATTTGTATAATTCTCTTTAAATTGCCGCAATATAAAAAGCTCGTTATCTGATTCTAGTGGTATCATACTTTTTTCTGTGGTATTGCATTACTGGTACCTATATTCAAACGAAAATTTTATACGTGACAAATATCGACCAATGCTGGTAAATAGATGTCCTCGTCTCTGTTAATTGTGTGCGTTAATTGAGTAGCGATGAGATTCGAGAAGGGAAAGTACGAACAGTTGATAGGAAAAGAATTTTGACATAAATAAAAAATTAAAACCAAAATGCACTCGCGATCGCGCATGCGTACATTCTAAAAATTAATGAATGCAAAAGTAGGTATTCTATCGCCCTAGTAACCGTACGCTCTACCGAGAGCGAGCGGTATTTTTTTTCATCTCATAGTTACTTCCAATGTAAAACACGCATAGTATCATTTGCGGAATATTATGCTGTAAAATAGTTGACTAGGGCAACACAGTAAGCTTATACCACTATATTGCTCAACAGTAACAACCTTACAATTGGTGCAGGGAGTACTTGTTTTAACCCAAACTGTGATCGTAATATATACCTATAATTTCAGAAAAAATATTTTAGACGGGATTAATTATTTTAAACACATCAGAAAATATAAACAGAGAAAGAAAAGCCGTTCTCATAAACTTTTAATTTAATTAAATATACTATATATATATTTATATTTAACAGTAATGATAAATTAGTAAAAATTTTTAAAAAATAATTTTTAAAAATCTTATAACTCACACAGTATTATAGTATTTCTAAACCCAATAGAAATATAAAACAGCATCATTATAAATTTTGTTGCGATTATAAATGTTGTTAGCAATCAAGAATGGCACATTTATAGATCAACTGATAATATTTTTACATGTCTAGGTGTTTTCCTGCAAAAATAATGAAGGTATCAATTTCTCATAAGTATTTATTAGATTAGATTGATTTTGGATTGCGGTGGCCTACGGGACCCTGTTTACCACAACCTCTTCACATCTATTGCGATCTCTTTTTTTCTAGAAAAACGCTTTCCAATTTTGTTCTCTCAATAATGGCTATCATTTTTGAGAGCAGCTTCTTTGTGTACCTGCTAGCTGTGAACTTCTCCACCCCAGTTACTAGAAGTCTTGTCCTTGCCAGGCAGTCACAATGGCATAGCACATGAACTGGTGTTTCTTCCTCCTCTTGGCAGTATTGCAGGGTTGCAGTCATCTGCAGCTATGTTATACTCATGCTATTCAGTCTACAAGTGACCAGTCAGTAAACAGACCTACTATCATTTTGACAGTCTTCCTGTCTTTATTCAGTAGTCTCTCGTGAGTTCAGGCTCTGCTCCTTTAGGAACTCTTTTTGCCTGCCCATTGTCCGGTGATTTATGCATTGTATATCCATTCATCTGATGGATTTTTTTTATTTGCGATTTGGCTAGTGCGAAGAAGGGTCGGCTTCCAACGAATGGCCTTGACGAAACCTCGCCTGGCCAGCTGTCCGCCGCCTCATCCTCTGCACGCCCGAGTGGCTAGGGACCCAGGCTCGGGTTACTTTCCTTGGGTGCCAACCTCATTTAGGGCGGCTTACACAGTACCAAATCAGCTTAGAGTCCACACTTATAGAAATTAATTCGCTTTAAGTGTGGACTGATTGTCAGAGAAGATAGCGACGCTTTATCCTACTCTGTCCATCTTTCTATCTCTCTGACAACAGTGGTGAATTGCAGCAACCTCGCTTGGAAACACAGTCGTGTCTTTGCTGAAGCTTACCGAANTGCTCATTCTACCAAACGATGATGCCATTTTAAAATTCGGGATATTAATTGTCTTAATAGCGCTTTCACTGCACCACGTCTCGGTAAAACAGAGGAAATAGTATGAACAATTATTTAACAATAACTGCAGATCATTGATTTTGTTCTTAACACTACGTATATTAAGCAGAAATATGAAATCGGTAAAAGAACTTGTAAGTGTAGCTTGCTGCTTTGATTGCTATGCATCTGGGTTATAACATGTAATAGCTTTCAAATTATCAATTGCCTTTTTGTAGCATTCACAACTTGGATCGAAACTAGAGTGGTTTATAGATAATTTGGCCTTGAATCTTAAGTTATAGTTTACACAATTAATACATTTCCTTTCGTCAGAATTGCAAGTTTTATAGCTATGATTTCCTGCACAATTAGAGCACACTGCCGAAAATGTACAATCTTTAGCAAAGTGACCGTATTTAAGACATTTATAGCATTTTTTGACATGAAAAGACTCTCGAAATCTGCATCTACGCCAACCAATGTATAAGAAATCTTTTTAGCTATTTTATTAATGTAGCAGGATCGCATTCCAGAACAACATCGCAGTTAGTATCCCTTTTAATAACACGAACAATGTTATAACAGATGTGCGGAGCGTTCAATTTTATTCTGTGTAAATACATTATCACAGAATTTAACTTTATCACTAACATCATCAGAAGCTGTGCGATAAATGATTATTTTAGGATTGATTTTACTAGGTATTTCCGCTTTACACCGATCACCTATTTTACTGTCAATATTTGTTTTCAATAAATTCAAATTATTGGGATCTTTACAACTAATCAACACGCTTCCATCTTTTCTTGGAACCAATTTAATTATTTCGATGGATAAGCTACCTGGATCGATGGCCTCCTTCACTTGGTTGCAGGTGACATCGGATATTTGTTTATCGTCTACAGGTTTGAAATTAATACGTTCGGAGACGAAGACGCCGTTGATTTCTTCAAAAATCACTGTACTGTGGCGCTCTCGGTGAAGAAAGGATAAACTTCTATTTGAAATGCAACACCACATTTGGTTTCTAGCTCTGCTATTCTTTGTTTTTGCAGTTTGTTTACGTTTTCCATTTCGGAAATAATTTTGTTTAATAGATTCACTTTTTCTTTAAGTCGACGATTTCCAGATTAACATCTCCAACAACTGCGTCAATCTGTTCAACGATGTCACATTTCTTCACCAGAATCATTGAGTCGAAGACGGAAGTGTGCACATTTTACATTCCCATGTCTTCCTATCCATTACTTTACCAGTTTTAACCAGGATTCTAAACATTTACTATGAATCACGTTTGCTTTGCACGAGAATACACTTTTGACCAGTTCTTATTGATTGCTCACAGAAATCGCATACTTATCTTATCTTTAGCACTGCCAATCGAACTGCCGTCTGATTCGTCAGCATCTTGAATTTATATATAGTATTATGTGAAACGTGCATTCATGATACTCTCTATCCTACCACAAGTAATCTATAATATTATTATGAAGGTTATGATAGCTGTTATAGAATAGTTCACTCACAGCAAACAACCTACTACTTGACAAGGGCAAACCTTTGCTTAACTGCAACTACATATATTCTTTGGCTTAACTACCTATAGTTCAATTATCATAAGTAACTTCAGAAGTTTACCGGTATGAAGCATACTGTAAGTAACTACGATTGCTTGTCTGTAGTATCCAGTGGTTTAGGAGCTCTTTTTTACTAGTGCGAAGTAATCTTTACTTTTGTCCCTATCCAGCTGAACTTTTTATCTTACGATAATTGTATTTTATTTATGATTATTAATTTTTTCTCATGTATGACTTACGCCTAAAAATTTCAAAGTAATAATTGGTGGCGCTAGAAACATCATTGTAGGACCAAAGTGTGTACCTATAGGTCCAAGCTATAACACGTTCTCCTGTACATACAGCAACACAAATTTATTCAAATGCAATATATTATATACTAAAATTAAATAAAATCACAGAATAAGCTACATAAAAGGATAATCGGAATAAATGAATTTATTTCTAATACTACAAATATTTTAATATATTATATAAATATGTAATACTTTTGGTCTACATAAATATTCTATTTACTATAAATGTAATCTATATTAAAAGTGAAAACTATACATTCTTAATTTTCATTAGAAAAAGTGTCAGTTCAACAATATTTCATATTAACTATTAATATATTATCTATTTAAAACAAAAACTATTTATTTTTTAAATTTAATAATTATTTTTGTTTTCGTAAATATATAAACTTAATATATTTTCTTATTTATGCTTAATATATTATAGCCTATCCTCTATTTTAATAAAAAATATGTTATGTTGCAATATATTTATATTTGATTTTACAATATATTTTTCTCTGTGTGGAAATGATCCGGATTGTGTTACAACCCTGGACACCATACAACGATTTTTCACATCAAAATTTATGCTATTGTAGTATGTGTAGACAAATCTTAATAAAAACATTAGAAACCAATACTTGTTTGTCTACACCTCAATTATACTGATTAAGTCATGCTCACATTATATTGCATTTCCATTAGCGCATGTAGTGAATCTGTCTTTTGAGACGGGAACACTTCCAAGTGATCTAAAAAGATCCACCATCAAACTTTACACAAAAAAAGGTGAGAAGTCTAATATCGATAACCACCGTCCCATAGCGATTTTATCTAATATACATACCTAAAATATTTGAGAGAATTATGCATGACCGCATATAGTCATTCACTGACAAATACAATCTCATCTCTTTTGCTCAGAATGGGTACCTTAAGGGAAGAAACACTAGTAGATTTTTATATCTAACCACTAATATTATGGCATAACCCAGAATAAACTGCCTTGACGTATTTATGATTTAACCAAGGTCTTTGTTAGAACAAATTGCTTCAAAAAACAAAAGTTCTGGCGAAGAATCCATTACATCTTACCTGCATGATCAGCAGCAAAGGATTGAAAGCGATTCGAATACTGGAGAAACATTTTATTCTAACTGTAATTCTAAAAGAGCAAGGACTTCTCCAAGGATATATATTGGGACCACTGCTATTCTTGTTGTATATGGACGATCTATTTGAAATATATTAATTAATTAACAATATGAAACGGCACTCTACGCTGATGAAACATGTGTCTTAGCAAGAGCTAAAAGAGATTTTGAAAGTGAAGTAACTGTAATGTAGCAGTACTTTTGGAAACTGATTGTGCATCCACGACATGGCGTTGAACTTTAATAAAACAAATATATTAAATTTTAGGAACTTCAGAAGAGATTCTTGTAGAATTACTTACAATAACGATGTACTTGTCACCAGTGACAGCACCAGATTCCTCAAGAATACAATTGACAGCAAACTTAACTGGAAAAAGCACGTTATACCTCTGACGTCGAGTCTTGCATCAGTTCTTGCAATTTACATATTCGAGTCTGTGATGTTTCACCACACAAATTATGAAGTTTTTAAAGACCAAGAACCAGTTGACACTTACAACAGTCGTGGCAACGATACACCCCTTCTTCTTCCTTATGGAAGAAATTAGGCGATGGTTTAGTAGTTTATACTACTAAAACCATGTCCACAACTTATGTGGGCATTTTGAAGCATAACTAAACAGTACCTACAGTGTTTTATTCCAGAGATGAATTCCAATTATTTTACTGTTACTTATATTACGTAGTTTTTAATTTAGTTTTCGTAAATGTTTTTCAACACTGTATTTGAGTGTTGGTTTCTCTAATACATAAGTACGTACAATGGTTTTGTGATTTACCTGATACTTATTGATTTTTTTATCATTGCATTTATTACTTTAAGATTCATAGCTTGTTCAATGCCTTTTAGTATCACTAAATAATGACCTAAAAGAACCCATAGAACACCATGGGGGTTAAGACTTAATGCAATGTACTGGACATACATCTCTCTTCATTTGGTAAGCAAAATGGGACAACTCAGATCGCAAAGCTGCGATATGCAGGATAACATCCACAATATATTGTCCATCATTGTGGAAGCGGAGCGTATTAGCGAAGAGATTTTATCAACAAGAATTTCGATGGTTTACAGACGATACAAAAACCGAAAACGGAATAAAGCTGGAACGAGTGAAATATAATGATCACCCTTCCATTAAAAAATATGCCATAGTCTCGAGCAACGCACTACGCAATATCTGCTTGTGCTGAAATCAATCAGAGGACTTATGAAAATAAGCGGTTCTATATTGCCACAGACAGTCAGGCGATGCTGAGGGCACTAGTGAATCCTGAGATACAATCAAGAGTGGTTTGGGAATGTATAAGTCACTTTGCTGGGGGTGGTCGGACATTCAGCAATCGAAGGAAACGAGAAGGCCGATGGATTAGCAAGAAAAGGGTCATCTGCTGTATATATAGCCAGAGAATTTGTTCTAGGAGTGTATAAAAAATACAGCACGAGAGCAGGCAAAGAGCTGGGTCAAAGGAACTGGAATAACACAACCGGGAAAATTTATGGAAAGACCTTTATTTTAATAAAAAAGAAGAAAGAACTTGCTGCAGCTCAGTGGCAATCATATTTGCATCGTAACAGGTTTCCTTACAGCCACGCACTAAAGACACTTAGAAAATAGAATCGACACTGGAGACACCAACTGCAGACTGTATAATAGCATGAGAGAGAACACTTATCTGATTCTGTATGAATGCGAGGCTGTGGACGGAAAAGGACAAAAAATGGACCAGATGATTACTTCGACCAACCAGGCAGAGATCTGTACTAGAATACTAGAATAGCTGATCGGAAACTAAATACAAAAAGCAAAGAGGCTACAGTATTTCCGGAGACTTCATGTCAAATGGCTCTCACCAACAGAAAAAAAGTGCAGCGTTCTATGCGTACGGAAATGACACAATTTTGACAACTCATTGTCATTAGTGTGTCACCTGAGTTAGGTGTATGCTTCATTATAGCTACGTTAATATGGACTATTTTTATGTTTGTGTATAATAAGAAATCTGTTAATTTAAACTTGTCAACTCGGGTGATCGTGCGTGGTGTGTGGTGTGCCGACGGGCTCAAGTACTTTGACCGACGCTGTTTTAATATATTATAATGATCTGCTTTGCGGCTAATCAATCACAACACGCCTCATTCGCTGATATACGTCGTACAGGGCAGCCCACTAAAACGATCCGACGAGAATCATTAACATGAAACTTCTTAGTGGTGAGTGTCTTGCCTTAACTAATAATTTACTGTTACCTTGCAATCATGTAAAGTTTTTGGGCATTGTTTTCTTGTGTGCGGATTTAAATGGACTGAACAGTCCATGCAGTCCTTTCGAAAAAGTGTTTCTGTTTGTTACTGCTTTGCGATGATAAGAACGTATCTGGAGAGAAGTTCCTCGATATGGTGTATTTCTTGTTTGATCCTCATAACGATTACTGTCTTTCCGTTGGGATTACTTCGTTGCAATCTTAATGTACTCTTTAAGGTGCAGAGCGGCAGTGCGGGTGATTTGTCGGGGACGCAACAGAGCTCATTCGACCCTTGTCATGATCGCGTGAATTTTAACCCTTCTTCCATTCTATATGAAACCTTACACTACCTACAAACAGGACGAAAAGAAATATGTTTGACATACATTTTATTAGCAAACGCCATATAACTAACATTAAGGCGAGTTACTATATATATCGGAAAAAGTCCAAAAACTTTGAGCCCTTGTTTTCAGACAAAGGAAATAAATACAACAATACGCTTTTTCTAATAAATATATTAAAACATACATTAAAAAATAATTTTTTAAATGACAAGACCACTATAACGTTCGCTATTTGTATCTAGTAGCAATGTGCACAGAAAACACGGTCAACTGCGTAAACCTAGCATACGCAAAGATGATCCGAAATTGAAAATAAAAAGAAAGTTAGAAATATATTAAATATGTTGGAGGTTATACCTAAATTAACCAAATAAGTCGAAAGCAAACAATGTGGCAGATACTGGACTTTGATGTATTATTTTATTTCTTTTTGTGTTTATGTGGATATAAAACGTGGAATATTGCAATTTTTAGTATATTAGTATAAACACCCAATAAAAACTGTTTACATTAGAAAACAAAAAATTAAGTTGATATATTGAACACTTGAAAAACTAGAACTTACGGCAGATTGAAAAATCATGATTCGAGAAAAACGCGTTCAAAGTTTCTCAGCAAAATTTTTACAATAGTCAACATACACTAGTCAGCATTCCACCCTACATCAATCCCTCTTCTTCTTCATACTTCTGCATTTGCAAAATTTGTTGCTTCCCTTAGATAGCACAGCAAGTTTTGCAGCGCTGGACATACTCTCTCTGCTCGTTATATGTGCTGACGATCGAATTGTGACGAAATTTTGCATCAAGCCTACTTGCAATTCCCACCGCATCATTACTTGAATATCAGAAAAGTAACCTTCATTGAATAAATTTGCGGCAATGTAGGTAGCAAGTTGAATTGTTTATGGGTCGCAGTATAAATCTTTTGGACTAGTTTCTACACACATGAACTAAACGAGTCGTTCAGTTTGAGACAATGTTTTCCAATGCGATCTTTGCAAGAAAAACTCTAGAAAAACTTCATAAATGCACCATAAAGCATCTTGATTTTTTTTTTTTTACAAAGAGGTCATGTATGAATGAAGCAAGCTCAACCTTCGCTTCTGCAAACGCGCACTTACACAGGCTGTCACACCTTTTGGACAATAAATGTGTCGTGATCCGCAGCCGTTGAACATTTATAAAAATGTACCAATAGCTGCCTTTATTTTTATGCAGAATCTGGATGTTGGCTAATTGCTAGTCCAAGCTACACTATTGTTAAATTTATCATAATTTGTCAGTTAGTTTACCAGCGCCCTTCTTCAAGTCCACTCATTCTTTTTTGTACATCTCCAACGCATCCTGTTTTTCTTGAACAGTAACATCTTCACGGCTAAAAATCACAAATTGCTTAAAAAGTTGTCTTGTTCATTCGCTTATCGAAATCGTGCGAAGATTTCTTTTAAGGCACGCATTCGACTTCATTTTTTCCTGTGCTATTCTGGTGATCCGTAGTGCGGTTACTTTGCTATCATATTCTAAGCAGCTTTATAAGAATTTAGTGTAAGTAAGTGCATCTGCAATAAATTGATACATTTTATGGTAAGTAGTTTTCTAAAGCGTGGGAAAGTGTGTTTAAGTAAAAGAAATATTGTTAGATCAGTTTCTTCAAATGTGCGTTTATTTCGGATTTAATTGCTCATATATTGTAATATACATAGCTACTCTGTCGTTTATTTGTGACCCGATCGACAGTGGCATCTTAATCTAAACTATACATACCTAACAAACAATAAGTATGATATTCGACCCGAGCCAGCCCGAGTCGAATATAGTATTACATCTAATTTGCTCCGTTTGTGTCGGTACAAACCGTCTTTTAAATAAGCCGTAGCGGCTTAAACAATGCAAAATATTACGAAAATCACTTCAAGCATGTATGTTATATATTTAGAGCTTTCAAAATGCAAAAACCAAAAATCGATTTTTCCAGTCAAATAATGTAAACCTCCCGTAACTTCCGAAACCAGGCCACTCCTTTGTAGAGTTCCTATATATGAGTTGTTTCATCATAAAATAATTACCTACTTCTTTACTAAATCGCCAACTCAAAAATGTGCCAACGCAACTAAGGGCCGTACTGTTGGAACAAGCAGTTTATTCCATTGACGAATTTTTAACATATGACTTTGACAAAATATTTATCACCTTATACTCCTCTTGTGAACATTTGTTTAATTTTAAATGTAACACAGCTAATTACTAGTCTATAAATTACATATTCAATTTCATTTACATATTTTATCTACATGATATTATTATTATATGTTTATTTATGTCGTCTATATGTATTGCCAAACAACACCTAGTGTTTTTATGGGCAAATAAAGTATTGAAAAGTATTGAAAGTATATAATATGTAGCGAGTTATTCATATTTTCTTATTTGTGTACGCTAAATTAACGCGTTTAATTGCATACACAGATTTGTTTAGTAGATGAATAACAAGTATGCTGGATTTTTACGGAAACTGTATATAAAAAATGGCGTAAGATACATAACACTATCATTTTTATCCTTAGAGTTGTAATGTTTAGCATTTAGAATTAATTAAGGTACGGTCAGCTAATTTGCGCCTGTGGATATCGTTAGTATTAAACCGTATTCTTAGTATAGTTTAACCGTTTACAATAAGATTTTATTGGGCCATTTACAGCAGCAACAATAGTTTCCTAGAAAAATATTATTCTATTGTTTTGTGGTAGTTAAAATAAATCTACTTCAAAATATAAACAATCGACGGTTGTTCGAGAATTTATTCATAACAAGATTTTCATTCAGTTATATCCCGGTCATTTCATGAATCACCTCTCACCATTAACTAATTTAACGAAAAATCCTTGAGAAAGCGCCGAACTTCAAAGGAACCCATCATCCCCACTCGAACGCTACGCCACTGTATGTCCGACGGACGCATCAATTACTATTTTACTTAATGCTCTCCTCTCTCAACGAACGGGCAAGGAACTTATCCATTGATCGATCCGGTGACCGGACTGGCAAAACCGTGTGCGCGCAGCTCTCCCCATTCACTAGAATCCCGCTCAATAGAGAGAACCAGGCCAATGTCAATCTCATTTCGCACTGTTGTCGAATGCCGGGGCATTAATTTTTCGCCAGCCAGAAGACAATGCGTTGGTGGTTGCGTGATTAAATCCTGTAACTATAGTACTACATTAAAAATATATGCGTGTATTGTATCGTATGTTCCTCCTATGTAGCGCCTAATTTAGGGCGGATACTGCTGATGGATTTTTTTTTTTACGGTTCCAGGTAATTTTAATTTGGTTAAAAGCCAGTTGATGTTATTTTAGGTATATAGGAGCGGTCCGTGTTAAGATATTAAAACAGGAGTGTGGTATTGACCGTGTTTATGAAGAGAGTATACATATATCGAAATTTAATTTTCTCACTACTTTTATACTTGACAAAAAACAATATCTATTCAAGCTATAGCTTTCGAAATAAACAACTATGCAAAAAATAATAGTTGAAGGTAGAAAAGCACTATAAAAAAATGTTTTTCTACCGATTAAAGGGATTGTGTCACGAGGTGACTTCTAAAGCTGTACTTCCACTGAAGCAACATTAAGAAACTTGTTGTTGCTGTTGCTTCAATAGAAACGTGGATTAAGATAAGACAAGTGGTAACAATATCTTTAGTTATGTGCTGTGATTTAGAGGTACTAAAGCGACTGCTTTTCGAATAGCGCCAGATTAATTGAAACTAAATAACCTTAAATTATGGCTGTCACCTGCTGTCATATGTAACAACTGTCATTTTAAGTAGACAGATTACGATCTGCTTGATGACAGTTTGTGGGACAACTGTCACTGCCTGTCACATAGAAACTTATGTCTAGTTGTAATGGTTGCCTAACTTCAAATCAGCCTCAGTCAAATGTCAAATAGTATTTTGTAACTGTTCCGGTTCTTTATATACTAATGTGTTGCTCCGTAAAAAAACCGAACTGTGAGGCTTTTTAAAGTTGTTTTTCACATCTTATCGGTTATTTAGTTACATAATTTGCCACTATTTAGTTTTGATATAAACTAGGTTATTATCAGTCGTGCCCATTATTTTGACGTGTCGAAAAAATAGTTCTCATGTTCTCAGATGTTATGAAGATGTCGCTGTTTGCCGGTACCTAGTGTGACATTCAACTCAATGTAAATCTGAATTGAAGACACGAGTGGATGAAGGTATTATGTTACAAAATCAAACTTTTTCAGAAATTAAGTTTCTTTATGTAATTTTTCTCAAAAGTAGTGTAACATAACACCTTCATACATTCACAGGACTCGAGTGTTCTTGAATTTCTGGAATTTTCGATGGTGCTATGTGAAAGTTGGGTACAAAACACCTTCATTCATGCAAAAAATACAGTTTTTTAAAATGCGACATACCACCTTCATCCACTCGTACCTTCAATTGATTAATGTTGAATGAAAGCAAACTATCAAAAGCTGCTTTCCAGATGTCTGTGACCTCATATAATCTCACTCACTTATTTTGTCTCAGTTAAAATACCTTAACTATTAGTAGCGTTCTTTTTACAAGAAATCTCAGATAAATCTCAACTACTAGAGATATTTTGGCTAAAACCTCGTTCTATTTTAAACCACTCACTTTGAGATCTTATCGAGATTTTACCTCCCCCTTTACCGCTAGCGCATAATCTCGCAAGGGTGTGTAGTAGTGAGTGTAAAAACTCAGTTGGGTGAAGGGGATACCTATAACAAGTATAACCTCATTTTTTTTTTTTCTGTAACCCTTTATTTGTGTCAGTTTTTCGTTTGTCAATTGTGATTGGAAAGTACTTAAAACGGGTTTCTATCAACTTAATTTTACATATTACGAACCTTGTTTGATCCTTCTATGCCTGTTGCGTATAGTACAGGTTAATGTTGATATTAAATGCAACTGTAAAACGAACATTATTAAATTTCTTTAATGCATTATATCTTACCGTTTTCACCAAACCGGACAAGTCGAGTTTCTGTTTTGTTCCGTGTTCTTTCAGAACTTGGGAAACAAATACAAACTGAGACAATTCAAAAACTCTTGTTTCCACCAAAGAGAACTACATTTGTTCTAGTCTCGTTTGTTTTCTGTCCATTTCAATCAGTTATGGTAGGATTTCTGCTTGATTTTTTATTTCAATAACAAATTAATGTCTTTAGAGAAGAATCTAATGTTTTGTGTGAATTTACTTATTGGGTTTGCGAAGGAAATATATTGATGAGTATAAAAAATCATGTAATAATAATATGTAGTATATTGCTCTTATTATCATTATAGTTTGATAAGAAAGCGATCTTAACACAGATATTGCTTTACATCACTTTTATCCAGATAAAAAATGTGATTTGATACAAAATCCACATATGACTATGCGTCTAGTAAAACGAAAACATATTTAAACTAAAAAATACAATACAACTGTTTCCACTAGGCAGACATGAGTTCATAAACTTATCGAAACCTTTTGATGTTACCGATTTCGTTCGGGACACCAAAAACAAAACAGCAACAGTCGCCTAAAACTAGAGTTCCGAAGAAGTTTGTAAAAGGTTGCGGTTTTGTTTTTTTCGACACGTTTTTGTTTTGTTTCTGTTTTGTCCGTTTGGTGGAAAACCGGCTTTATATCACACTTCTATAATGTACTCTTTTAATATGGACTGAAAATTTGAGGTTAACTTCACTACTTCAAGGGTCTTTGACAAGATTGTCAGACATGTTTATGTTTAGATAAACATAAACATGTCTTACACACAGTGACTATTTTACGAATTATAAAATATTGAGTACGATGTAATGCGTTCTTTTAGTCGATATCATCTCAGAGAGATAAATGAAGTGAGACGAGTTGTAAAAAGAACGCTACTATTGAGTTTGCACAGATCAGTTTAAGCGAGACTGTCAGATTAGTGACAGTTTATTAACTGAGTCAGCAAAGAGATCTTAGCTCAGCTAGCTTCGAATGATTCGAATTAAAAAAATCTGTAACAGACATACCGCCATATTCATAGTGCTTCCTTAAGATATAGAGGTTTCTTGGATTATATAAATATAAAATATGATAGTAATAGACAACCGAAACGGTAGATCAGGGACGCACAAAAATCCCGTCATATACTTTAGTATTGCACAATTTAGAAATGGGTATTGTTTTTCTAAACAAAATATTCCACACATTTTATTGCGGCGTTAACAAGTCGTACGATTACCGAGCATAGAAAATTCTGATAGTTTAGCCACATCACTACTTTTTTTGCACTATTAATTCCTTGTGCTTTTTTTTTGTCACTGATATACAGTTTCAAGGTTAAGTAAGTAAATTTTTGTGAAAGTCCTACAACAAATCTCTTATATCTAATATCTAAATATTAAATGCATCTGTTGTATAAAATACGTATATTAATAAATTATTTAATACATTACAATACAATTCTTAGTATCTAGCATATATATAAGCACATAAAAAATATTACATTATGCAAAATTTATTTTTCTGGCTTTAGCTAACGCAAAACTTCTTATTATATTATGAATATCTAATTGATCTAAAATGTCTGATTCAATTGAAATTATTGAAAGATGCGACAGCCTGTCTTGTAACATTGTTGAAACCCTCATTTTAGAAGTGTTTATAATTTGAAATCATGTGTTACTGCAAAATAAACATTTACGCTCCATAGTGAAAGTGGGCCTATGCTTTACTATTTGTCTCGTCTTCTACAGAAATACAAACACAGGTATATTGTCTATTGTCTCTCAAGTCCGAGAATTCCAAGCGCGGATAATACCTCAAAAAAATGCAACTCGATAAATACAAAATAGCAAAGTTCGGCTCTTGAAACATTTTTTTAAAGAAGCATTTAAATTTTGAGGCTGGCTGGTTTTAGCTTTTAGCGCCTTTCATGTACCGGCGCCTATCCGGCGCTGGCGCCTGTGTCTCTTGCACACATTGCGCTTATGGACGGCGCGCCACTGTCCATGTACTACTAGAAACACTCGCTGTTATCTTGTAAACGGTTGATTTGTGAACATATGTTTATTATGACCTTATACCTACCCTACCGATATTAACCTTATTTTCGATCGTACTACATGCCCTTAAAATCTTTAAACGATGTTTCAAAACACCCTGTATTTACATTAGCAAATCTTGGTGGTCAAACCGAAAAAGAAAAAAAAAAAGATTCTTTGCTTTTATTGTGCAAATAATAGGAGTTTCAAATTTAAAAAATACTTTATATTATGATTTATCTATTCTGTTTACACAAATTTCTAACCATACTAATCAAATAAAATTGAACCAAACCACTATCTACATAACTCACAACTAGTCGTAAACCGTTCAACAACAAATTTCAAATAAATATTAATACTAATATATGGAAGATTTATAAGTGCAAAAGTAATGAGTAAGGCTAGTCAATGTGGGTAGCAGCTTGATTTATAGCAATGTCATTTAATAGAATTCTATTCATCATTTCTATGAGGAAACATCTTTGTCCGAAAATAGCGAAGTAATTTCGATATTGTGACTATGAAATAGAAAGTTATTTAAGGTGTAAGGTCTCCTTACGTAAGTCATACTTTTTCTTAAGATTTTGCCTGAACTATGAATATGGGAGATAGATTGTGATTGTTTTCTTCGTAACTGCCCCGGTGTATAAACATATGGAAGATGCACATGTGACCAAATGGAACCATGAAATGTTTAAACTAAATTCAAATAAACAATAAACAAAAGGTAGGTATCTGTACATAATAAAAAATACTTTTGAGTAATTACAATAGTAGCGTTCTTTTTACAATCGTCTCACTTCATTTATCTCTCTAGAGAATTGATATTTATCTGAGATGATATCGACTAAAAGAACGATTTACATCGTACTCAATATTTTATAATCCGTAAAATAGTCAGTGGTCGCATTCAGGGAAGCTCAGCGCTGCAGCGCTGAGATGTTAAACTTCCCTGAACGTACAAAAATGACATAATTTTTACAGCGCTTTCTTCAAGCGGTCAGCCATTATTGCAGCGTATAATTTATATGCTGCAAAAGCGCTTGAAGCAAGCGTAAACATATACCACAAATACCTAACCTACAAAAGCTTTGTTGGGTATTACCAATTACCATGCCTATCATCAGGTGTCTGTGTCCATATGACCTGTTGTATGGGATAGATAATATAGGTTTTTTTTCTTTTATAAAAAGTAAAAACGTCAGGAAAACAGTTATGGCAGGTAACAAAACGTAAATTCATAAATAATCACAGTTCTAATAAGAGTTCTTAATATTAAATTTTCTTGAATAAGTATTGTAATTAAAAGCTCTTCCTCTTAGTTATCCATAGGTAATGTATATATAAAATTTAAGATATAATATACACTTTAGTTAGTAGATATATTTATATGCAAAAAGAAAACACGACTGAACACAATACAAATAACCTCTCCACCTGCCAATTTTTCAAGTTGCGCCCATTAGTGTTTTTATGTCATTCAGGCACATGCAGCGCTGCAATAAAGCGCTGTTTCTCAGCGCTTTAAACATATTTTTTCCCTGATGCGACATGTGTGCGTGGCAAGACGTGTTTATGTTTAGATTGTCAAAGACCGTTAAGTAGTCAAGTTAACCTCAAATTTTCAGTCCCTAGTCCATATTAAAGAGTACATTATAGAATGTGATATAATGCAATAAGAAAATTTACTAATTGTTTCGTTTTTATAGTTACTTTTAATATCAAATTAATCTATACTATACGCAACAGGCATAGAAAGCTCAAACAACTTCGTAATATGTAAAATCAAGTTGATAGAAATACGTTTTAAATGCTTTCCAATCACAATTGACAAACGAAAAACTGACACAAATAAAGGGTTATAGAAAAAAAACAAGGTTATACTTATTATTGGTATCCCTCCACCCAACTGAGTTTTTACACTCACTCAGCACACCCTGCGAGGTTGTGCGCTAGCGGTAAGGGGGAGGTAAAAATCTCAGATAAATCTCAAAGTGAGTCGTTTAAAAAGATTTTTTTTAGCAAAATATCTCTAGTGAATTGAGATTATGTGAGATTTCTTGTAAAAAGAACGCTACTAATACATATTACTTTATTGATTAACAATTTAAAAAATCTACTGTATGGTGGGTATGCAACCCTGCATACATGTTAATTTTGGAAAAAACAACCAATCCCACGAATTTTCCTACTTCTAATGTTGACATATAATGAAATTGGTTTACGATTACATATACAAGTCTTATTAAATTAAACTTAAGCAAATAAATACACTGTGAAAACAAAAATGTTCTTCGGAACTGAAATCGATCCAACTTTGATCTGTCAAAATCTGTTATAAATATTTTAACATTCAAATTCTAATATTTGATTTCGATCTGTAGGTGTTTTCCTACTGATCATCTTTACTTCCTGAAGGTAAAATTATGAAGGAGAATGCTCTTGAAGGACTTGCCGAATGTAGAGGCCTTCTACATCGTTTGGGTGCTTTTCTATTATTTTAAAATAGATAAATGTATAACTAAAAACGGTAAAATTCAATAAACCACCACAATACATATTAATATTAAGAAACTGCGTTTCTAACTAATAACATCATTTCAAACGAGAATTTAATCGTATCATTTATGACCCTAAAGGTGCCCACGCAAACTTCAGCAAATCGAAAACAAAAATATGTATATTACACGAGATAAAATATTCGATACGAAAACAAAGTGTTGGCACCGGGCGGCGTCCAATGAGGTTCACACTTGCGTGCGAACATATGAAATCTTGAGGTCCGTTCGAAAATAATTTTAATTGCGTCCACTTGTTGACCATGTAATGGCCACGAGGATGTTTTATACTAAATAGCTTATTATTATTATAATTTTTTTTTTTTTGATGATATAATACTGGAAACTCGCCCTGCCCAAACTGAGCCATTCAATTCAGCTTTCTGATCTTCTACCATTCATATCTAGCATTGAAAAACGGGCTGATGGTCTAAAATTAACGGTTACGGAATGAATGTTTGTTTTGGCAGACTTTTGTAAAATCATTCCAGAAACGGAAATTAATATAGGCAACATACACATACACACAGCTAATTATAGTACATGACCAAACGTATCTTTAGACCATCTTGTTTATAAATAAGTCCAACCTACACACACGTTGAACTACTTATTATGTATTACACGCGCATTTTTTTTTTGAATCCAAATTGTCGTGATTTTTTTTTTTCGCTGATGTTGTCGTCGACTAAGTAAATTATATTTAGACGCGGTGGTAGTTAAGTTGGCTCTAAATAGTGAATGAAGTTTACGTCCTTTTAGATTGTGACGTCTATAAGTGCTTTGGCGCAATAAACCGTTATTTTCTAACTCTTGTCACGTGCGCTTCGGACTCTAATATACATTTTAGAAATATTTTATTTCGTATTTTTAAATCCGTGGGAATTCTAAGCACGCCTACGTATATGCTTTCGGATATACACATAATATGGAAATGTCAGATATGCAAATATCGCGTAAGAATTTATGTAATCATAAAACTTTTAATAATATTAATATTCTTTAAGCAAGAGGGACAAGATTTGACATAACATCTTAAGCAGTCTAAAAATCAGATTATGCATTATCGAAGAGTTACTTGTTGTCGGCACTTTTGAAGTTTTGTCGCCAAAAAATTATCTATGGCGCTACGTCATTGTTTTAGCACCATCAGATGCCTCAGCTTCTTTCTTTAATTTACACCAATCATAAGGAACGTGTGTCAGAGAGGGAACTACAATCTCTATTCTAAATGGTGACTACACTGAGAAAATCTTTCTTTGTCGTTAATAAATATGCATTAATCCAAATAAATTATTCTTTTAAATAATAGCAAAGAAATATTTATTAGGACCTAAGAAAAGAATTATTTGAAACAAATAATGATTTAGCTAGGATATTTCTTCCTTATGAAAAGGTGTATCTTTGACTTGAAGATAATCGATACCAGTCGTAAAGTAGGATTTTCTTTGTTTGGAATAGTATAGTATATTTGGTTGAATAATTCTGTAATTGATATTGAAATAAATATTTATTTGACTGTAAGAAACGAAACTATTTGAAATTATTCTTAGTTTAATAATTTGCTTATTTGACCAAATTAAATTATTTCATTAAGCATATTACATAAAGACTGCAGCTGTTGTCCACGGTATTGTTTCCCCCTTATAGAATTTCCGTAAATATGAAATTACAGGTGTTAACAAATTGACCAAAAGAACAGTCAAAACCATTGCACGCCAGTTGAGCCGTTGCCACATCGGGGGCTGATTCAGGAAAATCGAGGACCACCTTATGCAAAGGGGAAGCTGTTTTGATAACAGTTCTCAAGAAATATATAGATAAATATTTGATAGCTATGTCTGCTCTGTAGAAAACTTATATCGGATATAGAAAGTTAGCGTAGTGAAATGGGAGAACTGCCATCTTCACGACAATTTCTGTACTTGTAGAATATATTTAACGTATTTGCTACTATAGGCCAGAAAACTTTGCTATTATATGTTTATAACATCATGAAGTGTTGTTTAAGAAAGTCATACTTGGTATGATATATCAAACAAATGCTTTTTTTGCTGTTAAGCTAATTTATTTGAATAAAAGATATTATTTTAAAGAAATAATTTGATCGCCTTAAAGAAAGCACTAATATCAATTTTAAATTACTATATCTAATTCAAATAAAATTTGTTTATGTGTAATATTTTTTTTTAAGATATGTATTTTTTTTGTGGAAAAGAATTTTTCCACAACACTTTTTTGTGTGCATGTTATTATGGCAGAACTAAATTTAGAGAAAAGATTTCGACACTTAAAATATTCCAAGTATTTATTTAACGTTTTCATATGGTATTTATTTATATTACAAAAATTTCATCACTAACAATTAGAAGTGAAATAATCAATCTTAGAGATTCTTATAGGCACTTTCTACTTTTTTTAATATTAATCATTTCTAAAATATTCCGTGTATAATAAGTTGTGTTTCTTTAGCTGAAATTTTGGTATTATTGAAATTAAAACCATGGTAATAAAACTAGCATTTATGCTTTTTGAATGCAGTCATATTAGATCTATGGTTTTTGATTCTAACTTTCAAAATTATTTTGTTTGACCGAGGTTACAATCTTCACATGGAAATAGAATGTATTAAATTAGGTGTTTTGTTAAACAATGTTTTAGATTTTAGTTTTGTAAAACATGGCATTAAATATATGTTCTAATACAAATATGCTTTTCCCATTTATATTATATGGCATTAAATAGTTTGTATTTTTATATGCTACTTTATTTAATTTAATATTTCAGTTAAATTATTTGTATGAAAAAGTAAATATATTAAAACTTTATTGTTGTTATTTGATTCAGCTTTGTAATTTTTGTTTTATTATAAAATTTATGAATCAATTTTCTTTAAGTATTTATATTTTTCATCTTATTTAGAATTTTAGGCCTACTTTTTGGACAAATCAGTTTTTCCCCCTGATCAGCTAATGTACAGAAGTTTTCTTTATGATTTTGTTGTGCACTAGCTTTATAACTTAAATATCTACCAGTTGCAATTGTTTTGTTATACCATGTTGTTGTTTCTTCCGAGGATAATATCTAAATTAATGATTTAAAATGATAAATATTAAAAGATGATAATACCGGCTGTATATATATTATTTACAGGCAATACAACTTCAGCATTTTATTTATAATGGTTTCTTCGAGATGTTCAGGTACAAGTTATGCAATTACTCCACGACATAATTATTCTAGTAAAGTAAGAATTAATAATAGAGTATCGAAACTATTTGCCGTTGGGGAAGGCTTCAGATAAGGGGATTTAGAGAGAACATGTTTGTAAAATTTTATTTATTGCTACTAGATATAGTCCTTTGCAACAACAACTGTCACACTGAAAACGTACTTTCCAGTTTTCGCTATGTTAATTATGCAAAAATTGATAAAACTGTTTGAGTATCGACCATATTTGGAAATAGTACTGCAGATGAGCTGCTAAAAGCGAAAAATAAAATGCAAATATGTAATTCAATGAAACAATATTTGCAAAAGTTGTGATTTTTATATTTTTTTTTTAAATATGTTTACAAAAATTTGCATGCGGCCTCGGAATTGAATTCTAAGCAACTTTTTCAAATAACTTTTTTTGGATATCATGTTATCTAACCTCACTTTGTGCAGATTCACGGCATATTTTTTAAATTTATTGCCATACTAGTGGTCACGTGACGTGTCAAAATAAATTTTAAAGTTTCCAGACGCACAACTTACTCCCCCAAAAAAGTTTTAGTATATTTTAATAATAAAAAAAATTCCCATATGTTGCAATATTTATGTCGATCACTGTATATGTGGGTGTACCACGCAACCGGGTCACTAGATTTTTTTAAAACTTCTAGTAGGAGTTTGAATTTGAAACTTGTGGTGTAGTCATGGCCCACTATGATTTATTTAAGGAAATAATTTCAACTTTATAGCACTTTTTCGATATACAGGGTGTCGATATCAACCATCTTATTTCAAATGGAATGGTGTAATTCTATGTCATATGAGGCTTCCCTTTCCTACACTCAACCGTTTTTTGAGATATTTGCAATTTTGTTGAATTTTTTTGACGTTTACACTTTTTCAAATAACGTTAAATAGTACATGAGGTATCAGATGTTTTAGTGGTTCTACTGATGTCGATGTCAGTACGAAGACGTAGGTATAAGGCGTTACAGCCGTAATTACTGAATCACACACAGGGTGTTCAAAAATGCATCTCCAATGTGAATACCTTTAAGCTTACAATTTTTTTTTTTCAAATGGAACGTGGTACTTTAGGGGTTAGTATACCTACTCTTGATAGTTTTTGAAATATCAGCATTTATCTTTCCTGTCAACATGTAAACAAAATAAAACTACGAGAAAAAGATCATTTTGCAACAAATTTATTGTAATATCTTTAATTACATAATCTCTTATAATATAGTATATAATAATTTTCTAATACAATCTCGTTATAAGTTATTCAACACATCGATCAATGAATAATTTGAATCATGTAACACCATTCGATTTCGATAGACACTTTGAGAGCTACTTATATTCAACGCGTACAGTAAAAAAAATCAGGCAAAGAATCGAATAGAGAATTGTTGAATAAGAATAAAAATGATAATTTGAGATTGTAAAAACTGAAAGAAAAAAACAGTTTATTGAGAACACCCTTTACACAAACTTTCAGTAAAATAGTTATTGTTATTCTGTAATTAGCAAGCCTTTTATTTTATTTATATCCGGATCTTTCAGTACTAATGCAGTAAATAAAATATTAAAAAGAACAAGAACCTAAAACCAGTTTTATAGAGACAGATATTGAATATACATTTCTTTTATACTCCTTATGTAGCAATTGCAATCCGCCGATCAATCAGACAGTAATCAGGACGCTATAAAATCTGGAATATTTTCTTCAGTTCGACCATCAGTTGCCAATCGGTTTTCAATAGATCGTCCCTGAAGTAATCCTTGCACGCGTCTATCGATTGCCGAGATATCTGCAAATAGAATAAAAAGGAAAAATTAATCGTTTTAATATTGAGAGTAGAATAAAAAAATATTTATTTTAACTAATATACAGTGTGTTAAAAAAAGGTTGTCGGATATTTTACCCATTTGTATACTGGTGGAAATAAACAAAAAAGTCTTAGTCAACATGGGTCCGCAATTCAACTGTTTTTGACATATAGTCGATTGCATATTGTTTTAGTAGGATAAAAATTTTCAAAGAAATTCTGATCGCAATGTAAATTAAATAAATGTTTATTTAAAGTAAAACTAAAGAAATTGTTCTACATGTCCACCGTTCATTTCTAAGCACGCTTCACACCTTCTTATGAAAGATCGACGCAATCTTTCGAAAATTCCTGGAGTCCTCCGAATTTCCTCGCAACAATTTACGATTCGTTGCCTGAGTTCTTCCAAATTGTTTACAGATCGTGCGTACACTAATTGTTTTAGATGCCCCAAACATAGAAGTCTAGAGGTGTCAGGTCAGGGGACCTAGGAGGCCATGCAGTTGGTCCACCCCGTCCTATCCATCTCTCGTTGTAATCTTGATTTAAGAAATTTCTAACTACGATGGAAAAATGCGCAGGAGCTCCATCGTGCATAAACCACATATTTTAATCTGTTAAAAGTGGCACGTCTTCCAACAAAACGGGTAATTCATTTCTTAAAAAATCCAAGTATACTTGTCCCGTTAAACGATTAGGGAGAAATACAGGACCAATTAAACAGTCTCCAAAAATAGCAAGCCAAACATTTAGCGAAAAACGGTTTTGGTGATGCAGTTCAGCAACAGCATGGGGATTTTCATCTGCCCAGACGTGATTGTTATGAAAATTGAATATTCCGTCTCTTGTAAACCCAGCCTCGTCACTAAAAAAATCTGAGTCGCAAAATTAGGAGTTTGCAGCTTTCGTAAAACCCAATGACAAAAAACCCTACGTGCATCATAATCGAGAGGAGCAAGAACTTGTACGCGTTGAATGTGGTAGGGATAGAGCTGCTGTTCCCGCAGAATTCTCCAAAGGAGAGGATGACTGACGTTCAGTTCTGCGGTAAGTCTTCGGGTGCTAATATTTGGGTTGTCTTCTACCCGTCTCAAAATATCTAATTCTACTGCGGGAGAAGAAACTGATCTAGGTCTACCAGAACCACCATTAATTTTAAATGAACCAGTTTCGGACAGCCGGATATGAAGTCTTGAGAAAATCTTATCACTCGGTAACAACCGATTTGGAAATTCTTCGGCATACATACGCCGTGCTTCAGTGGCATTACCATTCGCACGACCGTACATAAAATGCGTATCGGCCATTTCTGCATTTGTGTACTTATGCATAATTTGAGAACAAGAAAAAATTGACGCAAATGATAAATAATCTGATGACAGATGTCTGACAGAACTAATTTTAAGTCACAATCAGTTGTTTGACAAAGGGAACTATTCTCAAAACCGAAAAATGTTTTTTTTTTATTTTAAAATATGCAATCGACTATATGTCAAAACAGTTGAATTGCGGACCCATGTTGACTAAGACTTTTTTGTTTATTTCCACCAGTACTATAATTGGGTAAAATATCCGACAACCTTTTTTTAACACACTGTATAATCTATTTTAGCATATTCCAACTTAATTTCGCCTACGTAACATCAATATCTATAAAGGCGTTTTATGTGTCCCGCACGTAGCATAAAATATACGAGGCAAACATTCGTTTTAGTGAAGAGGTTGCCTTTGACGTCATATGTGTCCTAGTTCCTGGGTGCCATGGCGTCCATTTCCGGAGGAAGGCCGATATACTTGGAGCGGAGCGATAACCGTTGACTAGTTGGCAGCAATGATGGAATAGATAACATAATAAAGGGTCATTTCACTGTGTTATATGGCGGTAATATAAATATATATTCGACGATAAATAACGAGGAAGACTGTTTTGGGCGTTGGTGGATATCGATATTGATTGTCGATTTTTATAACAGCATGATGTTATAAAATGATGTTTAAATTTATTTACAAATAATGCAAATAGGCATGGAAAAATGAGGAAATATGTGCATATTGATGAAACAAGAAGTAAAAGTGATCTATGCTGTCAACAGTGATGGTAACATAAGAGAAATTTCCTTACATTTAGGGAGGAAGAAGCCCTTGTTTTTTAGTGTTTTTTTTTTTAATTTTTCACTAAAGTGGTCGCACTTTGCAAATGGTCACATTGATCAACGTAACCCTAACCTATAACGCAACCTTTGGTAAGGTTTTATGTTGTAGGTAATATACACTGGATCAAATAAGTCTCCATACACTCGATAAAACTTTCAATTTACGCTTTTAAATTAGTTAATGTCATATCTATCGAGAAAGATTACATCTAAAAGAATTACAACTATAAAAACATTTTTCTATTTTGCGTTCATAAAAACGCAATTGTAACACGCTTTTGCGTATCGAAAAGTGCTTCATTGTGATACGCCTTTTTTCATTTCTATAGGTTGGCTGTATTGAATACATTATGACAGAAAGCAAAATTGACGTTTAATGCATGTAAATTGTAAATACTTTAATCAAAAATTCTATACAAATTTAGTTTACATTGTTATTGTTATGAAACGTGGAATTACTGTATACATTTACACTGACGGAACAAGTATCTTGAGCATGTATTGTTATGCCAGGCAAATTCTTTGTAACAAAGTTTTGCTGAGTTATGTTATTGGCTTTAATGGTAGACTCTTCTGATTGAGAATCATTCGATGATATAACTCTAGAATGACCAGATGTACTTGGCCCTGATAAGTTGTGCGTTACAGCCACTTTACTTTTCATAGATGTTTCGATGTAACCCTCAGCTACCGCAGATGACTTCCATCCACCATGACGTTTTATAGTCAGCAAATCACTGCCTGCGTCTGCTAAGTGTGTAGCACTAGAACGTCTGAAGCAATGTCCAGTATAAAGCTCTGAATTGGGCAATTTTAGAAAATCAGCTATTAATTTAGGCATTTTGCCAATCGTATTAATTCCAATCGGGCACGATATACAATAACCATTGCGATATGTAAGGAAGAATCTTGAATGATTAATATTTTTTGGTCGCAGGGCGACATATTTTTTAATTAAAGTAATCCATCTTTCATCCGTAATTGCAAAAACTCTTACGATATCATTTTTTGTTTTAGGTACTGTCACCAAAATAATATCACTCTTAAATTCTAATCATGTATGGACATATTTGTTAATTCATTCTCGTCTACAGGCACCTGTGTAACCCATTATTAAAACGATCTGAAATTAAATCCATTACATAAAAAATTACATTTTGCAAATAATATCGTACCTTTATTGCTAAATACAATGCGTCAAAACCTTCTTTCTATAAATTTATTAATATCTTCAATGCATAAAATTTTAGATTTCTTAGCCTCGTATCCCTCAGAGAATCGTTTTAAATAGGCTTGTAATTTAATATATTTTGATATGTCTGTATTTTTATAAATGGAAAAGCAAGAACGAAGCATGGAATACATAGACCATAAGGTAGAAGATTTCTTATTTTTACCTTGTAATTCAAAATATGCCATAAAATGTTTTCAGATATTGTGTTGACATTATTCTGTACAGCCCATAGTTCAAATTGATGGTAGCATTTTTCATATACTGCTTTTGATTTTTTCGGTATAAATTTATGACGGCGTTATCCGCATTTCACGCAGTTGTGGTGGCGTACAAGATAAATTTGTCTCAGTATCACTCATTTTTTTCAGTTTACAGAGACTAATATTATGAATATATTGTTTAAACAATTTAAATAGCCGAATTTGAATTTTGAATTCGTCAAATGTCAATCGTATGTCAATGTGACCAACTTCATATAAAAATAAAACTCAACATTTTTAATGAGATTTTTATTTAAGTATTTATTATCAATTTATAATGCAAAATAGAAAAAATAGTATAAAGGACTCGTTTCATAAGGCTTTTTTGTCGCACTCGTTCATTAGAAAACTCGCCTGCGGCTCGTTTTCTAAACTTGAACTCGTGCGACAAAATCATGCCTTATGAAACTCGTACTTTAATATACTATTATAATCAACAGATATCAATTCAAATACAAAAAAGTCTCCATACAGTCAGTTTATAGTAAACCATCACTCTTCCATCTGATCCAAAAACGTTAAATTTCGATTCGTCACAGAATATTCGTCACAGTTTATTGAAATGCATTTTTGCAAATTCAAAACGAAGCATCTTCATTCATTCATTCATTCATTCAATCATTCATTCATTCATTCATTAAGTTAGGGTGGGCACCTAAAAGTCCGGACACTTGAGCTAGGTGCTCATTGTACCATCCCTATTAAGTCTCTTACTTCTACTCGAGCAGCTTAGTGTTCTCTATGCAGTATGTTGCCCAGTAGAAACATGAGAACCTTCGAGGACTCCAATAGATCTCCCCCGAAATATTTCTGCCCGAGTACCATCAGTTCCTCACATGTGCAGATTATATGTAAACTCGAAGCGTCTTGTCCTTTTTACTGATAAACGGTTTTTTTCTAGGAACTCTCCCGTGAAACCCGCATTTCGCATAACATTTCTTACCGTTTCAGGTACTACTTGTAGCCCATATTCATCTTCTAACATTTTTGCCAGAAGAGGCGCACTTATTTTCGGATTTTCTCCATTAGTTTTGCGGGCCTACTTGAACGTGGTCTATTTTCACATGTTTGTAACTCTTCGTATCTATTTAGTATATATTGTAGTGTGGCATGAGATTCATTTATGGTTTTTGCTATTTTTCCTAATGACTCCCCCTGATGTTGCCTTATACTAACAATTCATTTTCGAATTGATTGTGGTCCCTCCATCTTAATACAATAAAAATCGCACCGCACGGTGTAGTTGCCGCGTTCAGAGTACATATCAGTAACTGTATCCGCTACACAAAATGGCGACCGCTTATTGATGTAGCGTTGTGTTCTTGAGACGAATTGTTAACAGTTCCTAAACCGCTTGCGAACAGTTACTTATTCTGAACGCGGCCAATGTCAATATTTAAATTTAAATTTTGCAGGCCGACAGTGTCGCTGAGAAGGAAGGGTGCATTATTGCTAATCTTGCGAGTCAAGCAGCAATATGCGGTACCGGTAGTTGGTGGGTGTCCATTCGGACAACACTTCTCAGTGGCTCGGTGTGTTCCAGCACCCTCCAAGGGCTTCAAGACGTGTAGTGGTGAATTATTATTTTCTAGACATTATAAAGTTGGAAATGGACTAAAATTTTTCAAAAATATAAACCCCCGAATTATAATCGGGAAACCATGTGTTTATTTAGACATGTGGGTCATTCCATATCAACCGGAACACCTAAAAAATTTGATGTCTTGAATTCTTTTTATATTTTAAATTTGAAGTCTTTGCCTAAAATTAGAAGACCCGTATTTTTTCCCTAAAGCTCTACAGTATCTATTTACAAAGATATTTGCGAACAAAGTTTGCAAAATAGATAAAATAATCGCAGAAGTAATATTGTTTGGTTATGCATAAATTAAAACATTAAAGCAAAATGCATATAAATAATGATGTATTCTAAAGTTCAAACTACACAGTTTCATTTAATAATGCCTAAATTAGATTGTACTTCACTATGACCCCCTTTTTCTTCTGTTTAATAAAATAATATCTTTTTTCTCTATGTTTACCGCGAAATTAAATTTTTGAAAAAATATTATAATATCCTTTAAGCTATGTTCTACAAGAATAGAAGCATTTGAAAATGGAGAACCTGCACTACTCTGCGTTACATTGTGATATATCGTAATGTAACGTATAGTGCTGTATGAATTTATTTTTTTTATAGAATACCCGTAGGTTCTCCATTTTCAAATACTTCTATTCTTGTAGAACATAGCTTAAATAATATTATGATATTTTTTAAAAGAATTGATTTCGCGGTAAACATAAAGAAAAAAGACGTTATTTTATTAAACAGGAGAAAAAGGGGGTCATAATGAAGTACAATCTAATTTAGGCATTATTAAATGAAACTGTGTAGTTTGAACTTTAGAATACACCATGATTTATATGCATTTTGCTTTAATGTTTTAATTTATGCATAACCAAACAATATTACTTCTGCGATTAATTTATCTATTTTGCAAACTTTGTTCGCAAATATCTTTGTAAATAGATACTGTAGAGCTTTAGGAAAAAATACGGGTCTTCTAATTTTAGGCAAAGACTTCAAATTTAAAATATAAAAATAATTCAAGCCATCAAATTTTTTAGGTGTTCCGGTTGATATGGAATGACCCATGTATGGAAACGTTTTTGTGTTTGAATTTTATCATTTTATTATATATATTTCTTTTATACGTAATTGGTAGATTAAAATGTTGCTTTTGTGTGAAACATGTGCCTATGAACTGCCTAAATACCTTCTGCAACATTTTTTCTCGATATATATATGGCATAAACTAAGTTAAAAGTGTAAATTGCAAATCTTATCGATTGTATGGAGACTTATTTGATGCAGTGTATTATTTTTTGTGAAAATGTATAGGTGATTTTGCCTTGAAAATATCTCACGGTATGTCCTTCCGTGATTAAAATTTAATACTGGTGCGTATGTTAGACTCACTAGGATTTACAAAAGCATTTGATACTCTGGACCACTCAATACTTCTATCAAAGTTGCGTTGTGTTGGCTTGTCTGAAGGTGTTATGCGATTGATTTCATCATATCTAAGTAACAGGACCTGCTACTATGTTACATACAACGGTTTTAGATCAGACCCTTTCACTGCCACTTCCGGTGTACCGCAAGGATCTAATCTTGGCCCTTTGCTATTTAATATATATTTAAACGACATCTTTGAACTGCTAGACTGCAAAGTTGCTGCGTACGCTGATGATTTAAAGATTTTTGTTCGGATTAATTCAGTGACTGATTGTTTAAGGCTGCAAAAGAATCTTGACACCATCAACAATTCGTGCGCTAGGAATAAAATACTGATGATGAACATAAATAAGAGTGCGATTGTTTCGTATTCAAGATGTGGGAATGTAGTATATTATCCTTATCTCATAAGTCATACTCCTGTGCCCAGATTATCTCAAATTAAGGACTTAGGAGTACTTTTTGACTCGCATTTGACTTTCAGCAATCACGTGCTGGAGTTTTGTAATTCTGCATCCAACGCTTTGGGATTTCTGATAAGCACATGCAGAGAATTTAAAGAGACACAAACGTTAGTTACGCTTTACTACATTCTGGTTAGACCAAAACTGGAATACGCTTGCATAATATGGTACCCCTACTACCTTTATCAACAACTCTCGCTCGAGAGAGTACAGAAGCTTTTTTTTAAAGTTCCTCTCCTACGAACTGGATGGACGAGGATCTGATTATGAAGAACTTTTATTAAGACATAATTTTAATTCGTTAACTCAACGGAAAATTTTTAATTAAAATTGTGACCAATCGAATCGACTCTCCTGAGTTGTTATCGCAAATCAATTTTAATGTGCCTACTTACGCAGCTCGTTCAGTTGATAGTTTTGCTATATCTGTGTGTAAAACAAACGTCTTGCGAAAAGCTCCTTTAACGAATATGGCTAAGAACGCTAACAACTTGTACGGGGATTCATTTATTTTTAAACACAAGTAATGCGTGCCCTTCTTTTAACTATCATAATCTCTTTCACCTCGTTTTTGCATTTTTATTTATTAGGCTAGACTTATTGATTTTTTTTTCTTTCTCTATTTTTATTAATGGTGTTAGTTCCTAATTAGGTTTCCCTATTCATGTTAGACTGAGATTTATGTTAAATGAATTTATTTCTATTTAATTTGTTTATATATACACTGTACATTTGTTTTGGTATTGTACTGTTTTTTTTTTCTGTTGGACAATAAACGGTATTATTATTATTATTATTATTATTATTATTATTATTATTATTATTATTATTATTATTATTATTTCGAAGAACCTCGCAGCTTATACATACTCCAAAATGCATGCATTTACCGAGTCACTTTTGGAGTCCCACAAGGGCCCAATCTAGGTCCTTTAATGTTCTTGCTATTTACAAATGATGTATTGGAGTGCATTGACAATAAAAAATGTAAATCTCCTGATGATCTTAAAATCTTTACTCGTGTAACATATACTAGTATCGCATCGAAGACTGGGTCTTCGATTATAGCTCTATTTTTGATTTTAGCTATAGCTAAACGCGGAAACTTTTTTCTTTTGCTGTACTCTGCCTCTAACCACAAAAAGAATTAAACAAGATTGATGACTGGTGTAATAAAAAAAAAAAACTTAAGGTGGTAAATTGTAATTTAATTACAGTATTAATGGAATATCTATTGCAAGAGACACTATGGTCTAAGGATCTAGACATTTACTTTGACGCTTCAGATACATAGCGTGATATAGAGAAGCATTATATCATTGACGATGAAGATGTTGGGATCTTTGAACAGCTTCATCTTCAACATAAACATAATTAAACTTCTATATTTTACATAGGTTAGAACTAGACTAAAGTACGGTTGTATGATATGGTACAGCTACTGCGCTACTCATAGGTTAGCCATTGAGGAGGTAAAAAGGAATAGAAAATGCTTATCTCAGTCGTGATTTCGACTATCAGCTTGGAAGTTAGACGCCAGCTGCTTTTAATAAAATTTACATACGAAGATTGTTCCATCAAATCCATTGTCACAACTGCAACTTCTTATATTACGTTCGTCCTTCCGTCAAACTATGAGAGCCTATGTTCCATACGTTCGCCTTAATTCTGCAGTCAATTCTACCCAGAGAATTACTTCGATCGACCAACCACAGATTAGTGCTGGTATAATTTAATTAATAAAAGACACGGGAGACTATATACAAACAACTAAGAAGCTAACTTCAAGTCAGGCGGCTCCCACAAAAAAATGGCAGGAATTAAAAGTGATATATTTTCAGTTTTTTTTTGTTGTTGTTTAGAGTTCTGTCAGTTGTTTCAAATAAGTGCATAAGCAACAAGATCTGTTGTTTCGATGCTTTCATATACCATGTGATTCAAAATGATTGTCGTAAGAAAAAAACTGTTTTCCAGAAAAAAATTATCTATACTTATTACCAATTTAATGAGCGAAGTTAGCTACATACAAATTTCATACAATAAAACAATTTTCTTGACATTTAGCGACATTGGCGTGCGTGTTGTAGTATCTTTCGATTATTTATTTTATAATTTTTTTCAAATCGTTTATATTTACATCTAATATCACCAACACTAGTATTTCTGAATACTGTAAGAAAATAAGGGAATTTATCTGTGGTAATAGCTCAACAAACAGGTAAAAAATCAATATTAACATTAAGTGAAATAGTTTATTACATTTTATAATTTTATAGGCTTATCATACACTTCAGCGCAATGAGCTGTCAGAAGAAAGTTACATTTTCATCCCTATAAAGTTTCTACGGTACAGGGAATTATTACCATTAGATCACGATAGGCGATTGGAATATTGCCATTGGTTTAATAACAATTTAAGGGACGATGACTTGCTAAACAAATCATTTTATCTAACAGACTATATCAATTTACAAAACTATTGTATCTGGTCTGCAGAAAATCCACACGAATTTCGAGAAACGCAATTGCATCCCGTAAAAGTTGGAGTTTGGTTAGCTATGTCCAGGCAACGAATAGTAGGGCCAATTTTCTTCGAGGAAACTGTAACAGCCCAACGTTACCAACAGATGTTTGAATTGTTTATTGCAGAGTTACAAGAAAATGAGCTTGAAGCAGGTTTTTTTCAGCACGATAATGCTCCAGCACATACTGCTCGACAAACCTGCCAATATCTTCAACAGTTTTTTGCTGACAGGTTCGTTAGAGCACAAAGATGGCCCCAAGATCGCCTGATCTAACCCCGCATTAGATTACTTCATGTTCGGCTATCTAAAAAATAGGATCTATAGAAACCGCATGCATGCCATAGAAGAACTGAGAGATGCAGTTTTTTCACTTAATAATTATACTAATTTTATGTTATAATTTAAAGTAATAAATAAATTTAGTTAAACAGCAGTTAGTACGGAATTGTGAAATCATAATTTAGTAAAGTTATATTAATTACATTTCATTTTTACAAGCAGAAACACCAATCCATAGTCGTTTATATAATGCGAGTTCAAATATAGGTTACGTTTTCCTTATTTATGACAGATCCGTTTACTTTCTTATGTTCCAACACTGACTTACTTCAAACCTTCATTACAAACATGCGGCATATACCTACATCCCTCTATAGGAGCGGAATTGACAATCATTTTGAATCTCTGAATACATGCTCTCGTCCATTCCTCACAGCTAATTGCATCACCTTCTGAATTCTTGTTTAATTTATGTTTAATTCTTATTTTTTTTTTTTCTTTTTTGAATTAAAACATTCTTTTGTGCAATTGAATTCTTTGATATTGTATCGTTTATTTTTTTTCATACGTCAAAAGAATCTTAGTCATTTGTATATTGTACTTCCTTTACACATTAACCTCAATTCATCATTTAAAACCCTAATTTCCTATAGTATGCTTCGGCCATCCCTGCCATAATTAGAGAAATCACTCTGACGCGTTTACTGTTCACTTTTAGTAAATTTCGCCCACAAAAAAATCTATTCATAAACCAGCCAATTAACTAAGCACAGCCACCATTTACTAAATTAATCCCCTACTCAATACACGGGAATCAACAGTATTTTATTATATCGCATTCATAAAGACGTTATTTTACAAGCGCAGAAGGCCGAACCACGAAGATCACTTGCGTCATCTCGACCAAACGTCCAATGGTGGAAGTCCGTCGAGTGCGTGGGTACCAAGGCGGAGAATACAGAAGGAGAGGGCGTATGGTGTGCGACGCCACTGTCGGCTGCAGTATTGATTATGTCGCTGGGGCATGTGGAGACGGGGACACGGGGGCAATGGCCCCTACAGCTGCACTGCAGAATGGGGTTGGATCAATGAATGGATTACGCTTGGGGCGCTTCGGGAGGGAAACGTGAATGAGGCACCTTCGCCTTTATGTTCAATGGGTTTAGGGTGATTTCTTCAATGGGGAATATACGGTATTTTAGTGCATGAGTCGGTAATAAACAGTTAACGGGAATATGATGTGATAAGCCGGGAATATTTTCTGGTAATGAATGTAAGATAAACTTATGAATTTATGTGTATTTTAGGTAGTATTTTGTCACTTATTTGCTAATAATAATAATTGAAGATACGAGTGGATGAAGGTGCTACACTGTTGAAAATATCACGGTGTTGGCGTTAATTTTGCGCTAGTCAAATATTTTAGTGTTGATTTTTCCAAACTTTGCCAGACGAGTTGACTACGCGTATTTAATAGAACAGAAATTACTAGAATTTCGTGTGAATTCTTTGTTCAGATATGAGATTGACTATTTCTAGACATTCAGAAGCGTCAACCAATCAGAATTTTTCCCTCGGATAGAAATAATAGAAACCCCACCTATTCTAATACAGTATTGCATTATACGCACCACCTGCATTGCACGTATGTCTGTTTTCGTGTTTGATTCTCCGTATTAACATATCTAAACAAACCACCAAATGTGACTGACTTGCAAAGTGTAACCTCGTGTTATTAAACGTTAATTCCAGTGGACATAAAAAATTTCAACATCTTAAAGATGTATTGGAACATCTATTTACGCATTAGTTTAGACTTGAATCAAATAGCATAAACATTCAGTTATTTTATAATAGTTCTCAAAATCATTTTAACATTGGTACGTTTAGTTGAAACCAAAACTTGTGAATGAGTGGTTTTTGCATATTTATAATTGAGAAAACGTTCTTAAAGAGAGAATATTATAGCACTAAGAAATAGGAGTTGCATATTAAAAAGACGTTGTGTTTAGAAAATGGGTGTTAAAACACCCATTAGATCGCATTCATTTAGTTAAATAGCCCTTAGCAATAGACAATACTTGACTATCTTTGCTCGTCAAATTTAAACTTCTATAGTTCTCGACAAAATAACACGAAAAGAGTGTGGACCTCTCCTGACTATTAAATTAGTCAAAAAAGTGTTAAAATTTTCAACAGTGTATGTCGCATTTTCAAAACTGTCTTTTTTGCATAAATGAAGGTGTTTTGTACCCATCATTCACATAGCACCATCGAAAATTCTAGAAATTCAAGAACACTCGAGTCTTGTGAATGTATGCAGGGGTTATATTACATTACTTTTGAGAAAAATTACATAAAAAAACTTAGTTTCTGAAAAAAGTTTGATTTTGCAACATAACACCTTCATCCATTCGTGTGTTCAATTGATAATAACAATATACAGTGTGTCGCATTTAGAACAAAGATACTCTCATATTTTCTTTACTTAAAGGCATACACTTATAATCTCTTGAAAGTCAAAGAGATTGACGAGTCACATTTTTGACATGAAATTGTCAAGATGATGTATGATAAAGGGAAAGCTGTATATAATATAAACATTCATCGTATATTTTCTGGTAAAAGAATGTTATTGATGAAAAAAAAACGAAATATATTTTCTTGATTGAAAAGTGATAAAAAGTCGTTGAAAATTGAAAATAAGAAGTATTTTTTATATAAAAACAAGTGCATTGTAACATATAGTCTTGGAATGTTGCTTTAAGAATAAAGAGGAGTTGAGAGAAGATACTGAAGATGATAATCAAAGTTAAAAAGTGGAATAAGGAATTTAAAAGGTGATTCAAACGAAGAAACTAAATGAAAGAGTGAAGTAAGGAATTAAGAGGGGGATTCTAACAAAGAGGACTAAATTAAGGTGTGGAATTTCTAGTTGAAGAAGAGATTCTCTAATTTAAGGTCGGACTTTTATTTCTTTTTAATTTATTATAAACTTCAAACACACGTGATCATTATACACACAATTTTAACTAGTTAGGGATTAAGATACGGTTTTTTTTTTTAAAAACTGTAAGAAATAATATAAATTATAGATATTCATCATGAATTAAAATATTTTCTTTTATTATTCAAAAAATTTTTGATATATCAATTGAGGTGAAACCAAAGACGTGTCTTTTGATAGTGGAACCCATAAAACAATTTTCGAGAGACAGAAAAAAAGTAACATTACAATATACTGGTTAAAAAAAGAAATTTTAAAATCAATTTTGAATATATGGTATTTTTAGTTTCATTTTTAGTATTATTTTTATTGTTGGGAGTAATTGTAACTGATGAGTGAATTATTTCGTTTATAAGGTTAATGGGACAATTATTAAGTTATTAAATCTAGTCTTAAGACAGTGTAAATTAGTGTTATGGAATTCTTGATTTGAAAGTTCTGCGTACAGAGTGAGCATCCGGATGTGACCACCATCTGACTTTAAATTTTAAGTTGGCAACATTGTTAAGTTGGTAGTATAAGATATGTCACATTACTGATTTGTCAGATGATATTTATATAATATAACCTTAAAACAAGAAACGGTCTTTTTAGATCACGGTTAAAACAAAAATACTTTGGTAAATATTTTTAGAGAATAAAAAAATTCATTTACAATAACTGCTCATCATTTTGTAAACATTAATTGATCCTTCGCTGCATATTGTGAAACACGTTGTACGAAACTTCTTCGTTGATATCATTTGCGGCTGCAGTGATGGCATTTGTCAGCTCATCAAGAATATGCAGAGGGTTTCGAAATACTATGTTTTTTAAATAGCCAAACAGGAAAAAATCTAACGGTGTTAGATCGGGAGAATGTGCTGGCGAACGATCTCTACGTGTTTGAGCAGATAATTTTCTAACCGATTTATTGAAACTAGTTGTCATACGATCAGAAATGTCAGGTTCCTTGGTGTTACCTTTTTAGTTTCTTTCAATGTAGGTGAATACTGAGAGATTTATAAAGTCGCTCCACGGGCGCAATATTATCAATACCACCGTCACTAGTTGCGCAATAGTAATTAGGTACCAGTTAATTAAAATAGGGACCAATGACATGTTAGGAACAATGAGATAATTAGAGTAGGTAGCCCCATGTAGTACCTTTGAGTGGAGCACGGGGTTTAAAGATGTTTTTTTTTCTTGTATCATTTTAATTTATCAATAAATGGTGGTGTTACACCAATTACTCTGGTGCATATTTCAGCTCTCTCAGGTAAACAGTGAATCTTTTATCCTGTTTTAATCACAAGCTAGTGTAGAAAATGTAGCACCCAACGAACAAACCTGCTTCCTTTACTGCTTCCTCGGTTAACACTCGTAGTGTGCCAACTGGTTTTCGCTTTGCAATGCTACCAGTCTCCATAAATCGCTGCACCAATCTGTTACGATGTCAAATAAATCGGTCATATTCATTATCTTCATTCGAGTGATAAATTATTGCATGCAGGATTGTAGAGAATATGATCAAGATCTGTCTTGTTGTCGTGTAGCAGCTATAGAAATGCGACGTTACAATGAACCTGTCTTGTTCATCCGTGAATGCCATTTTCACTAGGCAAATATTGAGAGTTCCGTTCAGTAGCTTTTAAAGAGACAGTTACTGCGCAATAAATACTGTATTTACGAAAACTCACAAGAAAATCACAGAAAACGTAAAAACTAAAGGCCGATTTACAGTTCGCAATTATTTTTATTGCGGGCAATAGAAATAGCGCATGCGCATTCAATAGATTTCGATTAAAATGGGGTGCAATTTTACTTGTATTGCGTGTGCAATACACGAAATAGAGCATGCGCATCTTTATTGCACGCAATAAAAAAATTGCGAACTGTAAAGCGGGCTTAGCTTAACGCTTTCTGTCAGAGAGCAGGACAGTATAAACAAGTCAAAAAACAAAAAAATGCACTTTTTCTGTGACGTTCGTGGCCACGTAGTGGTCACATCCGGTTGCTCACTCTGGTTGCGATCCGTTTTTACTGCGAGTACTGTCAGCTTACTTAAATTCGTTCCAAAATTGGTTTCAGCAAGCTGCCAAATGATTAATGACGTCATAAATTATTATCTGTCTTACGTGTTTATCCTTAACATTGCTGCTGATCGTGCTTGCTCACAGATAGGTGGTGCAAATGTAGCAGATCAGCTGTTTATATATTTTTAATTAGGTTAGGTGTGTTTACAAAATAAAATTTAAAAAATGCCTAATGTAACGTTTTTTTGATGTAGACAGGCACAAATTATAGCTGCAATGCTTCAGTAAGCTAGGAGGAATATGACAAGATTACAAATAATAACATACACATATATTTAAATAATATCTATAAAAATTATAATTCAGTTTTATATGCAGATATGTATTATGCCACTTAAGTTCTTAACTGAAATAAAGAAACAGGAAGGGAAGGATTCACTTGATATCCCTGTCTCATTGATTTTTCGTTGCAAACCTTCTTCAATGAAATTCACTAAAAAGTGAAATGCTTCTCGGTGCATACTGAAAATTTTAATGGCTTAAATTTATAATATAGTTTACTTTAAACAGCCGAGGGTCTTACCGAAAATAACTTTTAAATTTATTCTTGAATAAAGAATGAACATTTTCAATATAACAAATTAATGTATTTTTGCTTTTAACTGTAATAATTAGGAGTACTTTTTCCCAAGAAAAAATTTTCTCCTCACTTAGGATTCGAACCTACATCTCCCCGTTTGCCGGACGAGCGCTTTACCAATTAAGGTATTAGAGGACGAGGTTCGAGCGCTCTTACCGAAACTATGTCGATATTAGATCTGCCGGCCTTTCAAGAACGGAAACAAAAACGGAACGTAGACTTTGTATTTGATTTTTTATAATATTAAGTTTTTGATGAAGGGGGTTGGTAGATCTGAAGGGCTTATTGTAAAAACATGATAAGTAAGCCTCACCAAAAATACTTCCAATGTTGGTTATCCCCAATTTGAATTTAATTGAACAATAGTTAGTTTCATGCATTTTTCTAAAATTTCAAAGGTTGATAACTAATTTTTTTTTATTTGTGGTATATTACATTACAATAAGCCCTTCAATTGAAATTCAATATCTTATTGGAGGTAGTAGGTAGTTATTCTTTTTGTTACGTTAGTATTGAGATAAATGTGCCGATTTCTGACCATGTCCTAATTACTGACACCTTCCCTGTATTTTCTCCTATAATATGTAGTTTCTTTTGCTGTGTTTTAGCGTAGCTTTCGATTGAAAATAATCTCACAGACACTTATTTTAAGTTTAAAAATCAAAATCGTTCTTCCAGTGTCATCTTGAAATCTTAAATATTGACATCATTCTGTCCCTTAAAGTGTCAATAACTGGGACTTCTACCTTCTATTGTGCATTTGCTTACGAGTTGATTTTACTCGGATGTTTCAAGATTGAAAAAAAAAATTGCAATGCTCTCTTATTTTCCTGTCATTTTCTTCTCCCATAGTTGTATAATATTATTGATTATTTGATGTATAGTATTTTTATTTAATAGATGTTTTTATATCTCTTAGACACATATAAAATCAATCACACTGTATACACAAGCCAAACTGTTATTGCTGCAATGAACCAGCAACCTACTACTATCCACTCACTGTCGCAATATCCTGCACAGGAAGTAATAAATATAATCCGAATGTTATTGTCGAATTCTTTAAATTCAACGCACGAACGACCGAATATCGCGTTACTTGAACTGTATAGCAATAACGAACAGATATATCTACGCATAGGCGCACAGGCCTGATGTATCTCCACCACGAGAGAGCGTATACGAAGGCAGCAGGTATTTTCTCCGTCTCCAACGTATGTATGTGCAACCCACTGCGTTTCGTTGGCGTGTCCTTATGAACATTATACGGAATTTAAATTCCTCCAACAATGTAATCTGTAATAATAAGATTACCATAATGCTCTCTCCGCTTGCTCACGGGACAACTATTATTACTTAAGAATTATTAGTGGCACATAGCTTCTGTCATACGTCCACGATGACGATTCGAGTGATGGTATTTCACTCCTGTCTCATTCCGGATTGAAACTTTCTACTTAAATATTTTTAGTGCATCTGTGCGACGTTAAAAAGGTTAATACACTTGGAACAATACCGGTTGCATCTAGATATTGGTATTCGAAGAATTCCTATACTAAGTGAAATAACATCCATCACCACAGTCGTTTTATCTATTGGTGTTTAATTAGAAGATGATTGTATTGATCATTTATGCGTCGTTTACCTATATGGACTACATGTGGAGGTACTAAAAGTGCTTTAAAATGTGACGGTTAGAAAAGTATGGCAAGTATGGGTTCTTCCATCAGATGTTTTAAAATATCTTTGCTGATAGATTTTTTTAATTACTTTGAATTTATTATTGCAGACAGATATATAGTTCTTTCAACAGTGATTCAGAGAAGAATGTGAAAAGAAGAAACACAATATGGATTTAGAAGTGGGGGAATACGGTAGCCCGTAACGATATAAAGCCTATACCATAGTCGACAAATCTTAATTTTAGTATAGGAATCTTATACTATGCATAAAATGACCATGCGATACGCGCCAATGCCAATGTTGAAACTATATTGGGCTCCTCTTGTTTGGAGGTAGAACTGAGGGTTTGCAACTCGACTAACTGCTTTACTTTTCAATGCAAAATCCGGCTAGTCTACATGGTAGACATGCCATGCCCAACTTAGTCGAGTTGCAAACCCTCAGTTCTACCTCCAAACAAGAGGAGCGCTACAATCGGAAAGTTAGTATTTTTATTTTTTAAACGTTGTGGATATTTGAGTTAAAAGTGGATAATTTATTGCTAAACAAGAACATGTCTACTTGGAAGGAAACGACGATGATGTTTGTTTTTAGTGTTAAAACATCTCCAAAATGTGTATTACTATGATTTTCCCGGCTAATGTTTTTTTACGGAAAAGAAAAATAAATAAATAACTTTCTAATTAAATCTGCCTTTTCTTTGCAGATACCTTCCTACAATGATAGGCACAATACAATTCCATTAATAAAACAGTGCAATCATTAATAACATGTATAATTTATTAGTAAGTTTATATCAGAAACAAATAAATAGAATGAGAACTCTTACTCAAGGTGAGTATAGTTATTTGGGATATTCAAACAAGTATTATTATTATATATCAATTATCCAGTATAATTTAGATTCTTTAATTCAAAAACGAACTTTGAAAATATCCCGCGCTACCACAAGAGAATAGAAAACCACCAACCACATTTGCCAACTTATAAAAGCTCAGAATTTTAATCTCATACGAAATAATAACCTCAAAATATTATAGAAGTTATACATTCATTTATTTACCTCGTTTATCGGTTCATACAGACGCCAGAGTACCTCCGAATGTGGTTTCCTTGTAGTGACAATCCAGATTCGCTTGTATATTTACCTCCCTCGTTACATTCAGGATGTATGATTAGACTCGAAACAGCAGACACATGTAAAATCCCATGTAAAACATGTACCCAAGTATAGTAAACACCAAATTTATGAATTTATCCCCTTCGATACCAAATATACCTCAGCAATATGGTTTAATTCATTTATATTTGATGAGAAATGACACAGCTTTTTCTAAGACTTTTCATCAACAACCCACACGTAACCAAGGATTTTCATACATTTTCTTTCAACGAATTACATTGAGTCACTACCCCATTCAATTAAAATAGATACCTAGGATGCCAGACTATCGTACAGTTGTCAGACGATAAATTATATTCAACTTCCATGACTACTAATACGATTTAATTCAAATTATACTGGACTTACAAACATAAAACAATAATTACATTTCAATATGGTTGATAGTTTCCCTCTTATGAAACACAGCAGTATATAATTCTGTAGGATATTGTTGCATCTAGTAATTTATATTCGTAGGAATTTTATATACACATTTTCCGAATGTTTTAGCATTGAAAATAAAAATCTATGGCGTGTAAAAAAGTGAGCCTTACGTAGCATGTTTTTGTTTGGCCATAAATTACCTCCTATCAATAATAAATAATTTGAAGACCAATAATTACATTTTCACATTAACGCGGTAAAAAAAACGCCGTTGGTGTCTGGATACCGAACTAATTCCCAGATGCACAGGATTTTGGCTGAGTTCAATATCTATTCTTAGGTGATCTGTGGCGTTAGACATGTGGTGGGAGACACGGCTGTATGTCCGTTTCTATTTTAAAGCGGGACACTCTCGCCTACTCCCTTGACTCCAGGCTCACATGGGGATCACATGTAGACCACATTGTCAACTGTGCAAAGAGGCTGCTCAGCGCACTGTATCCAATTATCGGTTGTACAAGTAGAGTCGATCCTGCTTGCAAGATCAGGATCTACAAGTCCATTATCCGACCTTCTTTGACATATGCCGTGCCATGCTGAGCAACGGCTGCGACATGGCATATCAAAAAACTTGTCGTGTTTCAGAACATGGCCCTAGGAGCACCTTGGTACGTCAGGAACGACACCATCCAAAGGGATACCAAGATGGAGCCCGTATGGGACTACATCTTGAGAATCGCAGGGAAAACATTCGAGAAGGCTAGGGATCATCCCAATCCTCTCGTCAGACAATCACAGGATCATGACCCAAATGGAAGTTTTATATTTCAGCAAGGCGGTGCACCCTGCCACACACTTTAAATATAAAATTTTGCTAAGAGAAAATTTGAAACATATTTGCCGGAAAAAAAAAGAAACATTTTTCGTTTCTCCTGTAAATTTGGCATAGTTTGACTAACGAGCTTTCGCACTTTACCCATCAATATGCCGATTTTAGCAATACGTTTGACACTATTGACCAATCTTTATTGTTGCATAAACTCGGATTCAGTAATTCTTCAGTCCATTTCTTAAAATTTTATTCGAGAGAAAGATGGAACTATATTTACTTCAACGAGTTCATCTCGCATACGTTTGCGTCAGCTTCAGGCGTCCCTCGGTGATCCAACCTAGGCCCGCTACTTTTCTTTCTGTTTATTAATGATTTAATCGCTACCCACCTAATAATAATAATTCATCCCTTGGCATCCCCAACAGCTTTCGCCAATTACAGGGAGCATCGGCGGCCATGGGTTATTATTACGCCTGCGCCCGTGGAGCGACTTAAGATGTTCGTCTCTCAGCATTTGCCACGGAATAAGGGAAACCACGAAAACCTCACTCTAAGGGCAGTTCGTCGGGACGTCCATCTGTCTGCCGTCATCAAAGTTTCGGCTAGTTTTTGATTTATTGTACATTAAATAGTAGTTGTTGATCTCCGGGGAATAAAATCATGCCGAGATGCGGAAATAATAAATCTGCACTTGAATGTTAGGATGATATGAACTGTAGATTTGAATGCTTTAGCAATTACCGAAATTATAAAAATAGTTCTGTAATTACACTGTTGAAAATATTACGGTGTTGGCGTTAATTTTGCACTAGTCAAATATTTTAGTGTTGATTTTTACAAACTTTGCCAGACGAATTGACTACATGTGTTTAGTAGAACAGAAATTACTAGAATTTGGTGTGAATTCTTTGTTCAGATATGAGGATTTACTATTTCCTCTAGACATTCAGAAGCATCAACCAATCAGAATTTTTCCCTCGGATAGAAATATAGAAACCCACCTAATCTAATACAGTATTGCATTATACGCACCACCTGCATTGCACGTGTATCTGTTTTCGAGTTTGTTTCTGCGTATTAACATATCCAAACAAACCACCAAATGTGACTGACCTGCAAAGTGTAACCTTGTGTTATTAAACGTTAATTCCAGTGAGCATAAAAAATTTCAACATCTTAAAGATGTATTGGGAACAACTATTTACGTAATTAGTTCAGATTTGAATCAAATAGCATAAACATTCACTTAATTTTATAATGGTTCTCAAAAAATCATTTTAAAATTAGTACGTTTAGTTGAAACCAAAACTTTTGAATGAGTGGTTCTGTATATTTATAATTGAGAAAACGTCTTAAAGAAAGAATATTATAGCACTAAGAAATAGGAGTTGCATATTAAAAGACGTTGTGTTTAGAAAACGGTGTTAAATCATCCAATAGATCGCATTCATTTAGTTAAACAGCTAGTAAATTTGTCTAGTCTAGATCAAATAAAATGTGACTAGAAGTATTTTATAATTCCACGTGTCTGTTGGACAAAATAACCCCTTAGCAATAGACAATACTTGACTATCTTTGCTCGTCAAATTTAAACTTCTATAGTTCTCGACAAAATAACACGAAAAGAGTGTGGACCTCTCCTGACTATTAAATTAGTCAAAAAAGTGTTAAAATTTTCAACAGTGTACCTTGGTACCTCGTTGAACACTTATCTTGTGTGATCTGCAATCTATCTCGGCGGACATCAACCTTCTCTGAGCGCTAAGAGATCGCGAATCTGTACGATATTTAAGAAGGGTAACAAGGAAGATATCACTACACTGTTGAAAATTTTAACACTTTTTTGACTAATTTAATAGTCAGGAGAGGTCCACACTCTTTTCGTGTTATTTTGTCGAGAACTATAGAAGTTTAAATTTGACGAGCAAAGATAGTCAAGTATTGTCTATTGCTAAGGGGTTATTTTGTCCAACAGACACGTGGAATTATAAAATACTTCTAGTCACATTTTATTTGATCTAGACTAGACAAATTTACTAGCTGTTTAACTAAATGAATGCGATCTATTGGGTGTTTTAACACCATTTTCTAAACACAACGTCTTTTTAATATTTCTTAGTGCTATAATATTCTCTCTTCAAGACGTTTTCTCAATTATAAATATGCAAAACCACTCATTCACAAGTTTTGGTTTCAACTAAACGTACTAATTTTAAAATGATTTTTTGAGAACCATTATAAAATTAAGTGAATGTTTATGCTATTTGATTCAAGTCTAAACTAATTGCGTAAATAGATGTTCCCCAATACATCTTTAAGATGTTGAAATTTTTTATGCCCACTGGAATTAACGTTTAATAACACGAGGTTACACTTTGCAAGTCAGTCACATTTGGTGGTTTGTTTGGATATGTTAATACGGAGAATCAAACACGAAAATAGATACACGTGCAATGCAGGTGGTGCGCATAATGCAATACTGTATTAGAATAGGTGGGGTTTCTATATTTCTATCCGAGGGAAAAATTCTGATTAGTTGACGCTTTTGAATGTCTAGAAAAATAGTCAATCCTCATATCTGAACAAAGAATTCACACGAAATTCTAGTCATTTCTGTTTTATTAAATACGCGTAGTCAATTCGTCTGGCAAAGTTTGGAAAAATCAACACTAAATTATTTGACTAGCGCAAAATTAACGCCAACACCGTAATATTTTCAACAGTGTATAGCATCGTCACCAGCAGTGGATTTGTTCTTTAACTTCTTGATGTATTAGAAAACTTCACTTGGTGTTATTTTCCTCGGAAGTATCAACGGGTTGTTGGAGGCAGGGCAAGATATGATGTCGCTGGGGCTGCTGGCAAGGAAACATGGGCAAGCCATGATGCGAAAGCCTAGACAATATCCTGGAGATTCGAATATTCTGGCTGAGTATCACGCAGGATTTCGGAAATTCTACATACACGTGTCTTTACACGGGTACAGCTCTAAAGCAAACGAGGATCAGCCACAATTCGTTGTTGTACGTGATCAACATAATTCTTTTTACATGTCTTCGAAGCCGTTGAAATTCAATTTTGTGGTATTAGTCGTTTTCCACTTTTTAAACCCATAACAATGTTTTATAATGGAAAATAATTCCACTTACCAAAATACTATCCTAACTTGATGTAAATTAAACTTACGATAACTTACATTATAATCTTTAACCGAGATAGCTGATCAGCTGATCTTACCTAACTACCCAACTGAATGTATTATGTGTTTTTGCATGTGAATGCATAGTGGTATTTGTTGCTAAATCTGCGGATGGGCAAACAATTCAGCGATACGCTGTTATGCAATCAGTTTTAATTAGATGTTTTACGATTTATCTTTTCTCATATTTCACAGAGAACTCTATGCACCAGGCCATCATTATCGTTTATTTAAATAATCGTTTTCATTATTTCTCTTGCTATTTTCTTTTCAAGTTTATGTTGTTTTGTATCCAAACGGTGTAGAATTTTTTTTTTAATGTTGTTTTATATTTGTGTTTTAAGGCTCAATCTAAAATCTAAATTAACGGTGGATCACCAACGCTATCGCTTGATTTTGTTAAAATCCTGTACGCTACTGCGTTTATTTAAGTTTTCCAGTATTTAGACCGACGAGCGTTCAAATTATGTAAAAGTCGAAATAACTTAACCACCATTGATGTTCGTAGTTGAGGAAAAGGCGGTCCCGTTTCTAAAATTATCCACCTAACTGCCGCAATTCCCGTTCAGTATATATACAGAGAGTAAAGGCAGTTCTTCTCAATTACCATCGCTTCGAATTAAATTACCTACCGATCGATACAATAACATTCAACATCGGAATAACCAATCAGGTCTCTCGACCCTACATAAACTTGCGCGTCCTCGAACCACTGTTCTATTTTTACTACGACGTCAATGGAAAGGGGGCGAGTCGACCGATCAATGAGCGCCTTCATGCAACCGCGCTGTCCCGGTTTCATTCACTGAGGAGGAGAATCTAACGACGCTAGGCGAAGTGCCGGAAGGATATACGCGTTTAAAAGAGCTGGAAATTACTTTTGTCTCTACCGTTATTAAACTGAAAGGATAGCTAGATCATCTTATGATAATAATAATAAAAAGAAAAGATAATGCTTTCCATATTCAGTGAAATAGCACAGTAATGATGTACTGATGAGATGTGATATAAGGTAGTGGCAATATATTATACGACCCAGTGTCGTCAAATTTCAAATTTGCCGCTAAACTCTCATATTTTCTACGTTATCAGTTGCCTCACGTCGGTATACGCCCCATCTGTTAATACCTTCCAATACTTCTGACGAATATGTGCATTCTCGCTCGATTGATTAGTGCGAGAATGAGTTATAATACAGGATATTCCACGTAACTGGTTCATTAAAAGTTTATGATGTTCTATTGTTTACTTATATTTGAGATTTTGGCACCAGTATCTGTTCGATTGGAACTATAAATGTAAAATACCGTAACCAAAATATCACTTCCGGTTGACCGAAAATGGATGTCAACTTTCTTATTTTAAATAGAATGATATCATTTTTTATTCATTTTTGGATTCTACAACTATAAATACGTCAGTTTTCATTAGCTATTCCTATAGCTACCTGTTGCCGTTTTTGAGTTATTTAAGTTTTTCTTTTTTTTTTAGTCATAATCATTGCATCCTTGAGAAATTAATATCTCGGTTAATACTGCAAGTAGAGACTCTAAATTTGCTATGTTATGAATGTAGATATAACTCTCAGAAACGGTAAGCACGCATTACATTCTAACATACAGGGTGTTCAAAACTGAGGAACAAAGTGACATATTTTCAAATGCAGAAAACTCATTTTTTTAAATAGAACACCCTGTATTTTAATTCGGAATTAGGAAGTAAATATCATCCCCTATCGCTTTATATGAGCATTCCCTATACCTATCTTTAATAGATTTTGAGATATGAGCGACTTTTTGTTAAACAGACTAAGTATTCTTTTTTTAAATAGAACACCCTGTATATTAATTCGGAATTAAGAAGTAAATATCATCCCCTATCACTTTATATGAGCATTCCCTATACCTATCTTTAATAGATTTTGAGATATGAATGACTTTTTATTAAACAGACTAAGTAGCCCTATCTTTGCGTGTTTGTAGCTGGCTCTGAATGGGGTCAAATTCATTGACTAAACCTAAGTGTTTATGTATATCATCGTAATTACACTTTTGTACAACGCAATATTAATAGAAATGACTATTCGAACAGACATTCTTGTATGGTTATTCAAAAGTAATACATGAATTTGACGTGAATCCATTTCAGAGCCAGCTACAAACATTTAAAGATAGGGCTACTTAGTCTGTTTAACAAAAAGTCGCTCATAATTCAAAATCTATTAAAGATACACTGTTGAAAATATTACGGTGTTGGCGTTAATTTTGCGTTAGTCAAATATTTTAGTGTTGATTTTTCCAAACTTTGCCAGACGAGTTGACTACGCGTATTGAATAGAACAGAAATGACTAGAATTTCGTGTGAATTCTTTGTTCAGATATGAGGATTGACTATTTTTCTAGACATTTAGAAGCGTCAACCAATCAGAATTTTTCCCTCGGATAAAAATATAGAAACCCCACCTATTCTAATACAGTATTGCATTATACGCACCATCTGCATTGCACGTGTATCTCTTTTTGTGTTTGATTCTCTGTATTAACATATCCAAACAAACCACCAAATGTGACTGACTTGCAAAGTGTAACCTCGTGTTATTAAACGTTAATTCCAGTGGGCATAAAAAATTTCAACATCTTAAAGATGTATTGGGAACATCTATTTACGCAATTAGTTTAGACTTGAATCAAATAGCATAAACATTCACTTAATTTTATAATGGTTCTCAAAAAATCATTTTAAAATTGGTACGTTTAGTTGAAACCAAAACTTGTGAATGAGTGGTTTTGCATGTTTATAATTGAGAAAACGTCTTAAAGAGAGAATATTATAGCACTAAGAAATAGGAGTTGCATATTAAAAAGACGTTGTGTTTAGAAAATGGTGTTAAAACACCCAATAGATCGCATTCATTTAGTTAAACAGCTAGTAAATTTGTCTAGTCTAGATCACCTAAAATGTGACTAGAAGTATTTTATAATTCCACGTGTCAGTTGGACAAAATAACTCCTTAGCAATCGACAATACTTGACTATCTTTGCTCGTCAAATTTAAACTTCTATAGTTCTCGACAAAATAACACGAAAAGAGTGTGGACCTCTCCTGACTATTAAATTAGTCAAAAAAGTGTTAAAATTTTCAACAGTGTAGGTATAGGGAATGCTCATATAAAGCGATAGGGGATGATATTTACTTCCTAATTCCGAATTAAAATACAGGGTATTCTATTTTAAAAAAATGAGTTTTCTGCATTTGAAAATATGTCACTTTGTTCCTCAGTTTGGAACACCCTGTATGTTAGAATGTAAAGTGTGCTTACCGTTTCTTAGAGTAATTTCTACATTCATAACATAGCAAATTTGGAGTCTCTACTTGCAGTATTAACCGAGATATTAATTTCTCAATGATGCAATGATTATGACTAAAAAAAAAAGAAAAACTTAAATAACTCAAAAACGGCAACATGAAGCTATAGGAATAGCTAATGAAAACTGACGTATTTATAGTTGTAGAATCCAAAAATGAATAAAAAATGATATCATTCTATTCAAAATGACAAAGTTGACATCCATTTCCGGTCAACCGGAAGTGATATTTTGGTTAAGGTATTTTGCATTTATAGTTCCAATCGAACAGATAATGGTGCCAAAATCTCAAATATAAGTAAGTAATAGAACATTATAAACTTTTAATGAACCAGTTACGTGGAATACCTTGTATAGTAAGGACAAATCACGCGCGTATACAAGGGGTGGTAACTCCCCCTATGAGCCAGCGAAACCTACTTGTAAATCAAAAACATTTAAAGACAAACATTCATTCTTCTTTTTCCCTTTTTTTTGTGTAATCACCCCTTCCATGATGACACTATTGAAATTGTATCTAAAAAGAGCAGACAACCTTTTTTTTTTGGTTAAAATAAAAACATCACCTCCATTGCCCTCTCCTCCCCCTATAAACTCAAGTTGTATACGCGTCAATACAATTTTCTTAATAGTCCTCGAAATGGGTAAAACAAATAGAAATCTGTGTAAACAGTGGGCCCAAAATAATTTGGAGGATGCTATAACAGCTGTTAAAGCAGGAGAAAGTCAAAGAAATGCAAGTGCAAGATTTGAGATTCCTTGAGAAGATACCTTCGCAATGGGATTTCTTCAAAGCGTTTGGATAGTCCAACTGTGCTCACCTAAGAGCAGGAACAAGATTTTGTAAATAGTATTATTCGATTCTGTGACATTGGTTTAGTTCTAAACGTCAACTTTGGTGCAACACCAAGCGTTTAGTTAATGCGAAATAAATAAAAAAACCAACAAAGTTCAACAAAGGTAAGAGGAAGGTTCAATTGATGAATCCAGCTCCGGCTCAAAACTTAAGAAAGCCATTGTAGAGAACTATTTAAAAAAAAAAACTGGGCACTACTTAAGAAGAGCTAGATATAATAGCCAACCCTCATCGAATATATAATATGGATGAAAAGGCTTGTAGATTAACCATTCATCGCCAGTAAAGTGTGATGACACAAAAAGGAGCCAAGCGGATTCATATGATAGCTCCAGAACACACAGAAAATGTAACAGTAGCTGGTTGTGTCAATGCAATAGGAGAATGTATTGTTCCACTGATAATATTTAAAGGAAAACGTTTTAAACCAGAATTGAATGACAACCCAGCCCCACGTTTGCTAGTACGAATGGCTCCGTAGGAATCAATGACACCTGTATGTAGAGTTCATCCAACACATTGCTCGCCATGAAACGGAAGGACATACTTTATTAATTTTTAATTGAACGACGAGCTATCTAGATTATACCATTGTTGAAACAACTGACGTGCACAAGATTACCCTATCTTGTCTACCTTCCAACACAACACATGATTTACAACCGCTTGTTAAAGCCGTGTATCGTTCGTTTGAATCTAATTGGGATACACATCCTGAAAGGCATCTAAGGCATCAAAAACCCGTTTTGACAATTTTTTTTTTGATCAAAAGTTTGTGCATGATACCTAGCGAAACTATAAACGGTTTTGCAGCAACGAGAATCTATCCGTTTAATGCACATGCAATTCCTAAGACAGCTTTCGCGCCATCAATGTCATCACACTTGCCACAACTCGAGACACAATCCGAACCAGAACTTGAGCTTCAATCCCAACAAGTCAACGTTGACGAGACATTGGGCAGAAGTTCTTCAGATTTTAATGATGTGGACGACTTGCCTTTGTCCACCTTAAAAAAAATTCGCTCATTCCAAAAGAAAATAAAGCAGATCCAAACAATACTCTACATCATCACGTCTTTTCAAGAATCGTTGCCAACACCTTTCAACAAGAAATAAACATACGCATTCGTGTAATGTGTCATAGTTACTATCATGAAGAATGTGTAGGGGATTAACTGCGGATGACACCGATGACTATGAATGTTATGACTGTGTATAAGTTAACGTTTTTTTGTTTAATGACTACAGATACTTATCTCTGCAATTTTTAGCTTTGTGTATGGGTCATATGTGCAAACCAAATGGGTAATACGGCCCAATGACTATATTCTTTTTGGAATGTTATTTGTTCCTATTTTGCAATTGAATATGACAATGCCTATATCTTGTGTTTAAGTTCACGTTTTTATCGGAATTGTTGTTTTTTTTAATAAACTTGCCGAGCAAAATATTTTTATTTTTAGGTGAGCCATACATATCCTCACTAGAACATGTGATCTAAAGGACCTTGCAATTTTTCGATATGGATAAGCACATCCTAAATAAACACGCAATTATCTCACCTATCAGACTCTTATATCGCCTAAAACATAATACATTTCTCCAATAAAAATTTAAATCACAGGCATCCGTTAAAACTGGATTTTATTAAGAGATTACCTGGGCCCGTCGACCAACTCTAATAATTGGCAATTAGCGGCCGGCTTTGAAATAATTAAGCGAGGGGAAAATGGCACAGAAGAATTTCTAAGCTTCATTAGAGACGACCTGAAAATCTCCGATTAATTGTTTAGCTTTCACATAAATAACGCGTGTAACATTTATATAATGACCAGAGATGATAATGTGTTATATCATCGACTTTAGGAACGAGGAATACTTCTGAAATCGTATACGTGTGTGGTGAATTTTAATTGATATGGGATGGAATAGCTCTGGCTCGTTTTTGTGGTAGAATCGTTGTAATTATTGGAGTGTGAATAATCGAAGAAGTGATGAAGATCTGTTAAATGATGTTGCTAGAAGAAGGGGTCATCGACAGGTCTATGGAGGATATGAAGATAAGATGCTGTTGATTTTTTTATACTTTTCTATGTGATGATCTTTGAATAAAACTACTAATTGTTACACTTAATTCACAGTGTAACCACTATACAGGGTATTCCACGTAACTGGTTCATTAAAAGTTTATGATGTTCTATTATTTACTCATATTTGAGATTTTGGCACCAGTATCTGTTCGATTGGAACTATAAATACAGAATACCTTAACCAAAATATCACTTCCGGTTGACCGAAAATGGATGTCAACTTTGTTATTTTAAATAGAATGATACAATTTTTTATTCATTTTTGGATTCTACAACTATAAATACGTCAGTTTTCATTAGCTATTCCTATAGCTACATGTTGCCGTTTTTGAGTTATTTAAGTTTTTCTTTTTTTTTTAGTAATAATCATTGCATCATTGAGAAATTAATATCTCGGTTAATACTGCAAGTAGAGACTCCAAATTTGCTATGTTATGAATGTAGATATTACTCTAAGAAACGGTAAGCACACTTTACATTCTAACATACAGGGTGTTCAAAACTGAGGAACAAAGTGACATATTTTCAAATGCAGAAAACTCAATTTTTTTAAATAGAACACCCTGTATTTTAATTCGGAATTAGGAAGTAAATATCATTCCCTATCACTTTATATCAGCATTCCCTATACCTATCTTTAATAGATTTTGAGATATGAGCGACTTTTTGTTAAACAGACTAAGTATTCTTTTTTTTAAATAGAACACCCTGTATTTTAATTCGGAAACACTTTTTTGACTAATTTAATAGTCAGGAGAGGTCCACACTCTTTTCGTGTTATATTGTCGAGAACTATACGAGTTTAAGTTTGACGAGCAAAGATATTTAAGTATTGTCTATTGCTAAGGGGTTATTTTGTCCAACTGACACGTGGAATTATAAAATACTTCTACACACATTTTATTTGATCTAGACTAGACAAATTTACTAGCTGTTTAACTAAATGAATGCGATCTATGGATTGATTTAACACCCTTTTCTAAAAAACGACGTTTTTTTTAATATGCAACTCTTATTTCTTAGTGCTATAATATTCTCTCTTTAAGACGTTTTCTCAATTATAAATATGCAGAACTACTCATTCAAAACTTTTGGTTTCAACTAAACGTGCCAATTTTCAAATGATTTTAATTTAATTACGTAAATAGATGTTCCAAATACATCTTCAAGATGTTGAATTTTTGTATGCACCCTGGAATTAACGTTTAATAACACAAGGTTACACTTTGCAGGTCAATACACGTTTGGTGGTTTGTTTGTATATGTTAATACGCAAAAATAAATCCGAAAACAGATACACGTGCAATGCACGTGGTGCGTATAATGCAATACCGTATTAGATTAGGTTAGGGTTTCTGTATTTCTATCCGAGGGAAAAATTTTGATTGGTTGACGCTTCTGAATGTCTAGAAAAATAGTAAATCCTCATATCTGAAGAAAGAATTCACACGAAATTCTAATAATTTCTGTTTTATTAAACACACGTAGTCAAGTCGTCTGGCAAAGTTTGTAAAAATCAACACCAAAATATTTGACTAGCGCAAAATTAACGCCAACACCGATAATATTTTCAACAGTGTAATAGGGTGGATTGGCAAAATTGCTAAAAGCGCGTTCTCCCATATTTATTGCTGTTTAGATTCAAATATTTATTTATTATTTAATGTGGACAATCGTCTACAATTAATTCAAATAATAATGACATGGGTAAGTAATACAGTTTTACATTCGCAGAATTTAACTTTTTTTAGTTTCCGCCAAAGGGTTAAATGTAAAAATCCTTTTTCAGAATCTGACCATGCATAATTGTGAATAAATTTTTAAGTCCTTGTTTAAGGTGAAATTTTATTCCAACCAGCTATTTGTATTTTAACTGTTCACATTTCATTGAGACATGATTCACACACGGTTTAATTAACAGGGGCAGATCATTATTTGCGGGAATATTGCGGTAAAAGTTTCCACCCAAACTTATTGTTATATCAACCGAATTAAACGTAAAGTTACTACATAAATTGCTTCAGTATTGAAGATTATAATTAAAAAAAAAAAAAAAAGAATTACGAAAAAACTCTAAAATAAACCTAATCAGACATTTGCATTATACTGTGTCGCTTGATCAAAAATTAAACCCGTTACGAGAATGCATTACATAGCCGTCGACTATACAACGCGCAAGCGTTTGAGGTACGCAGTTTGAATACAAGTGCGGCATCTACACTGATGGCTTCAACGCATAAATGTAAATGGTGTGTTTTTCATTTTGTCTCGCAAATAAAGATTGAGGTAAGTTCATTTTACATTAATTATGTATTCAGATGATTACTATGTACTTAGCTATGACAGCACACATAAATAATAGACATACACCTGCGTATGGATATCTAATATGATATACTGGGAACTTAACCTCAATAGCATTTGGCGGTATTGTTGCTACAAGATATGATACATTTATTTAAAGTTTTCAACGTGCAAGTGACACGCAGGAAACTACCGTATCAAACTTTTCAATTTAAACAACAGAAAGTCTTCGTTTTGAAGAAGTCAATTCTTTTTTTTTCTCTTTCATTAAGCATTTGGAAATATAAAACGACTAGTGTCTTGCCGTTAGTGGAGGCTATGTTTTCGTTGTTAAGTGATGATACAAGTAAAGTAAGGAAGAGACTATTTTGGTTTTACTCTAGGATTTAATGACAAAAGTAAAGTAGGTATTAAGCACTTATACATGCAAATGTGCAAGACCGCAAAGCGGCAAATTTGAGTTCAGTAGTTAATCACAACATTATTTATGTATATACTAGTATTGCGGGAATCGCCAGATATCAAAAACCGGTTAATCGATTTTTAGTAAAAAATTTAGTAAAAATTTTAAACTAAAAACAATACGTATTACTTTTTTAAAAGTGCTATGTATTTTAAATTCGAAAAACCTATTTAAGGCGCAATAATCTGCTTTTAAAAACCGGTCTTGATTTTGAAAACCGGTTTTACCGGTTACAATTTTTAAAGACGATTAATCACTGCATCCAAACTCCGGTTTCACATAAAGAGGTTTCGATTTGCAGCACTATTATCTACATACAATATATTTTTAAATGCTATATTTATTAAACATTTTCAGGATAAATCTAAACATGAAGAAATTGAGGTGAATACACCTCATACACCGTTGATAATATGCTTGGAAGAAGGTATTAATAAAAATATATTTATTTCATATGTTTTTTACATTTATTTTTCTTTTCTAGGAAATGTGAAGTCGCATTCTTTAATGGTAGAAAGACAGTTATTAGACCCAACAGATTGATTTCGTTCTGCATTATAACAAATTATGGCGGCATATTTTAATTTTCAATTGCAGTACGCAAAAGAGGCTTCTAACACATTAGAAGTTCTGCAGAGATATTTTTTTTAAAAATATACCCTGAACAGGGCAACAAAAATAAAAAAGCTCCAAATCCAAAGTCAAATTGATAAGATTCTTTAATGTATTTTGTTAGTCAAAATTTATTTTATGGTTACATTCAACTAGATCTTTGTATTATGAATACAACCAATTCTTAGTAACTATTGGCTTTTTCTTATCGACCTTTTTCCCAAAATGTTTACTCTTTAAAACATTACTTATTGAATTTAAAAATTTATTGAAATTATTGTAAACTCTGTGTAATCCAACTAATTAATATATCTTTCAGAAATTATTAAAATTAAATCTAATATTATAAATGGTATATTTTGAATATTTAAGTGGAGAATCTGCATTAAGTTCTAAATGACATAAACATGTTATTAGATAACTGAAACTTAATATTTCTGGATGATAAAACAACTTAATAATCAGTTATTTCTAATTTCTTTGTTGTTACTCTATTCTATATATTAAAAAAAAAATGTGGTAAAATTACCCCAAAAATAGAAATAGGCAACTGGGCTACCTCCTATTTTTGGGGTAAATTTACACCTATAGGGGATTTTTCACATACTGGTGGAATATTCCTTGAAGGTGTGGTAAATCTACCTGAAATTATTCCATTCCATTAGGGAATATTACTTTAGAGGTGTAAATTTACCAGGGAAAATTACCACACTTTCAAGGAATATTCCACAATCATGGGAAAAATCCCCTATAGGTGTAAATTTACCCCAAAAATAGGCGGTAGCCCAGTTGCCATCTATTTTTGGGGTAATTTTACCACATTTTTTTTTAGGGTGAAGATGGCGATTGGTACAGAAGATGTTTCAGCACTTTTGGAAGAGGTGGAATATCTACATTCTTTACAACAGCGAGGAAACTGGTTCAAGGAAATGCCCAACTTGAAGATCAACGACATAGTGCTACTGAGGGATGAACTTATTTCTCTGTTGAAATGGAAACTCGCTCGCGTGATATACATTCATTCAAGAAAGGACAAGAGAGTGCGGGTAGTAACTGTCAAAAACAGTAGTGGTGAATATAAGAGACCAATTTCCAAACTTATAAGGCTACCGATTGATGTTTAGTTTTATTTTTGAAACAACGTTTCAACCCGGGGATCATGTTAGGGTTTTATATGTTAAATTCGAATTTGTTACCAACGCAAGAACAAAAACCAGCGTGACTGGCGGAATACACAAAATGTCATATAGTAGTAATTTGAACGAAGTTTGATACTAGTTGCGAACAGAAACAGCAGTAACTTGTTTGATTAGTTTAATGTAGTACAACAATAAAGAACCTTTTAACAACGGTGTTTTTTCTTACTACGAACCAGTGCACATACACAACAAGCTGTAAATTTACAAACAAAACTGTAATTTTACACTCAGGATGAACGTGAACAGTCACAGAGATACATTCAATTGGCAGTGTCTTCTCTCTCATACGTATTCTACAACGCATGTTATTCTTTCTTTACGTTTCAGTGGAATATAAATTTCGCACACGTATTTTCAAAGATTGATATTCTCATATTTTCTTCTCTGAAAATTTTACCAATATTTCTGCAGAAATATCTTGTAAGTATAAGCAGATTGTATTCGAAAATGATGTCTACTGCCTGTGTTAAACCTTCAGGGACAAGGTGGCAGTTATGAACAACAAAACATCGCGTAAAAACACATTACACTATTCCGATGTAGCTAGATCTTTCCGTAACTTTTTAACCTGTGACGCGACAAGAATTGCAATGTGGTTTAAGCACGATGGTGCACCACCACATTTCAGTTTGGTTGCTCGTAATTTTTTAACAGCAACATACGGAAATCACTGGATTGGTCGAGGTGGGCCACACGCACGGCCTGCTCGATCCTTAGACTTAAACCCCCTAGATTATTTCTTCTGGAGATCTCTGAAGTCAATAGTTTACGCTACTCCAGTGGGGAATTTGGACGATTTGCGAAATCGGATAATTGCTGGGTGTAACTCAATTAGAAACGACCTTGGTGTGTTTGAAAGAGTTCGACAGTCAATGACGAGAAGAATGAATGCTTGTATCCATGCTGGAGGAAACCATTTCGTACCCAAGATAAGAGCTGCTACGAGTACGCAATGGCTGTAATGAAAATGTGCGACATCCTACATTTACGCCACACTAAAGTTTGGCTCCGTCCAGACTGGATCTTCAATTTCACCAAATACGGCCAATCGCAAAAGAAACTTTTAGACATCATCCACGCCTTAACCAGGAAGGTCATCAAGAAAAAAGAAATCCGATCTCCAACAAGGGCTCCACTCTTCCAGCGCCTTCATTCCGAAAGATGCTCAAACAAAGGAGTGCAACATCAAAGAGAAGACTGTAGTTGAAGGATTATCTTTTGGACAATCGGCTGGGCTTAAAGACGATTTAGATGTCGACGACAATGATATTGGCGAAAAGAAAAGGAGCGCTTTCTTGGACTTGATGCTGGAAGCGGCCCAAAATGGAGAGAAAATCGCCGACGAAGAGATCAAGGAACAAGTGGATACTATAATGTTTGAAGGGCACGATACTACAGCCGCTGCTAGCAGTTTCTTCCTGTCACTGATGGGTATTCATCAAGATATCCAAGATAAAGTCATCGAAGAATTGGATGGGATCTTTGGCGATTCTGATAGAGCAGTTACGTTTGCTGATACCTTGGAGATGAAATATCTGGAGAGATGCTTGATGGAAACCTTGAGGATGTATCCTCCAGTTCCTATAATCGCTAGGGAATTGAAAGAAGATCTTAAGTTGGGTAAATTTGCTGGAAGACTCTTTGAAATGCATCAAATTACCTTTATATTTTAGCAACTTCGAATTTGGTTATCCCAGCTGGGTGCACAGTGATTGTTGGTACTTTCAAAGTGCATCGTCGTCCAGAAATATATCCCAATCCAGATGTATTTAATCCTGATAATTTCTTGCCAGAGAGGATGGTTAATAGACACTATTATGCCTTTATTCCATTTAGTGCAGGACCAAGGAGTTGTGTGGGTACGATATTTAGGAAGCTAAAACTTCTACTAACAGTAATATATAATCGCGATGTTTTCAGGTCGAAAATACGCCATGCTAAAATTGAAAATCCTATTGTCAACGATCCTTAGAAACTATCGTGTATTTTCTGACGTTCAAGAAAATGATTTCCAGTTACAAGCAGATATAATACTGAAGCGTGCTGAAGGATTTCCTGTCAGAGTGGTACCAAGATGATCAACAAGTAGTAGTTCTTAGATTTTCGGTGGCATATTGTCAATTATTTTGAATTAATTTAAATAAATTCGCTACATCGTATTTCTATTTCATCAGGCATTTATATTTATATAATCGAACATTTAGGATTAAATGCATTGCAGTTTAACTGTAATCTTTGGTTTTTATAATAATAAAGATCCTTCATATTTCTTTCTTGTGTTTGGGTGCTATTAATAAAATAGTGGTATTTTGTATTTTGGCAATAGAACAAGTACTTCAAGCTTTATAGTGGAGGTGCAAAATATACTCTTGTTAGTTTTGATCAACACAAAATATTTTGTTGATGATGCAATTTTTCAAAGTAAGACCCTAAATACATAATGATTTAACTTGAAAACGTGACTCAAAGGATTAGAGGTTAATTCCATTGGCATTGTTGTGAAACAAGAAAATTCAAATGGTTATTACTTGTGGAGAATTCCTAGAAGCAACTAAAACATTTGTGACGAAGTTTAAAGAATTTGTACAGTATTGTACAACATTTATTGTAGATTGAGCAACTTTGTACTTTTTGATAATAAAGTAATAAAGTAAATCTTCGAAACAAAGGGATTTTTCAAAAATCATCATTGGACAAAATATTCTTAGAATAAGCCAAGGAATAACCCCTTGAATTTTTGCCGCATGTTTACCTAACACCCTGTATAATTGGCAATCCCCTGCAACGATTCTTATGGTGAAAATCGTATAACTTTTTTGCTTGTGTATCGGTGTTTTCAGACTTTTCGGACGCACTGTATAAACCATCTCCTAATCATATTAAACTAAAGCCACGATCAAGAAATAATAAGACACTAACGTAGACTGGATCCAGCTCGCCCAATTTAAGAATTCTTCTATTCCGGTCATCAAAAACGACCAATTAAATTTTATAACATACCACGACAAAAAATGTAAATTGTTTTTCGAAAAAAACAATCTCAATTTTAATAATTCATTTACAAACATCTCTAAATGTTTAATTTGCTATTACATCTAAAACTTTTATTGAAATTCTAATAGAAAACATCGCACTCCGTATTTCCCACTAGGCCATCCTACAAACCCGCACCAATAATTAAATCCTTAATAAATATCCGCAATTGAAACGCCGCATTCCGTTACGAAATGGACTGTGAATCGTTCCTATCGATTCCGCCATCATTAGCATCGAGTATTTGTTGTCTCTTAATCGGATTCCCATACCATGTTACCGCTTTCCCACACTACATTGCGAGAAGCACATTGAACGACGAAAGCTATGTATCTTTTTTTTTCACCTCAAGATACGTTTTTTTCTTTCACGTTACAAAATGCTCTCAATATATCCTAATAGTTACCGAAATTAACCTCGAAATTGGTGTGATACAGAAGTCTATTTAGCGTTTCCTATAAAAACCTGTATTATATTTCTAACGCGGACGGCAGTTTGAATAGCAACAACATCCTTTCACGTTTTGACACATCAACGTTCGAAAGCGGAAAGATATATGTGTATGAATGAACTCACCTTACTAACGAGAAAGTCTTTTTCGTCGAAATGTCTGCCGAACATCTTTGGAGATTCGCCTGGAATTGGCTCGATTTTGATGCAAACTTCCATGCCTTTTCGTGCTGATTCCACGGCCTTATGATTGTTCTCTATACTGGTTACCACTCCAAGATCGACGAACTTGTAAATAGAATAGAAAAAAATATATCACCAAATGTTGACAGAAAGATTAATTACAAATAAGTAGAAATACTGAGAGAACTTCGATAAGTAATCTTGTAAATTTTGGTCAAGCGTTGAAAAACCTTAGAATTTTATGTGAATTATGTCAAAAAGATAATATAGTTTCTTTATTTGTCTTAGTAGCTTTAACATTAATAATTTTACAAAAAATCGTGGCGATAAAGGCTTTAAATTGAACAAAACTTATTGGAACATATATATTTTTTTAATTGGAATTTTTTCGATAAATACAATGATCTTCATCAATCATAGAAATGTAATAGTTACATATACATTAATCGTTAATGTATATTCAATGGTGTCAAAATATAAAATTTAGATTCGTAAAAAAATCACACAATTGATAAATGAACATATTTTAAAATCTTAAATATCGAAAGTTTTATGGCTATAGTAAAAAAATGGCGAAATCAACACCATAAAAAAAGAGATACTATATACAGGGTGATTCTCAATATATGCGACAAACTTTAAGAGCTGATTCCTGAGGTTATTTTGATCATAAAAGTTCATATGAGTATATATCCAAAACGGTTTGGTTTTAAAGTTATTGAATGTTTAATAATAAATTATGAACTATGACTAACACGATATAATATCACAGTTGGTTCATCAAAAACTATTGTGTTGAGAGGGAATTGTTTATTTGTCATTTCAATATTTGTCAATAGTTGTCAGAGTATTCATTCAGTTTATTGCCAGTTTCTGTTTTCTAAAATGAATTACACGAATGCTGAGATGTGTGATATGCATTTCGTTTACGGTCTTGCCAATGGAAATTCGCGTGCTGCTAGACGTCTTTATGAAGAACGATACTCGAACCATATCATCCCGCATCATTCAATATTTGCCCGTCTTCACCAACGTCTTAGTGAAACGGGAAATTTTTAAAAAACGGACGACTGATAACGGGCACCCATCTACACTGAGAACTCCACAAATTGAAGAAATGGTACTAAATGAAATTGAGGAACGTCCTACTAAAAGCACCAGAAAAATTGCGTTTGCTTTAACCATTAGTCAGGTCACAGTTTAGAGAATATTGAAAGATCAACTGTTGTATCCATATCACATTCAACGGGTGCAGGCACTTTTGCCGGCAGATTTTCCGCAAAGAGTGGTTTTTTGTCAATGGATGCAACATAAAATCGCACAAAATCCTGACTATTTGGTTCAAATATTCTTCACCGACGAGGTTACTTTCTCTAGAAACGCGATTATTAATTTTCATAATAATCACATATGGGCCGGAGAAAATCCGCACGAACTAGTAAATGCCCGTCATCAACATCAATTCTCTGTCAATGTGTGGGCCGGAATTGTTGGAGATCACTTGATAGGTCCACATTTTTTACCGATGCGGTTAAATGGCGAGGTATACCGCAATTTTCTTGAAGAGGAGCTACCCCTACTGCTGGAAGAAATTCCGTTGCAATTAAGATTACAAATGTATTTTATGCATGACGGTGCTCCAGCGCATTTTAGTTTAGTTGCTCGCGAATTTTTGGACAATACGTATCCAGATCGGTTGATAGGACGGGGAGGTCCATAACCGTGGCTTCCTCGGTCTCCACTTAAATTCTTTGGACTTTTTTCTCTGAGGTCACCTTAAAATTATTAGTTTATACGACTCCCATGTCGATGAACTGAGAAATCGTATTATCGCAGCTTTTCAAACAATTCGAAATACCCCTGGTATTTTAGAACGGACTCGCCAGTCAATACGACGGAGGATAGAAGCTTGTATTGCAGTTGAGGGCGGTCATTTTCAACAGTTAGTATAAGTTAATTTTGTTTTACTAATTATTTTGTTAATTTATAATAAAAACATTAATTATGTTAACTTACTATTAAACATTGTACAACTTTAGAACTAAGCGATTTTGGACATATGTTCTTATGAACTTTTATGATCAAAATTACCCCAGGAATCAGCGCTTAAAGTTTGTCGCATATATATTGAGAATCAGCCTGTATATGGGAAATAGACAATTTTCTTTTAAAACACTGGAATCTACACATAAATACTTCCCCAAATCTTCACCAATTATCGCATTTCGTCAATAGAATCGCTTATCTCATCTCTTTTCCCAGTTGCAAATTTTTACTGAAAGTAATTCACCCCAAACCAAAACATATAGCAAATTTGCATTCAAAAATGCCAAGTAAAAGCTAAAGACACTCACTTCTTTGCTGGGTACGCATACTGGCGTCCCTTCTTTGACGATGCCAGCTTCAACCATAACACCAACTACGATAGGATCGCGAGAATTGAAGATGAATTGTGGCAGTACGCGCAGTTTGCATGGGAAGACAGCGATGTTCTTGAACTCTTCTCGTTTCTTCTGTTTGAGCTCTTCCCTGTAGGCCATGAATTTGTCGAAAAGGTGGTAGATGATATCCGCTTCGAAGATTTTCACGCCAAGATTGTCCGCCAGTTCTTGAGCGTCGCGTTCAACTTTGACGTCAAAAGCCAAAATCGTGGCGTATCTGCGGGAAAAAAATATTACATTACATTTTTTTTATTATTTAGATATATAATTTTAGAGATATTTTTAATTTGAAACTAAGTATATAATATATAAAATAAAAACAAAATTGAAATAAGCAAATTAACAAAAAAAAAAATGATTGCATCGGCCGGGAATCGAACCCGGGCCGCCCGCGTGGCAGGCGAGCATTCTACCACTGAACCACCGATGCTTGCAAATATAACGTCCAATCCTATTAAATTCACTACTTTCCTCGCTATTAAATTGCTCCTTCATACACTTCATAACGAATAACAAGTCATTGCACCTTTCGCTTCATTCAATTGCAAACGAAATTAGGATTCCTATTTGAAGTCAATCCTGAGGCACAAGCATCGGTGGTTCAGTGGTAGAATGCTCGCCTGCCACGCGGCCGGCCCGGGTTCGATTCCCGGCCGATGCAAGATCTTTTTTTTATTTTTTTTTTCCATCTAAAAGTATTTTATTGTTTTAAAAAAATATCAAATCATTATTACCTAAAATAGAATTAAAAAAGAGATTTTATATCGATGAAATAATATTTTTTTATTGCAAAAATTGTTGAATTAAAAAAAATATATGTATATACATCCAATAAAATGTTTAGCGACAAGGAAGCAAATCAAAAGGGGAGAACATAGAAACATTAAGTACTTATAATAAATATTCATATATTCGCAATTGAGCAACAATTTATGGTAAGTAAATATGTTTTGAATTTATTGTTTATTTTGAACAGGGGTCATTCCATATCAACCGGAACACCTAAAAAATTTGATGTCTTGGATCCTTTTTATATTTTAAACTTGAAGTCTTTGCCTAAAATTAGAAGACCCGTATTTTTTCCTAAAGCTCTACAGTATCTATTTACAAAGATATTTGCTAACAAAGTTTGCAAAATCAATAAAATAATCGCAGAAGTCATATTGTTTGGTTATGCATAAATTAAAAGGTTAAAATAAAAAGCATATAAATCATGGTGTATTCGAAAGTTCAAACTATACATTTTCATTTAAGAATACCTAAATTAGATTGTACTTCATTATGACCCCATTTTTCTCCTGTTAAATAAAATAATGTCTTTTTTCTTTATGTTAACCGCGAAATTAAATTTTTGAAAAAATATCATAATATCCTTTAAACTATGTTCTACAAGAATAAAAGTATTTGAAAATGGAGAACCTACGGGCATTCTATAAAAAAAAATATATTCATACAGTGCTATACGTTACATTACGATATATCATAATGTAACGTAGAGTATTGTAGGTTCTCCATTTTCAAATACTTCTATTCTTGTAGAATATAGTTTAAAGGATATTATGATATTTTTTTGAAAATTTAATTTCGCGGTAAACAAAGAAAAAAGACATTATTTTATTTAACAGGAGAAAAAGGGGTCATAATGAATTACGATCTAATTTAGGCATTATTAAATGAAAATGTATAATTTGAACTTTAGAATAAACCATGATTTATACGTATTTTGTTTTACTCTTTTAATTTATGCATAACTAAACAATATGACTTCTGCGATTATTTTACTGATTTTGCAAACTTTGTTCGCAAATATCTTTGTAAATAGATACTGTAGAGCTTTAAAAAAAAATATGGGTCTTCTAATTTTAGGCAAAGACTTCAAATTTAAAATATAAAAAGAATCCAAGACATCAAGTTTTAATTTATGCATAACTAAACAATATGACTTCTGCGATTATTTTACTGATTTTGCAAACTTTGTTCGCAAATATCTTTGTAAATAGATACTGTAGAGCTTTAGGAAAAAATACGGGTCTTCTAATTTTAGGTAAAGACTTCAAATTTAAAATATAAAAAGAATCCAAGACATCCAAGTTTTTAGGTGTTCCGGTTGATATGGAATGACCCACATATGGAAATTATATAATTAGTAAGATGTATAAATTATCTTTTTAAATTTGTTCTAGAAAATAATGATTTGATATTTCTTTATGATATAATATAATAATAATTTTAAACGAAAAATAAAATAAAAAAGAAACATTGCATCGGCCGGGAATCGAACCCGGGCCGCCCGCGTGGCAGGCGAGCATTCTACCACTGAACCACCGATGCTTAGAATTATAACGTCCAATCCTACAAATTCATTCCTTTCCTTACTACTTCATACACTTTATAACGAATAATAAATCATTTATCACCTTTCACTTTATTCAGTTGTTAAAGGAATTAGGATTTCTAGTTGAAGTCAATCCTGAGGCACAAGCATCGGTGGTTCAGTGGTAGAATGCTCGCCTGCCACGCGGGCGGCCCGGGTTCGATCCCGGCCGATGCAATATTTTTTTTCTTTTTAGTTTTTTTCGTTTAAAATTACTTTATTTTAAATTTTAAGAAATATAAAATCATTATTTTCTAAAATAAAATTAAAAAGATGATTTTACATCGAAAAGAAAATTGTTATTGCAAAGATTGTAATTTTGTAATTCAAATAGAAAGAATTGTACAGATATAATGGTATTGCCACTGACTGTAGCTTTGTACGGTATGGATTTGTTACTTTTTTTTTTGTGGTTTCTCACACTCACTACCAATTCAGAATCCTAAACAAAACACAAAACACAGATAACGGAAACGGAGGTATCTAGGTATCCCCTGAACCATCTTTGCATACGACCTATCTTCTTATGCATGTATATCTTTATTTATAGTATCGGGAATATTTACATGCGACTCGTCCATCATTTTTAAGTATTAACAGATTTTTTTTTTAGATATAGAAATTGGTGAAGAACACGTTTGGCTTCCCGGAAGAACACCGTAAAGTTTTTTTTTTTTTTAACGATTCGAACTAACGCTAAGTTATTTTTCTTTGGATATATCAGAGTTCAACACTGGTTGTTACATTTTAATAATTGCTAAGTATGGTGTTTCCTTTATTCGATTACAACATAGTAATTAAAATCATATTAAATAAAGTTTTAGACATACAATTTTGTATTTGCAACGAGAAAATTAGTGTTGTGCAATTTTACTAACGCTAAACAACACCTATTAAATTAAACTTGGGGTTAGATAAGACAAAATTGCCATGAAGTAAAAGGTGATATTAGGGAATTAAAATTTCGAAAACAGAAACCTAGGTGATTTAGTAAAATTATAAAACAGGTGTGTTATACTTACTGACTCTCATGTTCTAACATAATTGATGCTTTCATCACATCCTTTTTGACCACCGGACCGATAGATACCAGAATACTGTAACAAAAATTAAATTGAATCTATCATAACGGCAACATAATAATAATATATTTATTGATTAAAGACACAATTGTGTGTATAATAAGTCAGGAAACACAATTAATGAAGCCACCACCAAACTAAAAAATAAAATTATTGAACAATAAATGAATAATCTTAATAATAAGATACAAAAACAAAAAAGGAATTTATAAACAGAAAAAAAACAAAACAAAGCAAAAGAAGATCGTATTACTCTCCGAAATATTCAGCCACGGAGTAAAAAAAATGTTGTAACAAAATGCTTTTAGTGACTTTCGAAAACTTTATAACTGTCATGACATCTAATTTCGTTGGTAAATGATTAAATATTTTTATTCCTAAGTTATATGCACCTTGACTAATAATATTCATTGAGGCAGTAGGTAAGTGCAGTTGATCTTTTATTCTAGTGTCGTAATCATGAATTTTCGCGTTGGTCGGAATATTAACTTTTGACTGGTATATGTAAATGACGATTCAAAATGTATAAACATGAAAGAGGAAGGATTTATATTTTTAAAAATTGGTCGACAGGAATCATAAAATGAGCTCCAGCAACACTTCTAATCACAGATTTTTGCGCTAAAAATACTTGATGCGAACTTGCCGAGTTTCCCCATAAGAGTATACCATACTGTAATCTAGACTGAATTTCAGCATAGTACAATGAAATTAAACAATCCACAGATATCTGAGACCTTAAGCGTTTAAAAGCAAAACTTTTGGTGTAACTTTGCACAATACTGTCACATTGCTCTTTCCATGTCAACGTGTGATCAAAGATAACTCCTAAAATTTAGTACTATCGCAGCAAAATAATTCTTTGTGTTATAGCTAAATTGTAATGTTCGATACTCTTTTGTCTGGCATGAAATACCATGTATTTTGTTTTTTCTAAACTTAAAGACAGTTTATTTTGCGAAAACCAATTGCATAAGTTGTTTAATAGAGAATTTGTTGTAGTTTCAGTAATATGAGTACTAATATTAGGAGCTGTTAACATTACGACATCATCAGCATAAACCGTCAGGTATATATTTGATAGAAACAAGACTATATCGTTTATATATAAATTGAAAAGTGTTGGACCTAGCACTGAACCTTGTGGAATTCCAGAATCGTGGTAACCACGATGATTCAATCAAAGTATCATTTCCTTCATTGTTCTGTAACGTACTTTTACCACTTGCATCTTGTTGTTAAAAATATGAAGCAAACCAGCGCCCAAGTACTCCTCTTATTCCGTATAATTCAAGCTTTTGTAACAAAATTTCATGTTGTACACAGTCGAAGGCTTTCTGTAAATCGCAGAACACACCAATAGCTGCTTTATATTGATCGATATTTTTTAGGATATTGCAATAAAACTCAATTAATGCGGTGGAGGTAGACTTTCCCTTTTTAAATCCATGTTGATTATTACTAATGATGCTATGTTTGTCAAGAAAAGAATTTAAACGGTCTAACATACAGTACTCTAAAATTTTTGAAATTACAGATGTCAAAGCTACTGGCCTATAATTTGAAATATCTGTAACTATGCCTTTTTTATAAATTGGTATAATAGTAGCATGTTTTAAAACTGTTGGAAAAATTCCTTCTGCGAGAGATGTATTTATTAATTGTGTTTCCTGACTTATTATACACACAATTGTGTCTTTAATCAATAAATATATTATTATATTATTATTATTATATTATTATTAACGGCAACATCATTCCTATTCATTAATAAAGGGCGGAATATATGCACGTCAATTCAGTTAAAATATGCGCATATATATGCATCGTTTTTCTCTGAAATATGCAACAATATGCATTTATTTGTCGAAATATGCGATTATATGCCTTGAATATAACATGGAAAAATGGAAATAAAGAAACGCCGACTCTTACAAAAATTATTTATTTTAAGTAAAATTAAAAGAAAAACATAATAGGTAAAATTTTCAACCTGAAATAGTATAAAATGCATTTATAACGATATATTTTTCAAAATTTTCCAATCAAAATCTTTGTCTTCTGTCTGTAAAAATATGTTTGTACAAAGAAAAAGTTCTTTCAACATCTACCGATGTGATCTGGCAATATTTTAATTTGGGTAGTAAGTCATAAGGCCAAGGTCACAGTTATAGAAAGATAACAGTAGAGACAGATTGGCTTCCCGCTCTCGTCGTTTCGAATGTAGTAAAATAAGCGTGGCCGGTCATAAATAAATCGTATTGCGCAGCACGTGAATCGTGTACGATCGTGCATTTCATTCAAGAAAATTTTGGCGGGGTGCTAGTGTTTATAGCAGCACGTATGTATGTGTATGTATCAATCACGATAAATTAAATACCACGTTTAGGCACTTATGTTATGTCGCTATGATGTTCACCCCCATTTTATTTTTAAATTTCGTTTGTTCTCTTGATCTCTTATTTGTGATTCTTGTTTACGTGTACGTGTATTAGCCACACATTTTATAATTATTTTTTTCATAGACAGTTTTATCATTCATAAGTATTTTAATATAATCAATTGTACACTTAAATATCAATAATACTTACAACTATGGAACTAATAACACCACATACTAAGAAAAGGTGTTTTAAAGTATGAAGTGCACTTCAATGTTTACAGTAAAAAGTACCCGAGAGATCAACATTTAATTTTTTGTTATTATAAAGGTTGTAATGTAAGCAATACATCATAGCAATCATTGGTGATGCTTGATGATGGAACCAGAGGAATTTGGAATCAACTACCTGCATTGGTTACAATCGTTGGCATACTCCCAACTGCAAGAATAGTGCGAGAAATAATTACATATTTAAGTTTTTCGCAAATTCGTTGCGATACATTTGTGGATATTTGATATGGAAATGTTTAAATGTTTACAATTGTGATGTTGTGAAGGGTTTTCCCAGCAACACGATCAGTTAGACTATTCAACGTTATTTTGCATTTAAAGGCATGTGAACATGCGAATAAGCAGAAATTTGGAAAATTAAAAACACCTTTCTTTTATGTCATAATATGAGAGAAAATAGTTTTTAATAATTTTGAATTAGTGTCACCACAACTGAAGTGTTTGAAAAATTCATAGCACAGTTCAGTTCTATTAATTTTGAACATCCATGTCAAGAATGCGATTATTTTACACATTGAAGTTTCTAATTTCAAAGATGTTGGGTTTCAGGGTACACATTAAATAGAAGCACGTGTGAAATCGGCAGAAAAAGCTTGACAAAATAGAGTGACAAAGCCATATAACTTCATAAAGTTGTCAATTATATCAATATGTAAATAACTTTCGACTTGCTACCTTTCGTTGCTGGAATAAATTGTTGACCAGTACATTTGTATGTAATCTCTAATGAAAACTTTCTGTTTGTAATATTTTTCATTGTCTATATTGTAGGCATAGCAAATATAAACTATTCACTATTTATGTCTTTCAATATTAACCTGTTTACTCTTACCTGGAATTAACTGGCAAAAGCCCAATCAAAAATGTCCAGTATATCGTGTAGGCATTGCTGTTATCATGAAAGCTTTCTAATCCAGACAATGTACATTTTTTCTGAGAAGCCAGACTTAATAAATTCACATTATTTTGTAAAATATTGGAGAACGACGTTTCCATATGATAGGTAATTTCTTTTAGTTAATTATATAATTAAATTACAGCAATAGAAAATTTAACAGATCGGTATTTTTCAATAGATTAAGTGCTATCAACTAGTATATCACTAAATTTCAAATCAAAAATGCCACTATAAAATAAAGTGGCTTATTTTATGCAATTTTATAATTTTGAATATATAGGAATTTTGCGATCAGGTAAATAATTCACTTCTACACTTTTATAATGTTTACTTACAGTTGCGTTATTATTATAGGTTATAGTATCAATAATAACGAAATGTCAATTTATTAAAACATTTCTACAAAAAAATTGGTTATATGCACATGCATGTTTATAATTCACAGCTAATATTCTTACAGCGACTCTTTCTCTTGCATCTACTAAATTTCGACCAATTCAATAATAAATATATGATATAACCTCCGCTATAAAGCAAAGAGATCAAATTTTTAAATGTTCCTACATTTTTCTGATAGACGCATAGGATGCGCGTGGCCGTGCACTCCGTAGCATCAATGTGATCAAGGTCCTTAAAATAGGACGAAGAATTTCATTCATAAAAAGGGGTTCTGTCATTACTGATATATTTCTATACTGTGCCAAGGTATTACTTCGTTGGATGGTTTACTATCAAAAATATTTTTGACTTCCATTAAATACTTAAAGCCTTCATTCTTTCCCACAATAACTTCGAGTTTCCTTCTTACTTGATTTCCTACATCACCGGGAACTTCTTGGCATTACTCGGAAAAAGTTTCAACAATATTAATTGATTCTCTTAAACTTATATTCCTACTTTCTAACGAAGTTATTATATCTGGTACAAAACTAAAATTAACCTTAATAAAAACAAGTTCCTTAGCTAAACCTACATTTTTTAATAATGCTTGACTTTTCACTACACACTGCGAATTGTCTTCTAAATCTAAAACTATGTCTTTAATGGCTTCAAAATGGTCTGCGTAGAATATCGCGGCCTTAATCCATGATCCCCATCGAGTAATTACGGGCTCTGGAGGTAAACAAACTCCTGGCAATTTCTCTCTATAGATCTGCACTCTTAGAGGTGCTTTCAAAAACACTTTCTTTACATTTGAAATTAATTTGTTCACCAAGAGATATGCTGTTCTAATAGTTTCTGCAACTCTGTGTATCCCGTGTAAAAGACAAGTGACATGTACCATATTGGGATAAAATATTTTTAAGTTTTGGCCTACTTTAACCATATACGACGCTGCGTCAGACAAAAACACTAAAAACTTCTCTACTGGAACTGGATTTGGTAAAAAAAAAATTGATAGAGACTGCTGAATAAATCGAATTACGGTCACATTATTTGTTTGTCTAACTGTTTAGAAGATATTAAAATGGTTTCCCTGGCTCTTTTTCTTGAAGCCCTCCAATCATAAGATGTGCGATATATCGACCACATGAGTCTGTGCTTTCATCAACAATAATATAAAAAGTTCATCGCCAGTGAAACTTTAATTTCTCCCATTACGGTTTCGTATACTGTTTGCACATTCTTCTTTCTAAGTGTGGATTCGTCAGGGATGTTTTGATTACAATATTTTTGCAAAAAAATCTCTGAATTGTTGTATTTGCAGGTATATTTGCTGCGACTAAAGCTTTGCATAAGTCTTGATGAAACACCTCCTTTTCACTCTTTGTTTGACATTTTGAAATGCGTTTGCACACACTGCTGAACAGCACAGATTTATTATTCTGCAACTAGCTTATGCATAGCTGTTGCTGAGTGTTGATCAATTTGGAACTTATTTTTCACAAACAATGATTTTGGCACAAACTTTGCAAAACACTTTATCCCACTAAACTCCAACTCAGGAAAATTTTTAATCCACGAAGCGGCTTTCGGCATTTAGGCGTTGAAATAAAATATTTCGAAATCACTTTTTCACACTGAAATCTATCGACAAACTAAACTATACAATATAAATACAACAGAATAGACCACATCTGCTCTCCATTTAGGCAACTGATTATTGGAAATTCCAAACACCCAATAAATGCCGGCAATAAACCATATAATAATAAAACCGGTGAGTCGACAAAAACCTACCCACCTTTTAAATTATTTCAATTACCTGCAAGGGTCGCACTTAATCTTTTGATAAAACGAAAAACATAAAAATATGCACACAAATTTTTTTTTTGCCGAAATATGCAATTTTTTGTGATATTTGTTAAAACATGCAAAATATGCAAATATATGCACTTTGTATATATTCCCCCTTTATTCATTAAAGATATTTTTAAATGAATTTCCAATATATATTAATTTCGTTGAGAAATAATAATAAAAAAAAATTATGCATCGGCCGGGAATCGAACCGGGCCGCCCGCGTGGCAGGCGAGCATTCTACCACTGAACCACCGATGCTATAACTGCCAGGTAGACATTTCAATATTTATTTAAGTTCAGAGAATGTGAAAGCTGCTCTTTTCCTAATAATATAATTATTAGTTAAATGTTCACGTAAGTAAATAATTCATTCGATTTTACGACCCTATCATTATACTATATTTTATTACCCACAATGATACGTTTAAAATTACATGGCATTTTGTTGTCTTTACTCATAATATATTTATGTGGGTAAAGTATGCATTCAAATTTGTTTTCTTTAAGAATTCCTGTCGCGCGCGGATAAACAGTTAAAACAATGGTAGCGAGCCATTTGAATATTAATTACTCACGTAACCTGCCGAGCAATCGCTTTCATGCTCGTAATTTGTAGAACAAACAAAAAAAAAGACAAACAATTTCAATACAATGGCGTACAGATACCAGAATGTGAATTGTATGTAATACAATGAGATTTTGATAATGTTCATACTTATAATTGGCGGGTTTTGGAGAAGGAGGGAATGGCTTGTAACGGTTAAAACTCAAAAATTCCCAGATTATTTCTTGGAATTTAAACGTATATATGGACACAATCAATATAACTAATTGAGAGATATTAATGGAATGAAGTCGGTTTATTACCGCGTCGATTTCAACGACGACACATTGATATTATGTTTACGTCTCGAGTCAGGGGCAATATGAATATTAATTAACGAAACTGATTATCAGTCGTCGAAGTCTCGTTCGGACAAAGAGTTTCTTCTGTCCTTTAATGGTATTGGGATCCTATGTATCATTCATGGGGAGCCTACAATGTGTGCACATTTTGCGACGAGGCACGTCTAACGCATCCGGCAACTCCGACTTTTCATTCAAATACTCCGCCATCTATTAAAAGCCGTGGTGTCAATGCTGTTATGATAGGGGCCCACTGATGATGGCGTTATTATTAATTGGTGAGCTTCTAAACTGTAACTTTCAACGTTGATTGTATTATTTAAGCTGCCTTTAGAAAAAAAAATATTTAATAAAGTCTTGCCAGGCACAAAAAAGATGGGTACATGAATCATGTCGAATATAATAATCTGATACACTCACCGACAAAAACTTAGACGCGGTAAGAATTGTAAGGGTTATAGAAAACTAGGAAGATGTCTAATTAAATGTTATTCAATGTTTTAAACAATTTCTGCGACAAAAACTTAGACGCTCTGATTTAAACAATAAAAAAAAAAAACAAGTAATGATCAGTAGTGTGTAGATTCCCCGTTATTCTTAATTACTTTTAACAGTAATTAATAGATTTATATAAATTGTGGCAGAAATGTTTTAAAGCATTGAATAATACATTTAATTTACTTTATGTATTGCTATAGAATGTATTTTTGAGTTCATTTTACTTTTATGCATACAAATTTATTTAGACATCTCGCTAGTTTTGTAGAGAAATTCAATAAACCTTAAACTTTTAAATATCTTTTTAACATTAAAAATATATTTAACAATAACTAATTCGAAAAATGAAGAAATCTGATTCACCTCAATCGTATCTCTTCTACAATAAATGTTCAAAATGTTGTCCATGCACTTCCTGACAATACCCTAAATAGAATCGAAACACATTTTGAACATTTCTAATTCAGCGAAAATTAGCCTACACTCCTGTCTTATTCGTTTTTTCAACACATCAATATTTTCCGGTTTGGTTTTAAAAACTTTGCCTTTCAAGTACCCCCCTAAGAAATAGTCCATTGGTGTTAAATCCGGAGACCTGGGTGGCCATTCAAAAGTCCTCTCTACCAATCCATCTGCCTGGAAACACATCATTAATACTCACGACAGGTCTTGCAAAATCAGAGACGCGCCGTCTTGTTGGAACCAGATGTTTCTATCTGGACATCAGCTTCAAGCGGATCAGGGAATAGAGTTGCAAATCGGAACTAGTTCTTCCTGCAAGAATTCTAAATATCCGCTCCATAGAGATTTTCTTGGAAGAAAATTGGTCCTATTACTCGATCACAACAATGCCTGCCCCAAACATTGATTTTTTGTGGATGTTGAGTGTGGCCTTCCCTCATCCATCGTGGGTTGTTGTCTGCCCAATAACGGCAGTTTTGACGATTTACCTGACCGTTTAACATAAATGTTCATTCGTCAGAAAATAGAACGTTTTCTATGTATGTTTATCCATCATTTGTTCGCAATACTGAAGTCTTCGATCCGGATCATCTTCGGTGAGTTCCTGGAGGATTGTCAATTTATAGGGATAAAATTTGTGCGCTTTAAGAGTTCTTGCCACCGAAGAGTGGTCAATTTCGAGTTCCCTACCTATCAGTCTACTGGAGATATAAGGATTTTCTTGAACAGAAAGAAGTACATTAAGTTTTACTTCTTCATTGAGCGCACTCTGACGATGATTATTTGTTTTCCTTAAATGCCCATTTTCCCGAAGCTGTTTTTCAATCTTGCTTACGGTACTTTGAGATATGGGTGGTAAATCAGGATACTTCTCTCTGAATAAATGAGTAACTTCATTTTGTGTTCTTGTCCTATCTCCGTAGCCAATCATCATTAAAATTTCAATTTTGTGGATTTCAGTTAGATACGGCATTATGGTCGATTTTTCAACAAACGGTGTTTCTCACGAAACGACAAATTAATAAGTGTCCTCGCTCAATACGAGTCCAATACTAGCTTCACTTCTTACTTATTTTTACTACCTTGTTTTTTGACATTGTGATAAGACGTCAACCTGGTTTGACAAAAAAGAATGATAAACAAAACCCCCTGACGTGCCATTTTTAACTTCATAAAATAAATTTGAATCAGATTTCTTCATTTTTCGAATTAGTTATTGTTAAATATCTTTTAATGACAGGGATGAAAACTTGAAATTTGGTACGCATGTGTAATTTGATATACCCTTTAAGAATAGTTATAAAAAAAATTAAGACTACCATTTAAAAAAAAATGTCGATGACGTCATATCTCAAATTTGGGACGCGCTGTATAACGTTTTCTCAGATGAAAAAGTGGGCAATTTAAAATACTAATCGACGTATCTGAGCATATTTCCGGAAAAAATACTGTCTTCGCTTTACTTGTTGCCATTACAGCCTGCGCCCTTTATTTTAAACTATGGTAAACCATACAAAACAAACTGCAGACAGGAACAAAAGATAACTAATTAGAAAATTACAAGCATGTAAGATATGAAATACTACATCTCTACAATACTAACTAGCAAGATAATCATCAATGCAGTAGCATGAAATGAAAGTAAATGGGATTAACCTACGTTTAAAACATTTAAAGAGTTACTTTTACATCAGCTGGTAACTTGTTATATAATAGACATCCCAAGTATGATAATTTTTTTGAAAATAAAGTTGTTTTATGAGCTGGTGGTAATAGGTAGTTCGATTGCCTAGTACTCTTCATGGGAGGCATCAGCAGAGAACTCCGATCTATGACTGTGTACGAACACACAACTTCCATAATAATGAGTCGTAGAAGGCTAAAATCTTTTGATCTATAAAAGTTTTTTTGCAAGACTCGCGAGACGATAGCCCAAATATAATGCGTAGAGCACGCTTCTGCAATAAAAATACTCGATCAGCACCACCACCTGAACCCCAATGAATAATACCATACGTCATTATAGAATGAAATTTTGAATAGTAATACGATTTAAGGACATGAATATTACAAGATCTCTTTAAGTTATAGAGAACATAGCACATTCTAGATAAATCAGTGCAGAACTTGTCAATATGACTATTCCACTTCAATTTCTCATCAACAGTGACTCCAAGAAACTTAGAGCATTTGTCCAACTGAATAAGATAACCACTTAGACAAAAGTTATCGATGTTATATTTTTTAGTATTCTTAAACAAAATACACTTGGTTTTGTCAGTGTTAAGCAAAAGGCTGTTGTTAGTTAGCCAATTACACAGTCGACTATGAAGACAGTTTGCAGTATCAAACAAATGTGAGACAGTGGTACAACTGATCAGGATATTAATATCATCCGCATAAAGGGTAATGTTAGTAGCACACTCCAACTTCACAGGGAGATCGTTAATAAAGATTAGAAATAGTGTTGGTCCTAAAACTGACCCCTGAGGCACATCCTGAACTCTTAATAGCAACACCTAATGAATTATCTTAACGTACGTTAGATAAATGATCATTGATTACTACTGTTTGCGAACGGTGAGATAGATAGCTACTGAACCAATCAAGAGGAAAGCCTCTAATTCCATAGTTATGCAGCTTCTTAATTAGGATATTATGGTCGACATTATCAAATGCTCTCGACAAGTCATAAAACATAGCAAGACATAGTGAATTGGCATCAAGATTAGACGAGATCTGACTTACAAATTTATACAAAGCAGTGTTTATTGAGTGATTCGGTCGAAATCCATGCTGAAATATACTAAATAGGTGAAATCTGTTAAAATAGGCAGTTATCATTTCATTCAGTAATTTATTAGATCTGTCAGAGGCGGTAGATTTCTCTGTCCACATTTCTTAACAATGAAAGAGGGAATACCATCATTTCCCCCAGTCATTGAATTAGCTAATTTGTTAATTACTCTAAGTACATCACCTTCAACAATCGGCGCTATAAAAAAAGAGTTTAAGGCTTGTGGAAAATCATTATCATGACCACTAGTGGATGGACGTCCTAAGTCATACGTTCTTGTAAATGCATCATTAAAAGAGTTGCAAAGCTCAGTTAGATTACACTGGGCAACAAATTTTCGAAAAGTTCATGCTTCCAAGCTGAAAATAGTCATTTCTTAATGAATTCAATGTGCTGAACGCGAAAATGACTAAGAAAAAGCTGAATTGGCTACGGGTTTTCTGTAAAATGTACGCATATTTCAGAAAAAGTGTACTTATGTCAATATTATAATACATGGTAAGAAACATTAGTCTGCTTCTGGCTTTCGACTTCTTTTGGCCTGCCGTTTGTAGTGGACTTTGGAGCATCTCTACTGATTGTCCAACAATAGTCAGCTAGCATTGACGTAGACCATTTGCCTTGGTACCGTTGCTCCATGGTGGCAATGTCCTAATGAAAGCGTTCGCCGTGCTCATCGCTGACCTGCCCGCAGTTATCAGGAAAGAAATCTAAGTGGGAATCAAGAAAGTGGATCTTTAAGGACATATTGCAGCCGAATTCATGAAACAAAGCCAACATATCCTCAACCAGACACTTGTAATTTTCTGCCTTGTCATTCCCCAGGAAGTTTGCTGCCACTTGATAGAATGCATCCCAAACTGTTTTTCTTTACCTTGAAGAAGTTCCTCAAACTTGGGGTCTCGGAAGAGCTGTCTAATTTGAGGCCCCACAAAGATGCCCTCTTTAATTTTGGCTTCACTGAGTCGAGGGAATTTTTCATGCAGGTACTTGAATGCTGGTCCATTCTTATCCATGGTTTTTACCAAGTTTTGACAAGACCGAGCTTGATGTGTAAAGAGGAATGATGATTTTGTGTGGCTGTGCCAATGGTGGGTGCTGTACATTCGTTTCTCCAGGCTTAAAAAATGCTCTCGAGGCCAGTCTTTCTTGATGTAGTGCAAATCGATTGCTCTGCTGTCCACAGACAAAGAAAACAGCAGTACTTTGTATATCCCTGCTGCAAACCCATCAACAGAGATACTACCTTCAGGTCAGAACATATCTGCCAGCCATACTTGCTGTAGTTAATCGTCTCCAGTAGCTGCTTTAGATTGCCGTACGTCTCCTTCATGTAGACCGCATGTGCAATAGGTATGGATGGAAGCTGGTTCCCATTATTCAACAAAACCGCCTTTAGGCTCAGTTTTGAAGCGTCTATAAACAGCCGCCATTCGTGGGGATCTTGTGCAATACCGAGAGCTTGTAGTAGACCATCAATATCGCAGCAGAACACAAGGCTTCTTCTTTCTTAAAGAAAGATTCGAAGAGCTGATGGCGAGTGCGAAATGAAGTCACTCGACATTCTGTTCCAGAGATTCCACTGTCGAAGTCTTGAGGCCAGTATCTCCGCTTGCTTTTCGACAGATCCAAATCGCGAACAAGATCGTACATTTATCCTGGGTAATTTTATGTGGTGCAGATGTTTCGTCAAAGCACGAAAAGTTATCATCCTTACTGCCACGTTGAGGAGAAAGCATGGACTATCGTCTGAGTTTGAATTGGGAGTCCTTCGCCATGAGAGACAGGTCGCAGAGCAGATGGTATGTTAGGGTATTCAACTGTCCATTTCTTCTTCTTGTGATGCCTCCAGAAGCTGGTGGTACCACACAGAAATAACAGTCGTCAACGTGATTGATGGGCTCCCTCCAAATCATGGCACAGCAAATGGCATTGCCTTTCTTTTGCCATTAAGCCACTGTGAAAGATTTACGCACAAGTGCGGCAGCATACGTGTGGGGCCCAGTCTTTGTCCTGTCGCCTGTCTTGCAACCAAATACAAATGATACGCTTTCTTAACTGTTGCACTGATGTCTTTTTCTGTGCAGCAAATGTCACTTCTCCGCAAATATAACAGAAGTTATTTGCACTATTAACACAGTTACGAGGCATTGCTACTGTTTAGTTACTTTACACTATAGCAATCACTTGTGTATGCTAGAGCTTCGAAAAATATGCGCGAATGAACGGACATTGCACGAGTTAATTGTCATGTCGGCCATTTATAAATAAACTATAATTAGCTATTGCTTGATATTGCGCAATCAATTTCGCAACACTCTCAATGGAAACTTACAGCAAATGCTGCATTAACTTCTTTGCATGAAGGGGTGATGCAATATGACGCAAAATTTCGTAATTTCTCACTAAATTGCATTACATTATGCAATAGCATCTATACAATGGACAAAACGTCAATATCTCTGGAACGTGAGCCAATCAACTTTTTTCAATGTGATATTCGTGTTCAGCACGTTGAATTCATTCGGGATTGGGTACTTTCACCTAAGAAGCAATTTCACTGTTGACCAGTGTTATCAGTGTCAGGCAGTGTTCTCTAATTACGGACATTCGAATTACTTTTGATAACATTCCAGACAGCTTTGGACATATTTTTACTGGATAATATGTACTGGTCATTGTTGTTTCTCATTATTTCATCAATAGCGTGTTTGTAAAATTTTTCATAATTAATATGTGACTTTAATTTTAAAAATGTCAATGAAGAAATGTTGAAAATGCAAAGTATTGCTATTAATCGATTAGTTACGTCAATGCATTTTAGACAATTCCATTCCTAACTTTATATTTAACGAATTTTGCTAAATTTTAGCCGCACACCTTAAGTTTTGATGGTTTCGTGTGACTTAAGAAAGGACCGTATAACTTTCTTGAATTAAGATTATCGCCTCAGAATTGAACAAAGGATCGATCTACCTGGCGCTTATCCACCTTTTTCTGACCACCGTGTATATTACGAATATTAGCAGCATAATTTGCTGTAATAATATATCTAATATTATTAACTGAAAAACAATTCTTCAGGGTTCGGTTCATGCTGTTGTGATTCAACGCAAGCATTATGTGTTGACTAAATACATTTTTTTTTCCCTCAGTGCACAAATAGCGGAGGTATTTGAAACGATATACAAAACAATACCCCCATTTATATTTAATTATCCGTTTTACAAGGAAAACGCAACGCTTAATTAACCAGAAATCATTAGCGCTTCCCCTCGTTTATTTATTTGACACACATATTCGCCACGAATTTCGACGAAGCCACGAACAACGCCCACTTTTACGTAACGCAGCGGCGGCCGGCGGATCATCCGATGAGGCGAACGATTTCTGCGAAGCGAACAATGAATGGAACTAATATCCCCCGATACCTCTGCTGCACGCATCACGGGTCGGTCAGTCCCATCTCCGTCTGGCCTGCACGGCAAAAGGAAGTTCTTCCTTTCTTTGCGGATGCTTCAATAATGTAACCACACGCGTTCCCAGAATGACGCTCTCTAGAGGATCAGGAGGGAACTATTATAGTACCTGTTCTGCCGTTCGCATGAATACATCCGTTTCCTATAATCTGTTTAATTACGCAGTTTGGAGTCATCCTGTATGTATGCATACTAAGAAATCCGGATACTCAGTAATCTCCGATGGAAAATACGACGGAAGATCGTTTATCTAAAACATCACAAGAGGAAATGGACACTTGGATACTTGTAGCTGCAGCACTATTTTGGAATTAGTAGGAAAGTTTTGTTGACTGCTTTTGCAATTTTTGCCTAGTTTTTGCTTATTCTTCATTCCCTTTCACAAAGATGCTTTTAACATGAAAGACACAATTTTTCATGCGTATCTGTCAAATGATTTTAACCATTCCCATTTACTTTATTAAATAAACAGTTATATATTTTTTCTTCTTTGATTTACTTAAGGCAAGGTTATCCACGCTACATGGCACGGAATATTGTGGCTAAAATACGTGATGTTCAAAAAGTTTCACTTTCGAGATATATGAGAGTCTCATGGTTACTTTTTAAATTTATTCTCACATTACACAGGTGTCCCAAGAGCCTTAAAAGTGTCAAAGTTGTTTTCCTTAAATTGAACTCTCTGTATATCATTACTCTTTTATCATATCATAGCATATACAACTAAAATGCTGCAAAAATGATTATTTATCGTATTCTGTGAAGACTTAAACCTTACACCATGGTAAGTTAAAAAATATGGCGTTCCATCTAAATTAATGAAGTTATAGCCACTTAAAGTTGTTAATGGATCAGTACCAATTTTTCTACACCCTGTATAAAACAGAAAATTTATGTATAAATATATATTCTGCTTTAATGCAGCTCAAACATTTTCAATAGGACTTAAGTCCGGACTATTTAGAGGCCAGGTAAATACTTGTTAAATAAATGTTTGCGGAACGTATCCATTCTTGCACAATTTGCGATTTCTGGACGGGACAGTTATCGTGCTGAAACACAAAATTGTTCCCACATTTACCGATGGCATTGTCAGATTTATAAGGATGCCTTGATTTCTGCAACACCTACTGCTTTCATTTCCACTATTCAGTGCTCTAATTTTTTTTTGCTATTAAAAATATAAGAGATACCTGATATTAGTGTCGAGATATACAATCGCAGAGAAGAGTTCATTCAAATTTATTTTTCAGTATTATGTTGTAAAAAAGCAATGAATAGCTAACTATTTAGGAAGTATTGAGAGATAATAAAAAAATTAAAGTTATGCAAAATTTTAATTGAAATGTTTTATTAATTTTATCATGAAAGAATATGCGTATGAAATTTGTCGGTAGCTGTATGTATTTCAGTTATGCCAGGTTTCAATAAAAAATATGTTATGTTTGCGAATATCAGATAAACACAAATGCTTCCCTTTGTGGTTTTTGCCGCAAACTTGTTGCGCCTTAAATTGAATGGATACCCTTATTTGAAAACTAGTAATAATAAATCAAGGTCGTTAAGGGTGGGCAAAAAGTGGTGGGGACAATGCATTTTTTCATTTCCTCAGTTTCTTGAAAAATGAGAACATTTAATTATGTTTCAAGTTATGAAATAGATCTGTATTTCACACTAATCATAACAAAGAAATAGTAAAAGGATCTGTAATCGAATAACGGCGAAGAAGAAAAAATCGGTAGAAGAGTGTCATTATGATCGTTACATTTTGTATATTATGTATGTGTAAGAGAAATTGAAAAATATTCACTCATTTGGGAGAAACTGAGGAAATCGCATTTTGTAAAACAGTGGGCCATCCTATAAAATTTATGATTTTATGCCCATCATAGAAGTGTAGCACTTTATTCGAAGATGGCGCCACAGAATTTTAAGAAAAATAATTTTATTAATGTAGATTTAATCCATTGCTGATAGCCTACGTTAACTGCATTTTCATTAATAACAATAATACCGAAAATTTCTGTAAATAAAATGAAAAAAACTAAAAGATAAATTGTTACATTCCAGTTATGTATTCCCTGCGTTAGTCCAAATTATTTCCTTATAAAAATCACTCACAATTGAAAGATAATTCGTTATAAAAGTATTTATTTTTCCTCATAGCTACAATTGTACTGTACAAATAAAAATAAAACTGCGTCTATACAAATATTTTATAGTAAAGAAAGTAATAATAATGTAGTTATACATATCAGAAAAATAATAATACAGAAATTGCTAAATTCAAGAATATTTCATTACGGGCAAATAATAATCGAGTTATTTAATGATCATCAATCGAATGATGCCTAGTCCATCATTCAGTTATGTCCACCACTACCTTTTTATCAGTTATCTCTTCAGTCTGTGTTCCATCTCCTCAAGCAATTAATTCTCTTTTATTTAATTAATTTAAATATTAATTTTATTTTCACCCTAACGACAAACCATAATGTCTCTCCAAAATACTAAATTGAACTTAAAAAAGTCAATGTGCAAAATACAGTACAGTTGGAGGCATATGATTGCACAATATTCTTCGTGATATGATTTTTTTATATCTTCTCTAGAGGAAAACATCTAGCTCAGCCTTTTTGGTGATCGTAGTATTGGCTATATGGATATTGAACAACTGCAGATTCACATGGAATATATATTTTTCTCTGCAGACTACATTTTCTTATTTCTTAAAAGATGCATTTTTAGGTTATGTCACTGCACAAAACACGTCGATATCACGAAAAGATTGACCTTTTCTAGCAATAATAGCTATAATAATAATTGTCGCAACTAAACTTATTTTGTTGAAATAATTTAACACCTTCCATGTATTATTTTTGACAAAAATGTATGCGTTTTGTACTCGCAATAAGTGCCTTTTAGATTAGACTTACACAACAGTGCGATCCTCAGAGTGGCTGGGCTCATTTCAAGTTTTTCCTTGAATTATTCAATTTCAGTAACAGAGATAATATAACCAACATGGACATTTGCCACATATTCTCATCAACCTGTTGATTCTCATCAATATATCCTACAACAGTGCTTTTTCTATAAAACAAATAAATAATCTAGTAAATAGGCAAGCACAGATAAGTCTCGAGCGCTCTCAATTCTCCTTAACAAAAAAAAAAAAATTTCTGATTCCATTTCACGCTCGTTTTGTTATGTTTATCTGTTTATGTTAAAAAAATGACATACGAACTTCATATGCCTTGCATTTCATCGGCAATTCCCGGCGCCGCGTCGACACGAACATTTTCTGCTTTTTAGGCGGCAAATACAAATTTAATCAACTTTTTAATAAATTGAAATAAGTGTAACCGATACAAAAATAAAATACAAAAAAGAAACAATAAAAAATTATTTTTTTTTAATTTCTATTGATTCAATAATATAATAGTAATATTTCATGTAATAATTCCCTCTAAAACAAAACTTTTTCCTCTAGCTACCCTCTAAAAGGGAATTTCTCTCTCATATACACAAAAATAGCACCCGACCTTCGTGAGTCACTCGACTTGACCCACGTGATATATCCCATCTGTTTACACAAATATACGAATGTATATATTATTTTTCGCCGAAACAATTTTGAAACAGGCCGCGCCATCTACATTTTAAAAGATTGTTAATCTCGCACCTCTTTGACAGAAATGAAATTTTTTATGTTTGTACGCCCCCTTAAAACGATTTTCATAGACAATTTACCAAATGAATAGCGGACATAAAATATGAATTTATCAAATACGAGTAAACATTACGTATGTGGGCTACTCTTCGGCTGGCATAAATCAAATTACCTCCAATAAACAGTTGTATGTATAGTTCAACCTGAGAATTTATAATCAAAATCGCGATTCAGATTGTTAACCTTTTTGTGGGAGGAGCTACAACATATTAGAATTTCATAGAATTAGAATTTTTAATCAAAATCGCGCTTTCATAAACATGGAAATGACTTAAAATACATACATATCTAAATTATTCAGTACATGAACAATGAATTGATCGACAAACGGCATAAGATCAGATTACTGTAAAAATCAAATTTGGCCACTCTTGAGGATGCAATTTGATTGAATTACCAGCAAGTATAAAAACAACTAATTGTAAGTAAGCTGCATAGACCATATAATATAGTAATACATAAATAATGATCCTATAGGATACCAGCAAGAAATTTCATGTTTTCGACGTGATGTTATTATTGTATGATAATCCTGTACGATAACAATGATAAATAAATTTATGTATAGTGGTTGTTGAATGAGTTGGATGCCAGTCTGTACCGGGATATGTCGGTTTGCGGTCAAGTAAGGATGGGTGGACCTTTTCTGATGACTTGTGTAAAGTGATGAGGTCGTTGAATCTTTGAATTTTTTTAACGATTACGTATTCCCATTCACAATATAAAATTAAAAAAAAAAAAAAAAACTAGAATGAGTAACGCAATATAAACAGTTCTGTTCCTCATTTAATACCAATTACACAAAACTACAATTTTGTTTTATCTTTCTGTATAAATTATATATATTATGGGGTGGGCACAATGCTCACCCTAGAAAACTCATTGCCATCGTTAAAAAATCCTGTGAATATCAAATGAGAAATAATGTCATGAAACTAGCTTTCATTATTATAACAAATCATTGCACATTAGTCCATGGATAATATTTGTCATGGTAACTATATTTTCACACATTCAATAAATTATTTTGAATTTTTTAATATGAACGAGTATATGTATTGCTATTTTTACGTACAATTCTCATAAAATTATTCACGATATGAACGCAATAAAGTATTAAATAATACTTTCTTCGTTAGTACAATGTTTGCAATTATTTCAAGAACGAACAGATAGCATACCTTAATGAAAGGTGTACGGCAGTGATTAAATTATCGACTGATGGCGCGGTCGCTGACTTAGTGAGAGTTTGGCATGTGGTCCTTAGAGGGCGCGCATATAAACTCGTAATCTCTTAAGAGGAAATCGAGAATAACACAGAGATACGACACTGAGGAATTTGTATTTGCTCTTGGAGGAATGCTAAGGACGTTTGGTAGGCACATTTCTCTATTCCCTTTGCTGCATGGATGGTGATTCCTCCATAAGGGACTATGAAAAAAAATGCCATGGTGGTATTTTTACAGTTAATTGTTTAGGTATCTTCTTTTGGTAATCATTAATGGTTACTACGAATCTTGTTATTTTTAGTATTACTAGAGAGATAGACTCGTTCTTTGAACCAATTTTGATGCATTATTTCATGTTAACAATGATTCCTTTCATTGTTTTAGGACTCAGTTTTGGTTCAGTGTATAGATATCAGAGTGTAATACAAAAGATATTATAAATTACAGCAAGGACAAACTACACACCCAATTTTGTACATTTGTATATCTCCAAATTAACAGGGGATTCTCAATACGGTATACACGACAAAACTTTAAGCGCTGATTCCTGGGGTTATTTTGATCATAAAAGTTCATAAGAACATATGTCCAAAATCGCTTAGTTCTAAAGTTGTACAATGTTAATAGTAAGTTAACATAATTAATGTTTTTATTATAAATTAACAAAATAATTAGTAAAACAAAATTAACTTATACTAACTGTTGAAAATGACCGCCTCCAACTGCAATACAAACTTCTATCTTCCGTCGTATTGACTGGCGAGTCCGTTCTAAAATACCAGGGGTATTTCGAATTGTTTGAAAAGCTGCGATAATACGATTTCTCTGTTCATCGACATTTTCAATGGGAGTCGTATAAACTAATGATTTAAGGTGACCCCAGAGAAAAAAGTCCAAAGAATTTAAGTCTGGAGACCGAGGAAGCCACGGTTGTGGACCTCCCCGTCCTATCCACCGATCTGGATACGTATTGTCCAAAAACTCGCGAGCAGCTAAACTAAAATGCGCTGGAGCACCGTCATGCATAAAATACATTTGTGATCTTAATTGCAACGGAACTTCTTCCAGCAGTAGTGGTAGCTCCTCTTCAAGAAAATTGCGGTATACCTCGCCATTTAACCGCATCGGTAAAAAATGTGGATCTATCAAGTGATCTCCAACAATTCCGACCCACACATTGACAGAGAATTGATGTTGATGACGGGCATTCACTAGTTCGTGCGGATTTTCTTCGGCCCATATGTGATTATTATGAAAATTAATAATCGCGTTTCTAGAGAAAGTAACCTGGTCGGTGAAGAATATTTGAGCCAAATAATCAGGATTTTGTGCGATTTTGCGTTGCATCTATTGATAAAAAGCCACTCTTTGCGGAAAATCTGCCGGCAAAAGTGCCTGCACCCGTTGAATGTGATATGGATACAACAATTGATCTTTCAAAAATCTCTAAACTGTGGCCTGACTAATGTTTAAAGCAAACGCAATTTTTCTGGTGCTTGTAGTAGGATGTTCCTCAATTTCATTTAGTACCATTTCTTCAACTTGTAGAGTTCTCACTGTAGATGGGTGTCCGTTATCAGTCGTCCGTTTTTTTTTAAATTTCCAGTTTCACTAAGACGTTGGTGAAGACGGGCAAATATTGAATGATTCGGGATGATACTGTTCGGGTATTATTCTTCATAAAGACGTCTAGCAGCAGGGGAATTTCTATTGGCAAGATCGTAAACGAAATGCATATCACACATCTCAGCATTCGTGTAATTCATTTTAGAAAACAGAAACTGGCAATAAACTGAATGAATACGCTGACAACTATTGACAAATATTGAAATGACAAATATACAATTCCCTCTCAGCAGAATAGTTCTTGAAGGACCAACTGTGATATTATATCGTGCTAGTCATAGTTCATAATTTATTGTTAAACATTCAATAACTTTAAAGCCAAACCGTTTTGGACATATACTCATACGAACTTTTATGATAACCTCAGCAATCAGCTCTTAAAGTTTGTCGCATATATTGAGAATCAGCCTGTATATAGTCGTGCCAATAAAAAACGAATAATAATTTATAGTACTATTATATTCTATCGAAATCATAGTTAACCAGAAAAGGAAAATAATGCACTTTCTAATCTTTTACGTCACTTTTATGGTGACACCGCGCAATTACACTGACAATCTGGAACTTGTTACACATCATTAGACGCAACAGTTGTCTTGTTCGACACGGTCCTGCAAACCCGATTGTCTTCTTGCCGTTGAAATATTAGCTGTCACTTTTTAAACGGGACGAGCAGGTCGGATGAGACGGACGGAACGCTCAAGAGAAAAAAAAAAAACAAATTTTTATTTTGTCCGTCACTCGAAAAGGGACCAACATTCGACACACACACAGAGACGGTATAAGAAGAAGAGAGATAACGTTCTCCCAGAGATCCTTGTGTGTGTGTGTATATGTGTATAATAATTGTACAGATGTTCTGACCATCTGCACGTTCTGTAAAGCGGGTCGTACGCCCAGGCGGTTGCCACAATCGAGTAAAATATGGGTTGATTTTTTTCCTTTTCCCTGTACCCGTCCTCCTTGCACTTTCGACAGTCGAAGGCGGATAAGGTTCCGACGACAAAGACGGTGTCATTCCCCACAGAGAAGATAAAACTCGTGAAACAGGTAGAAAAAATATTACTAAGTTCCTTTTTCGATATTTATTTTCTTCTCGTCTTCGTGTTCTTTTTTTTTTCCTGAGTGAGGATCGTGTTTTACCCTTCCTATCCCTTATTAAGTAGTTTGTTCGTTAGTAAGTGTAAAAATATTGTGGGTGTTTACTCTATAGGATTTTTTTTTCTCTCATATAAAGAGTGATGGATTGTATACTATTTTAAAGCGGATGTTTACATAAATATCATGATACCAGTGACTATTTCGATTAAAAAAAATAATAATTAATATAATTTAAATCTGGAATTTATAAAATAACAAATACGTTACATCATTATAATAATCACCTCTTCTTTTTTTAAATATTTGTTTTTTATTAACAAAAATTAAAAAAAAAATATTTGTATTTGCCGGGAATTGAACCCGGACCGCCTGCGTCGCAGGCAACCACATTGGCGAGCATTCTACCACAGTATATACCCTATCCAGTAGTTTCACATCGCCGGTAATATGGGTTTCAAACATGGCGCCCCCAGGAAATTCGCGGTGTCGCATATGTGGGTGAAATTGTAACTAAAACTCTTTGAATTTGTTTACAAGCAAAAATCTAACCTACAAAGCCGTTCCATTCTGTCATTTTATTATAGAAGTGACAGATGTTGTGCGATTTTCTGTCAATTGTCAGTCTGTTTGAGTATATAGGTTATTTTCGTACCCACTTTGCAATTATTAGTTGGTAATATAGCCGCCAAACGCCATCGCAAATTTCCTTAAATTGATAGACAAAACATCAAAGGCGCCGACACTTAGTGAAACTACTGGCAAAGGTTTATACTGTGATTCTACCACTGAACCACCCAGCTTTGTAAGAAATATTTTCTTAATATTATACAAGTGAAAAAAATCTACGGATGAATTTCTATTCCATATGAAACAGTGATTTAAAGGTATTTTTTTCATACATACCCCGCAAACGTAACTTATAAAAGTCTCTGAATATATTACTTAAATTGGATGTCAAGTCAAATGAGACCAAGGTTTCGTTAAGCTGTTTAATGTTTAAAATTCGCACTTTTAGTCGTTATAAGCAGCAAATGTATCTGTACTCAGTGGCGGCTGGTACTAGAGGGCACAAGGGCACGTGCCCACCCAACCACCAAGATAAATACAGAAAGAAATTCGCATGTAATTCAGTGCATTATTTTATTTTATTATTTTTATAACGCTGTTATCAAAGTTTCCTTCCGCACCGCAGACGCTAGCGCATATGCGAAGCGAACTATGTTCCGGGGCACCCTTTCCGATGTACCTATTTGGAGTATGAATCGGACGACTCCGTTTATCTTTGTTATATGCGCTTATACGGTCGCTTCGGGGCACGCAATGCCGTGTCCCCAGTTAACGTCTTGCATTCGTTGCGATTGCATCGTTTTCAACGCGTACCGCGCATGTGTGATTTCAAAGGCTTGAAGTGACGTTTATTATTAATGATGGAAGTTAATTGAGTGCACAATCTTTAAAAAAAAACGCTCTCATTTGAGGAAAAACTTTTAATTAAGGAGGAAGGAAGGCCTGCTTCCTGATCTTCAAATAAACTACACTTCCACAAGTAAAACTCGAACTTACAATAGAGTATTTAATAAAAATATGAGTGGATGTGAGGATGTTCACTAACAAATAAACTATTTTTGTTTTTCCTGCTTAATTTTTAAGAAAGAGGTCAGTGCGTAGAATAAACAAGGGTTAAATGATTTAAAGCATATCGCAGAGAGGGCAAAGAAACACGAAAATTCCGTTTCTCACATATGCATTCATATGAGAAACGAAATTTTCGTGGATTTTAATGTTCTAGGCAAAGTGGACATGCGTGAATAGACAGTGCTTATTTGCGACATAAAATTAAGTACAACGAACATCTGGAAAAAAATCGTCATATTTTGCGTCGATTAATTATGTGTATAAAAAAATGTGAAATCTTATCCTATATTGGACAGCCTGAAATTAAAAAGTGAACTTTCAGTAATTTATAAGCGCGAGAACATGTGTGACGTAGATGTAGGTGGTGTTTTGCCGCTTTTAGTGTTCATAACACACAACAACTTAAAAAAAGTTTTGACGGAAACATATAAACTGTTGGATATTATTCGTACAACAGTATGTGAACGATGTTTTTCCACCCTCAAACGCATTAAAACTTTTCTGAGAAGCACAATGTCAGAAGATCGACTGAACGCATTTTTACAACAAAGTCATAGACCTCTTTTCCAGCATGAAAAATAGGAGAATGAATTTTATGTGCAAAAAATAGGCAAGTTCTTATATTGTGCGCACCCTGTTTCATAACTCACGAGCCGCCACTGTCTGTACTTATGTACGGATCGAATTTTCCCAAAAAAATATTGAAATTAATTTTTATCTTGAAAACGCTTTAAGACACCTATAGGGAAGTATATGTAAAAATTGTACAAACCTTAATAAGGAACTTAATAATGAATATAGATAATATGAAATACAGGATGTTCCGTTTAAATAAAAAAAGTTGTTACCCTGGATTGTGCATTTTGAAAATAGTATTTTAGAAATGTAGTTCAGTTTGAATAATTTGCTGCTAAAAAAATTGAATCAAATCTGATATTTGGTTCTCTATATATTTCTAGTAAGCCACCTATCTTGGGACACCCGGTATATGCATGACGCATTTCTGTTGCAAATATCGTGAGTTATATAAAAAAAATATTTTTATTTTCAATCGTGCGACTGTAATTGACTAATAGTGTATAGATATGTTTAAGCTCAATTCTCTGCAACAAGATCTTTTGAGGTTATTTGTAGAGTAGTCAAACGTGTCTCCTTACACGGGCCGCACTCGCCTCGCGCTGTGCAGAACGTTAAGCCATAGTATATCTTCAAGGCAGTAAAATCACTCCCTCCGAATCGTGTGTCTAATATCAGTGTTAATCGAGTCTTGATGCGAGATAGTACAATTCCCCGTTAACGTTTTACGCATCGTAAATGTAATACAATGTCGGGCGTAGAAAATCGCAGAAAACGACCATTGTTTTATAATGTAGAAAAGTATAACGGTGAATTACAGGATTTACATTATGGTGGTGCTAAAATAGTTTGTACAGTGTTCGATAAACAGTTATTGTGCTGGCACAAATCGATTACACATTGGTGGTGGTGCATCTGATCCGTTAGATACCTACCTACAAAGATTATTTTAATGATGCGTGTCTTACATCCGTATATATTAAACGGTCTTTTTCAAAATATAAGCATGTTTTATCATCGCGACGAACGCAGTTTAAGGGAAAAAAATCTTGAAACTTAAATAAGGTGAGGGGCCTATATATAATATTTATAGTTAAATAAACAAATAATTTTGCTATTGCCCGGCACTGTATTGTATAGTTGTGTTAAATGTTAATGTCACATATATGAAACTTAGTACTGACCTGGCACGCAGATGAAAGTTGACCACCCTATATGTGTTAGGTATGTGTTAGGTTGTAGTTAATGAGTAACTATAGTAAACAAGTTTTTGTCATTATAATATTTATCAATAAAATACAAGTTGTGTCAGTTGTAAGACTATTTTTATGTACCAGTGTACATCATAGTCAGTGGACATTACAATATGCAATGTGCATCCAAGAATACTCCCACTTAATAACTGTCAATTCAAACGCGTAATTCAAGAAAATGGTATAGATTCTAGATAAATGCACGCAAATATCTTTTAAAACGTGATTTTACAGCATTAAACGCTACATTGGTACATATTTATCTCCGTATTTCCTAAAGGTTAAAACAATGATTGATGTTCCAATGGTATGTAACGTTTTGCAACACGCTAAAGGTAAAGGTGTAACGAAAATGTTCGTGTAAAAGTTTATCGCCTCTGCATATGTCATTCGTTGAGTTATTAACGGGAAAATCCCATAGCGCACATCCTTGTTTCTTCGGCATAACCATTTATAGGAAAGTAAGTAAATCGGTTGAATGCTTTAAAGATAAACTATTTAGTTTTTTCTTTTGGAAAACTCATTTTATTGTATGAATGAGTTCTAATTCTTTTTTTTTTCCGGTGGTTGTTTTTTCATTGTATAATATTGGCACACAGTTTGTCTTATTTTCAATATCTACATTTTGTCTTGTAAGCTAATTCACGTGCCTATTTGTTATTATATTGTTTTTTTCCTTTACACTAAGAATTAATTTTTAAGTTAATAGAATGTAATATGCGTTTTGTTGTTGGTCAATTTTTTATCACAGTAGTAAGGTTTCTAATTTTGTTTTTATTTGTCTATTCGGAGTAGATTAAAAATACGTCCGTTTACGCTTAAATAACTCATGCGCTCTGTTATTTTTTCGTCAAAATAAAATCACAAAAACACATGAATGGTTGAAGTTGATCCGCAATTGGATTGCGGAGAAGAATTTGTGCGTGCTTAAACGTAAACGGATATTTTCAACAATTTCTGTAATTTTATGTGAAATTGTCATTATCTTTTCAATATTAAATGAATTTTGAGGTTATAAACTTTGTTTACAATGTAAATGTCAAATAATAAATACACACAAAAAAAAATCTATTATCAATCTGAATATTTTTATTTATTCAGAAATCGGAACTTAATATATATTTAAACCAACTAGATCTAGTTGGTTAGAACTTAAGAGTAAATTCTCTGGAAACACAATATACTCTTAGAACAATAGTATAAATATTTGCATTGAAGTATACTTCCTCCAAATGAACATTGTTATTGTTGTAAGAAATAAATCTATGCAATCATAGTGAGAAAGTCTGTAGATTCAAAATAAAATGCCTTATACGTTTGGTATAATGAATTACTATATAAAATTATTAAATGTTTTGTACTGAAAACATGAAATATCAAATTGAAATTACCATAATATTGAAACATTTGAAACGAATTTTACTCCACCATTTATTGCACTAAAACTTATCTCTCATCGGTTCCCTCTTTTTAGAGGGTTTAGGGAGTTTTGCATAGACATACTGCTGTGGTTAGACTACCCGCGTTACCGCTGAGTGTATTTTGAGTTGCATATTTTGATTTGTTTACTTTCTTCCGATCTGAATCAATTTACCGAAAATTTTTCACAAATTTTATGTTTATTTTGTATAATTTAAGTTAAAGCGTTTATTGTATAATTTAACTAATTAAGTGTTAAGTTTTTTTAAATTAATTCCATTCATTTATTTGTCTATTGTTTGCTTGTAGAGTTATTGCTTATTCTATTAGATTGTGTCGTTGAGTTGTTTACGTCTGCGTTGTACGTTTTTGAGATAGGGATTTTTGTAAGAAAAATAGTTATAGAGTTTTGTCAAGTAGTTCCTTGTTCGACTATTGACGTGAGTAGACGTATTTTTGTATTTCATTGTTTGCCATTTTGTAATTCATTTGATATTGAAATTTAATTTCTGTAAAAATATAGCCAATCAAGGAACCAATAAATATGCTGTGTACTGATTGAATTGAAAAGAAAATGCAAAATGAATGTTACAAAGAAAAAGAAAAATTGAATTGGCTTTTTCAATGTAACGAGAAATCTTCACAAATTCTAAATATGGGATCTTAATTTTTTCTGATAACAATAATAAAAACGACGGGCCCCACCTTGGGCGCCAAATAAATATTTATATTCATTTGGCTTGTACCAACGTGGCTTTACTTGGCGTCATTTTTTGATTGACCAGAGAACAATGTGGTTGGTTATGAGTGTAAGTAAATCTAAATGGATACCTCAACAGTTTCACAGCTACTTAGAAAATGGTGGAATGGGGCTGATGCACAGATGCTACCATTAAAGTAATCGAAGGTAAGTACTGCTGTAGTCTGGCACCCCGGGTTTCGGAAATTTAAATGTGTAATTTTATTTATTCCTAATCAGCCTTGTCAAAACAATGTTAGAGTTTCCACTGTTCTTATTGTTGTAAATTTTGTTAAGAATTTTGTTTTAATTGTTAGAATCATTTTATTTGGACAGTTGTATATATTTAATTTCATTTATTTGTACATTTTGCGTACTCCTGTATTGTATAGTTTATTTGCTAGTTTTTCCTTAGCGTTGCGCTGTGCGTTGAACGCACGAGTTGTAAATTTCACATATATGCCATGTTACCCTAGAGGCCCGGGAGAGTTATCAGATAGACGAGCCCGCGTATTGATGTGTTGTTGTTAGTTACCGTTAATGGTAATCTTTTCAGTTAAGATGTAGTTCGTTGTAGTGTTTAAAAATCGTCTATCTAGTAATTCTTTTGTTAATTAGTGTTTATGTATTTGTGCACATTACATGTAAGGCTTTTTAATTATATTCGTTTTAGAAGTAAGCGCGTTTAGAGTTTAAATTTTCCGTTTTTTATTAGTAATTTTCAATTTAATTTTATTTTATCACCTCGGGGTAGGTGAAGTGAAGCTGTGAGCTTGTTTTAAATTTCATTGTTAATTTTGCTTGTTTCTTTACGTCATTTGAATTAAATTTTAGTTTGCCTTGAATTTTTAAAACCACGTGGATTTTTTGTGGTCTGGAAAGTCCTTCTAGAACGAATTCACCATTTTGTTTGCTAAAGGATTTGCATTGTCCTTTTTAAATTGTAGAATCTTATGCAGGTTTGTTTTATGCCAGAATCTTATATTCAAGGTTTTTATTATCCTGCAAATTGTATCAAATGTTTTTTTTTCTTTTTTTTTTTTATAAAAAATAAATTTAATGATTGTATATCATTTTAAAATCACTAGTTCTTTTATTTTTGAATCTGCCATTTCAATTTTTGGGAATTTTAATGAAAGTCATTTTTGCAACTGCCCACTATTACTTTTTAATAAAGTTTCTTTGAGATTTAAGAATCTCTGGCGCCCTTTTAAATTCATTTTTGCTGAGCTAGCTAAATTAATTTTGTCATTTTTAATTTCTCTTTACTTATATGTATGGACCATCAGTTCACAGCAGTACGTACGTGTTATCTAATATTAAAGGATTACTGGTTTAAAAAACTTTGAAATAATACTTAAAGTCCGCGCCATTGTGTCGATAATATATGAACATGGTAGGTGTGTACTACTGTGTACATTAACAAACATATGTAGGTATTTACTAATTATTAGGTTTCAGAACGTAATACCAGCAAATTATTATACTGATTGAAATTACATCAGTAATCAACGCCGACTAGATACCAGGCCCAGGCATTGAGTGGGAAGTATCCCCGAGAACACCGGTCGCAACGACGGATACGCATAACATCTATACCTCTACGCATCAATATCCCGCGCGCACTCCTGGAGTACCCCGTTACGCTACCTTCTCCCAAACATTGTAAAACTATATAGTATGACAGTAAATTTATTTAATTACATAATATTTCTTTATTTATTAATTTGCCCCTACCGAGTTTTTTTGGTGTTACAGACACAAAATTAGTAGGTAATTATTACCCTTGAATAGTAGAAATGCTTAGATTAAGCAGGTAAGTATTATCAGTTCGATATACTTATATTTTGGAAGTAAATAATGGCAATACTTTTGTATATGTACTTCTATCAAATGTACATAAATTATTAAAGCATAAATATAATAGTTGCCAGTTGAGAAAATCTATTTGCTCAAATCTAAAATTATTATTCTTGTGGTGAAAATATTATATGTTCATAATGATATTAGTATATTGATTACATTTGAACTAACAAATTGTTTCGTCTAACAAATTCACGGATTTGGAAAACTGAACAAATTTTATTCTCAATATAAATACATCATCTTCTTGCTTATATAGGAAGTTATGTTATACTCAATGTGAAGCATTTATATTCAAATTGAGTAATTATTTTTTTGTGTGTACTATTATGTGGAAGCGACTCAAGTACCAACCCAAAATATTTATTAAATCTCATAGTCCATTCTAATAATGATTTTTCTCGATGGTTTTTTGTTATTATTATTGTTATTATATAGTCATTCCTTCAATTGTTTTATTATTTCTACTAGACATTTTGAATCCACTATTTACGAAATCCAAAAACACACACAGTATCAAACGCAGTCCCGTGAAGAAAGGAAAGGAATAGGAACAAAAAAAAAATCAAAACATTCTGGATAGGATGCTCTCTATTAGGCACTTCCTTTCGGCAATGTATTTTATACTAGTATACACGCGTTTTAAAAGCTCCGGCGTGGAGATCTATAATTAGGAGCGAACGGAAACGGTTAGGCCTCCGTTTTCTTGTTAGGAAGCCACTTCCTGTTGTAGTCGACGAGCGCTGCGTTTCTCATTTCGAAATTGGACAAATTATGTAATGCGTATCGTCGATGTGTCCCTACGCGTTGTTATTGTCTCTTATATTGCTGATGTGTTCTGGAATTTTTATCTTTTTTTTGGTGAGTCGCCGTGAGTGTCCGAAATGACAATAAGGACCAGCATCCCTGTATGGATATGTTAGTCCATATATAAGCGGATGTTTGGCTGCGAGAAGAAGTGATTAATAATTAATTGTTTATTGTTGTCTCGAACAGCAGTCCTTGAATATTAATCGTGCCAATTATTTATTCATTTTGTTTTTTCATTATTTTAAACATTGCTGTCTACTTGGTGTCTGCTGCGGAACAATTAAATTTAACCATAAATTAATTATATTTCCCATAATATACAGGGCGATTCTCAATATATGCGACAGACTTTAAGAGCTGATTCCTAAGGTTATTTTGATCATAAAAGTTCATGAGTATATGCCCAAAACGGTTTGGTTTTAAAGTTATTGAATGCTTAATAATAAATTATGAAGTATGACTAACACGATATAATATCACAGTTTGTTCTTCAAAAACTATTGTGTTGAGAGGGAATTGTTTATTTGTCATTTCAATATTTGTCAATAGTTGTCAGAGTATTCATTCAGTTTATTGTCAGTTTCTGTTTTTTTAAATAAATTACACGAATGCTGAGATGTGTGATATGCATTTCATTTACGGTCTTGCCAATGGAAATTCGCGTGCTGCTAGACGTCTTTCTGAAGAACGATACCCGAACCGTATCATCCCGCATCATTCAATATTTGCCCGCCTTCATCAACGTCTTAGTGAAACGGGAAATTTTAAAAAACGGACGACTGATAACGGGCACCCATCTACAGTGAGAATTCCACAAGTTGAAGAAATGGTACTAAATGAAATTGAGGAACATCCTACTACAAGCACCAGAAAAATTGCGTTTACTTTAAACATTAGTCAGGCCACAGTTTGGAGAATATTGAAAGATCAACTGTTGTATCCATATCACATTCAACGGCTGCAGACACTTTTGCCGGCAGATTTTCCGCAAAGAGTGGCTTTTTATCAATGGATGCAACACGAAATCGCTGAAAACCCTGACTATTTGGCTCAAATATTCCTCACCGACGAGGTTACTTTCTCTAGAAACGCGATTATTAATTTTCATAATAATCACATACGGGCCGAAGAAAATCCGCACGAACTAGCGAATGCCCATCATCAACATCAATTCTCTGTCAATGTGTGGGCCGGAATTGTTGGAGATCACTTGATAGCTCCACATTTTTTACCGATACGGTTAAATGGCGAGGTATACCGCAATTTTCTTGAAGAAGAGCTACCCCTACTGCTGGAAGAAGTTCCGTTGCAATTAAGATTACAAATGTATTTTACGCATGACGGTGCTCCAGCGCATTTTAGTTTAGTTGCTCGCGAGTTTTTGGACAATACGTATCCAGATCGGTGGACAGGACGGGGAGGTCCATTAATTATGTTAACTTACTATTAAACATTGTACAACTTTAGAACTTAGCGATTTTGGACATATGTTCTTATGAACTTTTATGATGAAAATAACCCCAGGAATCAGCGCTTAAAGTTTGTCGCATATAAGATGCAAATTCGCTATTTTATAAATCTACATATACACCTACAATTACAACGATGATACAGGCACAAAAGAAGGATTAATTTACATTCACTATTGGTAATATTATTTAATTAAGTATAATATGTGAAAGTAAATATGAGTAATTAGTAACATTTAATTCATTCTGGTTAATTGCATTAAAAGTAAACATCTAGTTATAAAATTAAAGCCTTATAATTCTAAAAATAAAATGTGGAAATCGTTGTTACCACAGCCCTTGGCGGTAATGGCAACTCAAGACGCTTTTCTTTATAATTTACATATAAGAAAAGCTGCAAGGTGTAGATTGCATTCTGTTTTTGGATTTTTTCTCAAAATATTATATACCACAAAATATCCCTTACACAACCTTTCTTTTTTCTCTTAGCGTTAGGTATTCTTAGAAGACGTGACAGCAAAGTTTTAGTTAAAAAGGGTTAGATTTATGTGAATTTCAAAGATAATCGTTAGAGCCGTTTTCGAGAAAATATCGAAAAACCAAAAAACCAGAAGAGAAAACTCATATAATCCTTAGGGCTTAGCTAACTGGCAGAAATCATATTTTCACTCTTCTTTTATTCATATTATGGCAAACGTCAGGTAAAGTTAGTAGATACAATAAATTCTTTTTATAAAATCTCACTTATATCTAGTTTATGAAGAGAAATATTTAAAAAAAAATGTAAGAAATTCCCATATAAAACATATTTTCAATATAACATAACAATTAAAAGTTATACTTATATAAAAATTTAACAGTAAACAAAGTTGAGGTTAGAAATTAGCGTAAATTGTTTGTGTTTATTAATATGCATATATTAACACTGGAATTCTAATTAAAGGCGTTACTGCCGAATGTAAACACAATCACGACTGTTTTCCTGCGAGGAGATGAATGAAAAATTTACGATTGGCATGACTGACACGTGTGCGTGCGTAACAACAACGCCAATTAAGCGGAACGATAAAAACTGGTTAATTAACTCTTGACAGTTCGTGTTGTATTGGCGCCACGGCTAGTTACTCGTTCATTTTCATAAATTTATTAACACGATATTAATTATATATGTACATATACTGAAATGAATTTTAATTAAATTTTAGGTAATAAAAAAAATACGTTAACGTATATAAAATAATAAATTGAATACTGAAAAAATTGATTGAAATATTAGTAAATAATTTTTATATTTTATAACGTAAAAATTAAAAAAAAAATTTGCATCGGCCGGGAATCGAACCCGGGCCGCCCGCGTGGCAGGCGAGCATTCTACCACTGAACCACCGATGCTTGCAAATATAAGGTCTAATCCTATAAATTCACTACTTTCCTCGCTATTAAATTGCTCCTTCATATACTTCATAGCGAATAACAAGTGATTGCACCTTTCACTTTATTCAATTGCAAACGAAATTAGGATTTCTATTTGAAGTAAATCCTGAGGCACAAGCATCGGTGGTTCAGTGGTAGAATGCTCGCCTGCCACGCGGGCGGCCCGGGTTCGATTCCCGGCCGATGCAAAATCTTTTTTTTATTATTTTTCTTCTACTTAAAAGTATTTTATTCTTTTAAAAAAATATATCAAGTCTTTGTTACCTAAAATAGAATTAAAAAAGTGGTTTTATATCGATGAAATAATATTTTTTTATTGCAAAAATTTTTGAATTAAAAAAATATATGTATATACATCCAATAAAATGTTTTAAGCGACAAGGAAGCAATCAAAAGGGTGAGAACATAGAAACATTAAGTACTTATAATAAATATTCATATATTCGCTAATTGAGCAACAATTTATGGTAAGTAAATATGCTTTGAATTTATTGTTTATTTTGAACATATGGAAATTATATAGTAAGTAGTAAGATGTATAAATTATCTTTTTAAATTTGTTTTGGAAAATAGCGATTTGATATTTCTTTATGATAAAATATAATACCTTTAAACAAAAAAAAAAAATAAAATAAAAATGAAATATTGCATCGGCCGGGAATCGAACCCGGGCCGCCCGCGTGGCAGGCGAGCATTCTACCACTGAACCACCGATGCTTGCAATTATAATGTTCAATCTTACAAATTCATTATTTTCCTTGCTATTAAATTATTACTTCATACACTTTATACCGAATAATAAGTCGTTGCACCTTTCACTTTATTTAGTTGTTAAAGAAATTAGGATTTCTACTTGAAGTCCATCCTAAGATACCTGCATCGGTGGTTCAGTGGTAGAATGCTCGCCTGCCACGCGGGCGGCCCGGGTTCGATTCCCGGCCGATGCAAATATTTTCTTTTTAATTTTTAAGAACACAATATTACTCAATACATTATTTTGCTATTAATTCAAGAATAAAACTAAACTATTAAAGAAATACGTAATTTTTATAACAAAATGCCGATATTGAAGAAAAAAAATTGCTAAGACAGAACAAAAAGAAGTATATCTACGCAAGAAATGTAGTTACTGATTCAGCAAAACGTACCACAGAATAATTCTTTAAATTTCTTTAAAAAAAAAAAACACATACACACACATGAACTATTTATGCTAGGATATTATCATTTTACGGAAACCGCCTAGACATCCGTATCTAATAACAGCGAATAATCAATTCTAATTTGCATTGTATGCGTCGTTCTTTCTTATTTGGCATACATACAATGCACCACATCTGCATTAGCCAAATCCATACGTGGCGTTTTCCTTCTCTATTTCTCTTAATATAGTTCTCCCTGTCTATAAATAGTTATTATTACTGTATGTATTACAATAATAACAAAAGTAAGTTAATTATGACAGCAGCTTACATAATGCTAAAATGAGGTACTACATTATAAAGTTGAAAATCTTTCTAGGCTATTGTCCAGCACATATAAGGCGATAATTATGACGACAGATACACCATCTATTATAGAAAGACGTAACTAAAATGACAGTCAGAGGAGATATACCGAGTGAACGCACGCGAGCTGACGATACGTAGGCAGCCACCCACCAAACCTAAATTTCCAATTAAATACATTTGGTAGCGGATTCAAATAACTGTATTTATTGTAGAATTACAAATTTTATATAGGCGTTTAAAAAATTATTTGATAGAGACACAAAATGTGCGTTTAAGTACTACTATTTCTAATTTTCTTCTTGTAACGTCCGGCGTACCGCAAGGGGGCCATCTTGGCTCAATTTTATTTTTACTTTTTATTAGTGATATCAAATACTATAGACATTATCCTAAATTTCTCCTTTTTAGCGAACAATTTTAAATTATATGCCAACACTTCTTTATTATCAGGTTGCCTAGAGTTTCGATCGGCTTTTGATCGCGCAAAAAAGATATTACTAAACATTGACAAATATAAAATAATTACCTTTACAAAAAAAAAAATTAAAATGTCATTTATTATTCTTATTCTTTTTGCTGGCTTTATTTTCTTTCGGCGTTCCTACTGTTAATATCAGAAGTATTAATGTATTCACCTTAGAACTTCACAGAATTTCTTATGACTAACCACCCAAAAATCTTGGTTAGGTAACTAGGAAGTTGAATGAGTTTTCTGAACATTCAAAGTTATCATGGAAATTGCAGAATTTGAGAAACTTATTAAGACTCTATTGTTTTACTAATTACGGTATTCTGGATAGTTGATTGTGGCAAACTAATTTTTACTTCATATAGTTTTTAATTTGTAGTTTTACATGATAGAATATTTTTATTGTTTAAACATAACTCAATTGCTAATACTATAATAACTAATATGTTGGAAATTGAATAATAGCACTAAATAGCTGTTCTAATCAATCATTATAAGGCATAAATGTCAAATCTGAATAAAATAATAAAATGAAGTCGAGATTAAATTATAATAGTTATTTGTATCACTAGGCAAGAAACTACAGTTTTGTGAGTATGACTACAGTTTGTACAAGTACGAATACTCGCAAAATAGTTTCTGGTCGTGTGATACACGTCATTTTTGAGTCGACAAATCTTAATTTTGGATCAAAAATAGAAAAGAAATTTTGACGTTAGGGACGTTGACAGTACAGGTTGGCACGCATGTGTGCTTTTCTGTAATATTCTTCGTAGTTTGATACCTATTTATCAATAATAAGTGCAATGCTTCATGTTAGTGAAGTTGCACAGCAGTTTAATGACAGTTTGCTGCACATTTATCATGTCAAATATAGTGTGCTAACCTCTAGTGACATTTTTGCTGCATACTAAATGTTTCTGGACAGAGGCCCAAAAATAAATTTTATTGCTTTATTTAAATTTCAGATTTATGCCTAATGATGGCCTAGGCCGAAACATGTTACACATATACAATAAAATGATTTATTAGAACAACTAATTAGTGCTATTGTTCGATTTCCAACCAAAATATCGACCACGGACATAATAAACTTAATATGTTGTTTATGTATGCATATGTGGCCCTTGTAAGTATATTTAAAGCGTATATAAAAAATGTCAAATGTGAAATGTCAAACCACAAGTTCTACTACCAACCTCTCGTGAAAGATCACCACAAACAATGTCAGAAAGTGGAAAAAACAGTGTTACAAAGTGCTCATTATGTATTATGTGAAATAGAAAAAAGTCTTTATGGGCTATTTTTATTTTATTAAACAATTACACAAATAAATCGGCCATAATAATTAAAGCAATTACTGTATTTTGTTTTTTTTTTTATATAATTATTGTATTTATCTTTATATTGTTTTACTAAATCCAATAATATATTTACTAATTCATTTATGTTATATCATTACGGTGCTTTTCGTGTTTCTTTTCATGTACTTAATTATTTTAATAAAAAAAACACAATCAATAATGACTCATCTGTGATCTATCAGAATAATTCTTAACGTCAACAGATACAACGTACTTTGTAGAGCGGTTCGCGTTATTAAAAAAAACAGACGCAATCAATCGGTAGATTAGGTACAATTTACAGATCCATTGCGTGCACACTGTATGACAAAACCAGGGCAAAAGAAGACGGAAGTACTCGCCTTGCGTTCTTAAAATTAAGGGCGACCGACCATTAACTAATTTTAGTCGTACTCTCCTCAATAAACAGTGTTATCTCTCTGGTGGATTGCCTTAACGACTTGTTATATTTGTTGAGACTCGAACGCTGATTAACACGATAATTAGTCCATTGATAACGCATCCGGCCTTTTGTGTGTGTATCTTCTTCATTTACCGTAGTGTGCGCGAGTAGTTGCGTATACATACGCATTCATGCGTTTATTTATAAGCGGTCAGGGTGCTATTTAATGAAACTTGAATGGGATCATTAAGGAGATTGAATTATCAATTGTTGTTATTCTACGTCACCTATTTTAAAAAAAATGTAATTAGTTTTACTATATTATTTATTTTAAACTCAGAATCTAATATTTGTAAGTAAATTTGAATTTTATAAAGCATTGTACCTATTTATGTTTATCCATTGCCTTAACTATCAAAAGTATATCCAATAAATATCAAAATTATTTTTTTCTATTGCTGTAACCTGACAAAAGTTTCATATTCTTTTATAAAATGTATTTGTTCACGAAATCTTTTATCATTTATTATCGTGAATAAATACAAGAAATTCTACTGCTTTGTGATCCTTATGTTTGTTTAAAAAATTTGTTGCGCAAACTTTCTTTTTCATTACTATTTTTTTTTAAGTAATTGAAAATTAAATTATGTCACAACGAAGTCATTATTAAAAAAATATATATCAGATTTATATTAATGAAATCTTGCATCAGCAAAATAAAAAAGGTTTAATAAAAAAGAATATAAATTAATAATAAAAAACTTATATAAAATCAGGCACGACAGTGCCATCTGTATGTGAAAAGCTACGTTCATATGAAAATTACTTGGGTAATTAAAAATAATAAAAGTATACATGGCAACAGGATGACATTAACTAAATCCTCTGCATAGATAAATATAGGCTTAATTTTATTTCATTAAAAAAAAATTCTTAGCATAGTTTTAAGATAATAGATATATTCATGTATTGATTTTTCCCTCATACCTACATACAACCAAAATCATTCCCCTAATTATTTTGAATAATTTTATTATACAACTTATAATTATATTTATATCTAATAGGTTTTTTTTTATTTCATTAAAATAATTTTTATATCTTTGTCTTGAAATTACTAAAAATAAATGCAGCACATTTAAATTTAATTATTAAGAATGTATTATTTCATATAAAATTGATACAATTTAAACAGGGAAATTAAGATATAATTTTATGAGCTTCCTATAATAATTACAATTATTTTAATATTTATTTACACGTCAAATTCAAATCGCCCCAGTTTAAAAATAGAAACGGCTTTTTGAAAAACGCGCACGCGTCCTATGAAATTCCGACACAAAGATTCAATAAGAAGAAGTGGTTAAGATGAAGTCGGTATAGGTTATGTTCGGTAAATACCAAATGATGCAGACGGAAGATTCGTAAGACAGAAAATCGAACATAAGGTATGATAATTTTCCCTGATAAGTTTTTACATCTGAAACGTGTTGTTTTAGTATCGTAACTGAAGGAGTAGCGTTGAAATTATCTCGTCAAATTTCGCTTTTTGCATCAAGTTACACATGGACCCTTTTTAACTGAAGCTTTCCGTCGTCTTTTGTTTTTGTAAATCCTAACCGAACTTTTATCGTCAGATGTCATTTACGTGACAACTTAGAACAAACCAACGTTATTACGCCAACTGTTATTAAAAATATTGCGAAAAAAGAACTTAATCACACATTACCTAATAAAACATGACTGATAATGATCCGATTAAATTATTCTGTACTGAATGGCTGCTGCAGAACGAATGCAGTCGTGGTGGTGATTGCATATTTATCCACGCGAATATGCGAGATGTAACCTTGGTAGATGAGTTGTCTGAAGATGAAGTATTTGTTAAGGGCACATATACACACGGCTGGCAGAAGAAGGTAAAGAATAAACGTTGGCAAAAAAATAAAAAAATCCGAAATAAAGACAATAATGTTAGTAATAAGTACAATACAAGAAGTAACCATAGGGTAAATAGGCAAAACGAAACCAATCCACCATCAACAGCTTCTACCTCATCGAATAATGCACCAAGTTCTAGTACAGGGGCGTGTAAGAAGATTTTGAATGGAAATCGAAAATATCCACAGTTCACGTCAAATACTTCAGAAAGTGAAGATGAAAATTCGAAAAATCTACCGAATTTACAACACACCAGAAATAAAAATTGGATCAATTCACGTGAATTCGTACCGAGAAATAACAATCCGGCAGTTAACAGCGCAGTAGTGAAAAGTGAAAATAATTCCTCCCCAGCCGCTGCGAAGTGCACTGTTGCATCAAAACAAGAGAAAAGGATTCGGATGTGGCTGGAGCTTTAGCAATTCTCATGAAAAAGTGTGTGGGATTTGTTTTGAGACTATAATGGAGAAAGTGCCGTTCGAACGTCGTTTCGGAATTCTCCCGAATTGTAACCACTGCTTTTGCCTCGCCTGTATTCGGAAATGGAGGCAAGCCAAACAGTTTGAGAATAACATCATCCGCGCTTGCCCAGAATGCCGCGTCACCTCTGATTTTGTCTGTCCGAGCACATATTGGGTCGAAACTGATGAGGCGAAGGAGAAACTGATCAACAATTACAAGCAAGCCTTGTCGAAAAAGGACTGCAAGTACTTTAGGAAAGGGAGTGGTTCGTGTCCATTCGGAAATAAGTGTTTTTATCTGCATGCCCTGAATAACGGAACTAAAATCGATGTGGGACCCCCACCGAGCCAACGGTTTGAGAATGAATTGTTCGATGAGTTCGACGACTGGGATCTGCTGCAGAAATTAGTGTTTCACTTCAATGAGATGCTGGATTATTCGGATAGTGATGACGACGATGAGGGGTTCATATTTTGGGATTCTGACGACGAATTGTGTTATTTTTAATTTTATTGTATTATTACCTTGTTAGTGATTGATGTTTCATTATAATAAACATTACTGCAAAATATGCTATCTATTTACAGGGCTTTTGTTTTAATAATATACCTTTTTCATTCAATTTATTACTAAATATGCTAAAGGATGACAGAGCAAAAGAAAATATTATAAAAGGAATATGATTAGTTATAAATAGAGAAAATTAAAATATATACACCATATCAGAATAGACGAAGTTAAAAAAAAGTATTTTATAAAAAGAATAACATATTTTCAAAAAAAAATTATTACACAATAAATTCTTTCAATCTGTGGTAATAAATCTGGTGCTTATCTCTTTCTACAGCATATTCGCAATTAATTGGATCTCTGTTTACATTTCTACTAAAATCAATGAGACAGTATCTACCTTTTATACTTTGCTTTATTCATTTATATACCAATTTGTCATTTATTTCCCACTTTAGTGCAATAATTTTCAAAAGTTGAAAACGACTGGCTTTCTAACTTAGCGTAATGAATTTTCGGTACTGCAACTCGTATGGACTTCCAAGAATATCAAACCACAGTAGACATAACATTACTGTCAATCTGAAATCCTTTTGGTAATGTATTTTCTATAAGCAAGCGCTTGCTCGCATTCCTGAATGTAGTACAGACAGGAAATAATGAATGTATTTTAATGTATATTAAGATATTCACAATAAAATACCTGTGGAACCACCAGTAATCGACTCTTGTGTTCTAAATGTGGGCTATTTCACTTCTGATGATATTATTTTCGCAAAACCAGCTTTATTGGTGAGCATGATAATTTAACGCTTCTTCATTCGAAACTATGCATCTACAATTAGTGAATCTCATTTTCATTTTTAACGTTGTTTTATAAGCTCCTTTCCTGTCCTACGCTCTGGAATGTCGGAAAAATGACGCCTGTTCACATAAAAGCAGATCATAGTTCCTTAGAGCATTATAAGACCTGTTACTATACTTCCAAGTTGTAGCAAAGTTTTTTAAATACCCTTGTTGACAAGGATACTTGCCTCTGATACTTTAATCAATTTAGTAGAAATTACTCAATTTATCAAAGAGTGCCTCGAAAAATGTTAACACATGTTATGTTTGACACAGTTAGTCACGCCATATTTATCCAGAAATTGTCTACTTCTTGGTTACTTCTGGGGTGCCATTAGGATCAACTTTAGGTCTTCATCTCTTTACAATCTTTAACAACGACTCTTTCCAATAATTGGATTGTGGGGTTTTGACGTATGCAAATGACCTGAAATCTACCGCAATATTCTACGGCCTGCAACCGATTGTTTGGTGATGCAGAAGGACATTACTGTCACTAGCCAATGGCGTACAGTTAAACATATCCATTTAAATAGCGACAAATGTGCTGTGCTGTCCTTCATAAGATGTGCGCATCCACTTTCCTATAATTATACTAAATTTCAATCTGAGAAGGTACTCTTTAATATTCATCTAATATTCTTTCCTTGTCCTTTCAATGTTTCTTCTACTGCTGGCGTATTTTTAGGTTTTTTCATACGTTCTTGCAGTTATTTCACCAATCCTTTGAAGAATTTGTATTAGATTCAATTTTTAACATAACTAAACAGGTGTAAATAATTGCAAATAAAAATAAAAAAGTAAATGACCAACCAAATACCAGACTCACTTACATTGCGTGGTATGTCAATCAGTTCTAATGCTGGATGTACACGAAATAAAAAAAAAATAACCGAAACAATACACACATAAACGGAATTGAAAACCAAACTCAATAAATACAAGAATTCAAATAAAATTTAAAAAAGTTCTGAAGAAAACAGTAAACAGTTTAATTCCTATAAATAATTGGAAAGCAAAGCTGGTCTCCTATATATGGTTTATATAAATCTGCCATGGCAGAAATTATTTTAGTTTAGCTATAGTTACACAGATGGCGAAGCAATCAATATGTTTTTGTGTTGGAAGAATGGTTGGAAGTAACAGGTGGTACCGCCTACTACTACGATATCGGAACTTATGTTTTTCTGAAGCAGTGAAATAAAGGGTTCATATGTTGTCGACATTACAGTACACTAAAAAAAATTAAAGAAACGGTAGATTACAAACTCGAGACTACTGTTAAACCATTTATCGCTAAAAGAATTACAACATACAATTGTGATTCTTTTAGTGGTAAAGAAATAGTATGACGTTGAATAGGAAACAAGCGTTAATACATTAATAGTCAATTATTAATACAAAAGATGTATTTACTATAATATGTACACAGAAGATTTATCTATTATTTTTCGGAATTGGGGGATTCTAGCCCAAAAACCATATATCACGAGCCGCCCCTGACCGATACATACCTTATGGTAGTGGGAAGATCATAAGAAAAGAAAATACAGATAGCAAAGGTCCCAACGCAGAACCACGCGGTACACCCTTACTTCGATCGCAACTACTTGATCTCGCGGTGTTCGTCTTCACATAAATAATGCGATTTAATAAATATAGCAACATTCCTTTTGGACTATAATTATTTACTAAAGAAAAATCACCAGATTTAAAAAAAATGGGAGTGACATTAGTTATTTTTAACTTTTTAGGGTATTTATCAATGTCTATAATCTGTTTATTTTATTTAACGATGACAGAACAATAATATTTTAAATTTGTCAACAGTAGTTTTATCTTTTTTCTTAATTAAAAATGATCTTGAATAGCTCTGCAGCACCCGACGAAAAACAGTCCGTTTTTTTATTAATGCGAAACTGAGATGTTGGTAAAATAGAGTGTCATTCGCTTACTACTTCAAAACAAAGCCAATAAATAAAGAAGATTACCGGAAAAAGATGAATGAACTACTTGACGAGAACACCTACAAGGAAATAAGAAAAAGATCCAACGGAGAAGATCACAAAAACAGTAAGGGAGAGCATAAAGACTTCATCGATACCTAAAGAGATGCAGAACAGATTGCTACCAAGAGCCGCTAGACCACCGAGGCTGTATGGAATACCAAAAATACATAAAGAAGGAGTGCCATTAAGACCGATTGTAAGCAACATTGGATCACCGACCTACGATTTGTCGAAATATTTAGCTAACTTACTAAAGCCATATACCGGACAAACTGCAACGTATGTGAAGAATTCGAAACATTTCGTGGATATTCTGTCTACGCTGAAGACTGAACCTACAGACATTTTAGTAAGTTTCGACATTATATCGCTATTCACGAACATACCCACGGAGGACGCACTGGCCTTACTTCCAGAACTTGGACTACAAGAAGACATCATTGAATTAGTGAAACTGTGCTTATCCACGACATACTTTTTGTATGAAGGAAAATACTACGAGCAGAAGAACGGAACAGCAATGGGAAGTCCTTTATCACCAGTAATAGCCAACTTGTTTATGGAAGCATTTGAAGAAGAAGCCCTAAGTTCCAGCGATATGAAACCCAAGTGTTGGCTGCGATATGTCGACGATACTTTTGTAATATGGCAACACGGAGAAGAAAAACTACAACAGTTCTTGGAACACATAAACTCACAGCACCCAGCCATCAAGTTTACCATGGAGAAAGAACAAAATGGAAATCTCCCTTTCCTGGATGTTATGGTCAAGAAAACAAAGGAGGGAATGCTACAGCACGCAGTATTTAGAAAGAAGACGCGCACCGATAGATATCTGCATGCAAGATCTCACCATCATCCGATGCAGAAGAAGACATTAATACAAACATTGCTATCCAGAGCCGAAACCATCAGTGACGAACAACATCTTACCAGTGAAAAGATACATTTGGAGGAAGCACTAAAGAAGAATGGTTACACTGACATCGACATAAGGAGAGCCACTAAGAAGAAGACGACACTGGAGAAAACTACAGAACCACGAAGAGGATGGCGTGTTTACCTTACATAGCAGGAGTCACCGAAAAAGTAGCCGAATTTTGAAGAAACGTAACGTACAAGTACGCTTCGGGACTGCAACGTCGATCCAGCAGTATCTACCGACCGCAAAGGATAAGATACCCAAGGGCGCACAGAAGGTATCTACAAGATAACATGCTAATGCGGACAGTGCTACGTCGGACAAACAGGAAGAGCCATCGACATAAGAATAAAAGAACACGAGAGGGACGCAAGATTAAGAAGGACCGAGCAATCAGCGGTGGCAGAACACATGCACGACACCGGACACAAAATGGATTTCAAGAATGTAAAAGTAATAACTACCACCAAGAACTACGGGAAAAGACTCATCAGGGAAGCCATAGAAATAGAGAAGAATAAAACCGTTAACAGAGAAGAAGGGTACCACCTTAGCAACACGTGGAAGAGCCTACTACGAACCGTCACGGTCAATGGAGCGGAAACTACACGGTTGGATGCACCAGGGGCGTATATAAGAAGAATGTCGGACCATGGAGAATCAGTTCAGTTATCCTGAAGAAGCTGTCAGTATGAACAGCGAAACGTCGAGCGAAAGTTTTGACACACGGCGAAACCCGCAAGAAGCTGTTAGTTATAAAGCCAATAAAATTGTTGCTATTATGATATAAATCTAATAGAACATATAAATTATAAAATTTATTGTGGATAACTGGTGTTGCACGTTCGGCATTTGGATAATTTGTTTTCAGTCCAATAAAATAAAATTACCTTCATATTAGTTTGTTTAGTTTAGTTCATCACATCATCATAGATAACATTGTTAATTCCTATATCACTAAATCGTTAAGGTAAGTTGATTTACAAATTACTATCAAATTAATGAAGAAACAAATATGAGATGAATTCTAAGTTTGTCGTATAATTGTAAGTCTAATTCAGTCCATTTCGACGCCACTATTTTACTGAGGTTAAATTCTTGAAATAGTGTCCAATAACTAATTAGTTGCTATAGTGTTTAGTGGTTGGATGCAATCAGGGACAAATTATTAATTTAAATTAATAGTATATGCAGATTACTCACAATACAATTAACTATTGGATATATATCCAATAACTAAACAATTAAACATCAAATAATTAAAACATTTGTGTCATAGCTAGTGGTAAGATTAAGTAAGATTCTGATGATAAAGAAATAATTAGTAGGTAGTTTGCATTGATAACTAAGATAGTTCCTAGGTGCACGTTTGAATTTCTACATATAAAATAATGCAGACAAGCAAATCTATGTCCAATAACAAGGTTTTAAATCATATTTGGTACCTAAATTTTGACAATTCTAATTTCTATTCAAATTTGAAAATAACAATACAGAACATTTGATTTCATTTTCCAAAAAAAAATATATATTTAGTACTTACCGGTATTTTACTCGTTCTTAAAGAACTCTAACAACGCTTCCAAGGAACCCAAAGTGGAGGCTTGCACATACACACCTCGTTCTTGTAACTTAATGTTGGACAAGGCTGATTTTAGCTCCCGTTGAACTTCTTCTTTGACGATGTCCACCTCGTCGGATTTTGAGCTACGAACAAATTCAGTCCAGCTATGGCTTTCTCCAGTTCTTTGCCGCTATCTTAACACCCTGTGCCGCTTTGATCTCTTTATATTCGATGTAGGAATTCTACAAGGAATCAAATTTTTTTCTGTTTTTTTTTCGATCTTAGAATAATTTGAATTTAATCGGAAAAAATATAAATGAGTTTCGCAGATAATGAAAAGGTAATTACGATTCTGTTTAACATTTCTAGCAATTCTTTTGCAATATTTGCGTTAATAGTTTTTACTATGTGCATATAAAATAAGTTTACCTTATTGTCGTTATATCTGTATGAAATGTACGTCCACAATGGACATATCAGAAACTAAAATAAGGGTATAAAGTGATTAAAATGTTCCAATAGAAGTATTAAAAATAGTAACCACAAAAAAAAATTAAGAACCGTATTGTTCAAATCCCGTTTTTTAATAGATATGAAGAGTACTGCATTATAGTATTACCAGAAAATAAGAAAAACATAGTTATAGAAGCTTTTAATTCATTCCACCGCAGAATACAGTTCACTTCCAAATAAATAATAAATAACATATCTAAGCTATCTGAAAAAATTTAAAACATTTCAAAACCTCATAATAAACACCGTCCTGAATTACACCCTACTTTTAATGGGAGTATTTGTATAATCTCGTATTGTTTACTTTAACGGAATGAATAAACGGCAAAAGTGATTATTATCCAGAGCAATCAACCAAAATAAATTCATTTTACTAATTACTGGTATTATATTACTTTCACCTAGAATCCCTTTAGAATTTATTTAAATATTAAAATAAATACGTGTAATTTATAGCTTTTAAATGTATTTCCGTTAATTGCTTTAATAATAGTTGTATTAATTTAATACAATGATTAATTTTCAAAATTATATAGGTGTGGATGATATTTATCATTCTCACACGATATGAAAGTTGAAAATTCATCACAACAAACACTACTCAAAATTAGAGGTATTTGTTCTGGACAAAAGATCACAGATAATTGATCCCATTCTGAATTACACCCCCTTTTAAAGGAAATATTATAGCATATAATAATAAGAGATTAAGGTAAAGTCCGGTAAGTGTGTAGTTTGGCTACATTTATTTTCAAAATTAAAATATGGATGTCCTCTGTTATATTACTAATGTACTAAACTTTATACTAGTTTTACAAAGAAAAATTCACATCTCCTAACGTGTAATAACTTAGATGTCTTGTAAATTTATCATTCCTTATTAAAAAGGCATCAGTATAGTATTACACTCTTGGCCGAACTAAAGGATAATGCTATTAATATATAAAATGCGGAACGGTTACACACTTGCCCCATTTTGCTGGGTAAGTGTGTAGTATTGATATTGTTTAAAAATTATTTGTTTTCTAGTAAACCGTTGATAATTATAAAAGGCGTATCTATTGAAGGCTTACAACAGGGTGTATATTACGTAGTTCTGTGTGTAAAATTTATCAAAATGTCTTATTATGTGAACAGTGTTTTCATTTTCTTCACACTATGCAATTTTTACTACACACTTACCTGACTTTACCTTACATAAATGCTCTTATTATTATATACGTTAACGGAATCAATTAACGGTAATGGGATTATTATCTAAGGCAATCAACCAAAATAAATTAAATGTTACTAATTACTGATATTTACTTTTACATAAAATCGCTTCAGAATTTATTTAAATACTAAACATAAACATGGGCGTTTTGTAACATTTATATGTACTTCGGTTAATTGCATTGATTAGTTGGATTAATTTATTACAATGATTAATTTTCCACATTATATAGGTGTGGATGACATTCGCACACGTTATGAAAGTTGGAAATTCACCACAATAAGCACTACACAACATTAGAAGTATTTGCTCTTGACAAAAGGTTACAGATAACTAATCCCATCCTGAATTATACCCCAGTTTTAAGGAAATATTTATATAATCTCTTATCGTTTATTTTAACAGAATGAATTAACGAAAATGCGATTATTATCGCAATCAACCAAAATGATTTAAATGTTACTAATTACTGGTATTTACTTTCACATAGAATCGCTTCAGAATTTATTTAAGTATTAAAATAAATATCATGTCCTTTTTAGACGTGTATTTCACATGAAGATAACGACAATAAAGTTACAACTGCGGGAAAGAAATATGTAAATAATAAAAATGTTATTAAACAAACAAATATCATCGACAAATTAAATCCATTTACATTCTTCCAGCTAAACGCAAATAATAGAATAGATTTTGTAGAATAGAAGTCATACCTTAACACGTAATTCTTTCATCGGTAACGGCATCAACAGAGACCTAATTTGAGTCACGATCGGACCATCCGTTCCAGCCAGAAGCATCGTTTCTCCCTCCCTTAAGGTTCCGTTGACTAAAATCACATCGATAGTCGTGCCCAAACCAGGGATCGCCTTCACCTCCAAAACGGTAGCTTGTAGCTCGTCCGAATACATCAGACGTTTGGCCAACATATTCTGGGAGTATTCCACGATGAGATGCAGCAAATTTCCCATACCCTCCCCAGTTACAGCACTGGTCGGCACTAAGGAGATGTACGTCCTGACGTCGGGGTTTTCATAGAAGAGAGCGGCATTCAGTCCCTGTTCGGCGAATTGTAAGACGACCTGTTTCGTGCGTTCTTCGAATTCCAGTTGGGTGTTGGCGGCTTGCGTCTTCAGTATGTCCCTTATATCTTTACGGTTCATCGTCTCCCAATCGTAGAGGCGATCGATCTTGTCAAGGCGACCACGAACGGTGTTTTCCTCTTCTTGAGAGGTTGATGGATTCGATAGTTTGCGGTTCGAGACCGTGCATAATGTCTACGACTAGAATGGCTATGTCGCATAAGGAGGAACCTCTGCTTCTAGATTGCTAAAGGATTCGTGGCCGGGTGTGTCGATTATTAATAATCCGGTATTTTTAAGACATTTCTGTAGCCTGGAAGGAATTATAATGTTTTAACGTTTATTTATTTGTAATGTTATTGATATTACGAAGATATAGATAAGATTGTAGAAATAACAAAGGTCCCAAGTTCGATCCCTGCGGGACACCCTGTCGATGGTACCACAGATGTAAAGGCGTTGTATGGCACAAAAAACAAACTACCAGTAAAATATAATTGAATTAATAGCATCAGACGACTAGAATGGCTATATCGCATAAGAAGAATCTCTGCTTCTTAAATTGCTAAAAGATTCTTGCCGAGAGTGTCGATTATCAATAACCCGAGTATTTTTAAATTAAAGACATTTCTGTAGCCTAGAAGGGATTAAAGGTTTAATCTTTATCTGTTATAATATTATTGTAAAATTGATATTAAGATTAGGCAGATTATAGAAATAACAAAGGTCCCAGGTTCGATTCCTGAAGACACCCAGTGCAATGGTGCGACAAGGTGTAAAAACGTTGTATGGCACAAAAAACAAACTACCAAGTCAAATATAAACTGAATTAATAGTATCAGACGACTAGAATGGCTATATCGCATAAGGAGAATCTCTGCTTCTTAAATGCTAAAAGATTCTTGGCCGAGAGTGTCGATTATCAATAACCGAATATTTGTAAATTTAAAGATATTTCTGTAGCCTGGAAGGGATTAAAGATTTAATCCTTATTTGTTTTTAATATTATTGTAAAATTAATATTACAAAGGTATAGGTAGATTGTAGAGATAACAAAAGTCCAGGTTCGATTCCTGCAGGACACCCAGTGCAATAGTGCGAGAAGGTGAAAGACGTTATATGCACAAAAAACAAACTACCAGTAAATATAATTGAATTAATAGCATCGAACGACTAGAATGGCTATATCGCATAAGAAGGGATCTCTGCTTCTTAAATGCTAATGATTCTTGGCCGAGAGTGTCGATTATCAATAACCCAAGTATTTTTAAAGTTAACGATATTTCTGTAACCTGGAAGGGATTAAAGATTTAATCCTTATTTGTTTTTAATATTATTGTAAAATTAATATTACAAAGGTATAGGTAGATTATAGAGATAACAAAGGTCCCAGGTTCGATTCCTGAAGGACACCCAGTGCAATGGTGCGACAAGGTGTAAAAACGTTGTATGGCACAAAAAACAAACTACCAAGTCAAATATAATTGAATTAATAGCATCGAACGACTAGAATGGCTATATCGCATAAGGAGGAATCTCTGCTTCTTAAATTGCTAAAAGATTCTTGGCCGAGAGTGTCGATTATCAATAACCCGAATATTTGTAAATTTAAAGATATTTCTGTAGCCTAAAAGGGATTAAAGACTTAATCCTTATTTGTTTTTAATATTATTGTAAAATTAATATTACAAAGGTATAGGTAGATTGTAGAAATAACAAAGGTCCCAGGTTCGATCCCTGCGGGACACTCCGGAGCAAGGTGTAAAGACGTTGCATGGCACACAAAAAAATAAACACTCAGTCATATATGATTGCATTAATAGTATCAGATAAATGCCTCACATTTGTTTGATTACAGGTCCGACCTAGCACTTTGTGATTTCTTTCTGAACCAACAAATTAAAGATACAATACGTGGAATCTGGGATCTGTTCAACTGCTGCGTCATCTAGCATTGTGCAAATTAACAATAATAAAAAGCCATAAGGTTATACAATAATGGTAACAAATAATAATGATAATGATAATAGTAATGACATGCAAGATAATAATAATGAAATGGTAAAAATAATAAATTTTAACATAAGAAATAAAATCTGAAGAAATTTTAATACCATTGCCGATTAAAAATAGCGTCCAGGAGCTGCTCATGTAGCCTTTTTTTCTGAAGAATTTCAATGTATAGTCACTAGAAAGTATGTTGTACAGTTTCACACCCATTGTCAAAGGGCCATGCTGGGTCAGGGAAAGTGTATTGAAGGGAGTTCTAAATACGTTGTTACATCTAGTATTATGTGTATGAAGAGTCTGAGGAAAGTTTTAAGATTTTATGTGCAATCTGAGTAAAAAATAGGAGAGAAATCTCTAAAATTCGACTCGACAGAGGTAAAATTTTAAATTTAACAAAAAGATGCCTACAAGACCCAAAAGAAAGCGAATGATACGCTTTCGGGCAATAAATAACATCGGCAGAAAATGCCGAGAAACTCCGGAATATGAAAAATACAAAAGTCTAGAATGAATTTTGGGCGAAAATAGAAAAGATATAACATGTTCAAATACTTAGAATGATTTTTTTAAGCTTCTGTTTTGAAGCATACTTGATGAAGGTTTAACATAATATAATTACAGTGCTCTATCCAAAGTTAATTTCTCTTCATACACACACACACACACACACACCGTTTTAAGCCACGTGACGTCATTGACATCAATATTAAACTTAACATCCATATGAGACCGAGCAGCGAAAAACTAAAAATTCGTCTGTAAATTCATGGTAAAGGTCGTTCAAGATCGATGAAAATTGTTATTCCATATAATAATAAAAAAGTATTGGCCCAAGGATCGGCCCTATGAAACCTCCATCTTTACTGAATAAGTTAAAGAAGACCTGTAATACATGCAATAATAGTAACGACTTACAAAGATATCATATATGAAAGTTCAAAGAATAATCACAGAATTCAAAATACTATATGAAAATAAACACAATTCAAAAAAAAAAGCAAGAAAGTGTGGCCAACAAATAAGCAAATCAAACATCAGAAAAATTTAAATGGAAGCAATTTAAAATAGGCAAAATAGTTTGAAACCAAAAAATAAGGAATACAAAAATCGAGAATTTGAAAAAAATGTAATGTGGACCAGTATAAACAAATTGAAAGAGGACAAATCATATGGCTACATTACAAGATGAAGATAATGGGGTAGTAAAATCAATTGGAAAGCTGAATTGGACAAAAATTAACTTACCCCTGTAAAAACGTATATACCTCCTTAATAGCATCTATAGGAACATTGTAGACCGATTTGTTGTGTAATACCGCCCGTTACCACCTGAACGTTTGTGCGTCTCAGCCTTTCTAATATCTGGTTTTCCCAGTTCGACTGACCAAAACAAAACTATAGCGCTCTAAATTACAATCGACTTATTCTTCTCTGCTCTATCTTCTCTCCTAAATTATTACACAAATTATAGTTTTTTTTTTTTTTTTTCATATTAATGAATTACGTTTGTTTAAAAAACTACATACTCGATTCTGGCTTGCCCTAGCTCTGCCCTTTTTCGGCATCAGTTTGGTGATCTTCCTTTCGGAATCTCCGATTCATCCTCATCTTGAATTCACATCTTCTGCTTTCCTCGTTCTCATCTCAGCATAGTTTTTTCTTCTTGTTTTTTTTCTGATCTGTTTGCTTCTGGTGATTGAAAATATTAATAAATATTTAATTAATTTTGATAATCGATTGGAATATGGGTAAATGAAAACGCACAAATTTTGCTTTAACTAAGATATATAATAATGTATCATTGGCTACAAATTATACACTGAGAAATAAATTTAGAAAAAATTACCTGAAACTCGCTAGTTTCCTCAGATTCCTCCTTCGGAGCTCTCAGCATCCAACATCTTTTACAATCATCTCTGGTTCTGGTTCATTCTCAGGGGGGCTTCTCCACAATTTCAAGCTCAATGATTTTTGTCTTCTTCTTCGGCTGTCCTCAATTTATTTCGTTACTTTGCGCTGCTGAAATTATATTTTGAAGTATTAAATTAAAATGAATAAAATTCTACCTTGCCGACTTTTTCTTCGCAGCCGTTGTTTCTTACTTGGTTGATTCGAGTACCCAAATCGGGGCTTTCGCTACCACATCGGGCGCTCAACCCTGCGCCTTCAAATTCTCGATCATGGTTGCGCCCGGCACGATCAACTTTCTGTCTGCGTAAAAGCTGCTTCGCTTCGTCGCTCTTAGCTCCTCTCCTTCTTTTCTCTTTTCTTTTCTCTCCTGTTCTAATCGCAACTGTTCTAACCTGCGTTTTCGGCGTCTCCTCCTTCTTATCCTCTCTTCTCTCTGCCTTAACGTTCTCTTCTTCTTTACGTTTTCGCAGTGCTTCTGCAAGCGGCTATAGCTTTTTAGTTGGCCTTTTTTTGCGTTTTTGCCTCTTTTATCAACTTTCCCTTTTTCTTCTCTTCTTGAGTCTTTCTCACCGGCGTCTTGATCTTCACCATCCTTTTCTCTTTATCTTGCGGCTGGATGTCAACTTTTGTTATCTCTTCTTCTAATTTTATTGCTCATCTTTGGTTTTCTTTCGGTTCTCATCTCTTAATCCTCCGGCTTTCTTTTGCACTTTCTTTGCTGCTAACTCTGTTTCCCTTCCTTTGTCTCCTTCTTCTTCTGTGCAGCAGTTTCACAGTACTAATTCATCCCTACCTTCAGGTCCTCAATTTCTTCTTTTACTTCATCCCCAACGATTTTTGTTAATCCACCTATTTGCTTACCTCGCTCTCATTATTTATTCTGTCCATCCCAACAGCCGCAGTTCCATCTTAAACTCAGCAGGTTCCTTCTTAATGCCGAATATTCCATCTGTAATTCCGCCATATATAATACATTTCGTCACTCTCATCCTTCCTTCTTCGTTCTCTTTCCCTCTGCACCAATTGCTCTTAGTCTGTTTTCATTTTTAACTTTCTTTATTCGATGTCCTTTTTTATTTTTTTTTCACCACTTTGGTTTCACTCACTTTTCGTGTGATCGATTCAATCCGGACGCTGTCGACTCCAGTAGAGCAAATTTGTTGTACTTTAGCATGCACATTTTCATCACAGAATCTTCTTTTTTCGTTTCCTCTCGTTTACCGATTTTTGGCCTTCTCTTCATTTTGTCGGTGAGTCGTCTACTTCGTCTTGAAATTTTCCTCTAAAAAAAACAAACTTTTAATATAATAAAGTCTTTTATATTCGTGTTTCGTAAGAAAAACCAGCACTTGAATATATTCCAAAAAAAAATTGATTTTTATTTTAATAACTTATATATAATATTCCAATAAATAAAACTTGCTAACATTCAACTAGGTTGTTAATTCAATAGCTGTTTCTAGATGTAAACATTGATAACATTTTTTTTAATTTGTGAAAGCCAATATCCAATTAATAGGCATTAAAACATATTATACACGAGAGAAACGATATTCAAAATCTTTCCAGCATGACAAATTCTAACTCACAAATTTTTAGGTATACGTCAGAAAACACTTAAATATAGCTACTACTTCACATTTCCCTTTCTTTGGTTTAGGCTCCGGAACTTGCGTTTTTATTTCTTTTCGCTCCAGTCGCCGCAATTCAAAAAACAGCCTCCTCAAAGAGAAAATTCTATGTTCCTGACAGACTTATTCTAGAAACCTACCTGTTATCGTCTTTTGGCTGTCTAACGACCCTTTTTCGGCTTACCCATGTTGAACACTCTTAGATTCTCAATATGGCTTAGTGATAAAGATTGCATAAGACAAAAAAAAATAAATTTTATACTTATGCAATCTGGTTATTTAAAGCAGCTGTTCAAACTATATGTCGTCGACTAGGGATATTTTTTAGTACTATTCTAAGTCAAAATTGTTAAAATTTGTCAAACAAGTGCAACCACGATAAAGCTTAAATCAACCAAATAAAATAAGCGGAATTTGTGATTTTAAATGATACTCCCCGTCATGATATAATAATATAGATAAACCACGTCCATAAGAGACAAGGCAACGCTTAAATTTGAGCTTTGGACCACACCGCTTAAGCCGCCATGTTTCCTGTCCAAAATAGTGGATATCTAGATATCACCTATGTTAACTCAGAGCTTGAAACAGGTTACGCTTCTAAAAAAAGATGGCGCGTTAAAATCTTATTATAATGACATATTCGTGAAAAAATCTTGGTTTAAATCATAGCACTAGCTAAAAGTGTCCCATGTCCCAATATTAACTTCAAATCTCAAATTCTGCCGTATTCTCCACCGTAGATTCTATTGATGTAACCCTTGTTTAAGTATACCTAGATTAGTCAACGTAATGACATTTTCGGAAAAATAAAAATAATTGCTCTGGAAAGTCGGCGCACCTCTATCGGTCAATGTATATTGATTGAAATCTCGGTCCATAGTGAGAGACAGATTTGCTGTATTTTAAATCCAATATGCCGAAAGGGTGGCATGCATGTGACGCATGTGACCTATGAGACGCACCTCGCGATAATTCTCGTGTTTGTTTACATTAGAAGATAGAATTCTGAAGGATTCTGTAATAAATATAAAGAAAATTGAAAGTATATTGCAAGGCACGTTCTTGTTGACAAAAACATTAATTGAACAATTTTTCTTAATTGAAGTTTTTTTCTTTTAAGGATAAATATATTTAAACTTCAAACAAAAATCACTGAAAGAGAAAAAATTAAATCTAAAAGGACGAAAATTTGCTGAGAAAAAAAAAACATAAATCTACTTCTCAATTTTTATTTTCTTAGTTTTTAAATTAATAAGTTGTTTGTTAACTTAATTTACTATATTTATGATTATATAATAATCAGAAAAATGTTTGTTTTATTAAGAAGAATAAGTGTTAGTTTGAGAATATATAATCTGTAGTCCCTTGGCCTTTTATATTTAAAATTTTAACAAAACGCGGGTTTTTCGTTCGAACGTATATACGAAATCCTTCTTCTCCACCTCTCTCCTATTGTATATTCGCTTCTCTCGTGTATAAGCGGTACTATCGCTAACTTCAACTGGTGTAAAGCGGGAAATTTTGAAATTTAAAATGTAGCCTACTATAAATCGTTATTTTCTTTACATGTATGTACCATTTACTTTACTTTTTGACTTTTTCTTAGTTCTAATTTAATGTATAGGTACTCTATTATATAGTTTTCTTATATTCACAAAACAATTTTTATTGATTTACTTTCTCTTGAGCGGCTGAAAAGTTACGAGGTAACCTTTGGGGCAACATCCGTATATACAAGGTTACATCGTAACTTTCAGCCAATCAAGAGAAAGAGCGCGAACGCGTCATCATGTATGCTGTTTTTAATAGCTTGTTGTTGTAACGACCTCGCCACATAACCTCGAAATAGCACTTTTCGAACACTGTTTTTAGAACTTTGTTTTCATTTGCTCAAAAATGAATAGTCATTTTACACTCAGGAAGAGGAACACAGCTATTTCCGTTAGTATGCATAGAAATTCGCCAAATCAGTGGTCCTCTTACGGAAGTATAGCCAATTATTATATATATTGTTAGAATTATAAGTCATTAAACACAATATTTTAAATTGTAACGTTCTTTTACCTCCACTCAATTTTCGTATTTTTTTATTTTCACGGTATCTATCGCAGGCGCGTCAGTCAGACTGTGTGACTGTTGCGACAGCGGAGCCGTTCTTCCTCTTTTCCTTATGTAATCAAATAATCTCATGAACACCTAAGGCGAATTCGATTGAGCACTTTTGGTCTCTGTGACCTGGTCTGGAGTAGTCATTTGTGGTCACACGCGTTATCAGTCAGTATTTGTGACGTCATAAAATTTACAAATGTTTGAGGCGGCAAAACTGTGTTTTTGTAACTACTATCACATAAGGCTTTGGTTAGTGTTATATGAAAATAGTTTTCAATATCGAAGATAATGTTATAAACGCCGATACTGCTCACAACCATATAAAAGAGTAATAATTCAGAGCGTCGTGAACGAGCAGCAATTGTACGTATTTTGTAGGTTAGAAAGAGAATATCTCCCAATATAAAAATAAAAACAGCTCTTATTGCAATTGTTGTTGAAGAACTAACATCTATTTTCATGAACATACCGTCTTTAGTATTTTTCATTATTGTAACTACTGCCCAGGCTACATACTTATTGCATTTATTACCACATGTAATACGTGAGGTTAGACGCTCATACCGCACTTGTGACCGATCTCCGAGCGCGGTCTTAAAATTGACAGACCAAACGTGACCAGGTGTGACGTCATCAGTTTTCCAAACGAATTCGAGCGGTCTTAGACCACGAATGACCACTAACCAAGCTCATCGAATTCGCCTCTAATATTGTTCGCTAACATCTTACCCATTAGCCGGAAGATTTATGGAGGTGCAGAAATAATAATGGTATGTGTGACCCAAAAAGATTATCAAACAGCAACAAATAATGCACTGAGGTCTAATACTAATAATACAACGTCTAACTAAATAGGCGAAGAATTTATTAGACATGTGTGAACATATTCTACGTGATGAGGAAAAAAAAATATTTTCAAGCGCTAACAATATATAACACAAAATTTAGAACTACACACATATATTGAGCATAACATTAAATTAGAAACTAAGAAAAAGTAAAGTAAAATAGTAAAAAAATGACGATTATATATTATCAAACTAAATATTTATTCTTCCTAATAAAACAAACATTTCCAATTGTAAACACCGAGACATTATCGCGTGGCACGTCATCACAGCGGCATCGCCTATCCACCCTCTCTTTTCTTGGGCCTTGCAATGCTATTGCAATTAAATATTTTGCCGACACGTAAGAGGCCATCTTGTATGTAGTAGTCTAACTATAAAGCTTATATTTAAATCGAGATAGGGCACCAACGCCGTGCTGCCATCTCCCGCTTTTGTCCAAACTATTCAAAAATCCGTTAACTATTTTGTCCATAAGGTTGACTAACTAGTATGTATATAAACAATGATGTAACAATCAGGGGATAGAAACTTCACATTACGCGCCCTCTATTGCTGCCACATTAGAAATAATCAGTGTGTGTCATAGTAGAAATCTATATCTTATCTTGTGTGTGGATCCGTGATCGTTTGACATGGCGAGTTGTGACGTGTAGTTGTTGACGATTGTTGCGAGCTACTTATTCTGTTTTCCTTTGAATTCCCGAACTTTGTTTATGGCGTATTTATCCTATTTAACGTTTAACGTGTGTTTGGTGTTTATGTAAGCGTTCTCTGAACTATTTCATTTCGTTTTTATATAAGTTTTGTGTACATAGTTTTACAGTAGGTATTTGGACACTTGTGCCTATTTCGTTAGTTAAATATCGTTTATATGTTTTGTTTTTATTATGTATATAGTGTTAAGCTTTTAGTTGATTTCTGTGTATTTCGAATGTGTGCAAATAAAACAGCCTTTAAAGAATGAAGTTACTTTATTTAAAAAAGAATTTCAAAATGAGTAACAGATAACACTAGCCCTATAATCGAATTTCCCGCCATGAGTGGTTAGGTAATGCTAGTTTTATGTGGCAGCAATAGATGGTGCAATCTAGATCGTGTGGTTTGTCAAGTTTCCTATCTTTCTTATAGTTAATCGTTGGTAACAATAAGTTAGTATTATAATGGAAACAAAAGTAATTTATACTAAAACTACCTATAAAAATAAATTATACATAAATAGCGCACGCAGCTAACCTATAACTAGAAAAGAAAAAATACGAACAGTTGATTGAAATAAAATTTCGACGTGAACAAGAGAATTAAAAATCAGAATTATTATATAAACTCTTTTGGCGGCAACTACAGAAGTTTTAATTCTAAAAATGTAAATCGATTGTAGCATCTTCTTTGTGCATCGTAAAGGGTATTATCAGAGATAAGTTTCCTCAGGAGATGGCAACTCCCATGTATATACTTATTAATAGTTTTTGCTAAAAATATCAAGGGACGTTTGTAGATGGCGTGCGCCAAACGAATATTAACATGTACTTTTATTTGACTTTTTAATTCAATTGACAATATATAAAGATGTACATAAAAAAAACTTGTGCGTAAAAATAACATTTATTGATTGAATATTTAAAATTACAGCATTCAAGCTATACATTATATACTACATATTATATAATATATAAGGTATTTTTGTAAATATAAATTGCGATTGTGATTCAGATAAATTATATCGTTGGAAAAGTATGAATTTAAATCGCGTTTGAAAAATCAATCGCAATTCAAGCGATTATAAATCACAATAATCGTACCTATGGAGCGATTACTAGTGGTTTGTTTACATTTCCAACAGCAATATGGCTGAAAATATGAGGGTATATGTATTAAACAAATCGGTGCATTGGAAAACTAAACCAAATCGCGGATTAATCGCTGTAACGTAACGAATAATCTTAGAATCAGAATCACTATCGCGATATATATTTACAAAAATACCTATACTTAACTATTTTAACTTTCAACGATACAAGATGTAGGTTTTAAATTTATAACAAAAATCCTTCCGTATTCCTATACAAATCGTAGTAATTATTATTATTTCCAAACATGACAATATAGCTAACGTACCTTTTATATCCTCAAGAATATCTAGGTAATATCAAGGTAATCTATGATCCTAACTATTAAGTATACTTAACTTAACTAACCTAAAAACCTAGAGTATAATTAAAGTCAATGTATTAATTTGAAAAAAAAACGTGTAGTCACTAAACTATCCTATAAATTTCACTTTAGTAAAAGTTTGTCAGAAATAAAACATTAACCACCACCACCACTGTATAAGTACACGCCAGTAAAAAAAAAAAAAACACAAATATTATTATAACAGTAATCACAAGCATTTTATCGGTCTAGTGAATTTATCGCATCATTTGCTATTAGTTCGGCTGACAGCGCGCAGTTGCATTTTGTTGACGAATCAGAGTAATTTATGCTATCTCCCTTCCCGAATAGTTCCGACCTGCAATACCCCGACTATAGGTCGAGCGTTTGATCTGTATACATAACACAATCTCTAGCTGTAAGCAGGCATAATTATAAAAAATGTGTTTTATATATTTCTTTTAAATTTCAATGAACATATAGAATTCATAGAGGACTTACTCATGTTCCATGAAATAGAAATTAAGAACATGACAAAATATTACGAAGACAATAAGTTAGTATTCTTTCGATGTTGGAGAAACACGAAGCATATTGGAGGCGCAAACTTGAACTTGATGAAAAGGCGACTGATCGAACCGCTACAAAAATAGGGGAGAACCTTTTAAGGAGGAAAAGAGCGAAATGGATTAACGAAGAAGTTGCGGGATATGGAGCTGAAGCTTTTGGACTTGGCGCTGGTATATGAAGAGGCGAACAATAAAGATCCATCCCTGAGAAGACCAGAATGGAATATGAGACGGTGAGCGAACATTTACTTTGCGAAACGACAAGGTCCATGATGAATATATAATATCATCAATATACCAACAGCCACTTTATCTTGATGCCCGGATCTGCCACTCCCGGAATGGGCTGCTATAAAGGAAAACTGCCGCCTACCCAAATGTTTTCGTCTAGTAAGAAAAAGACGCCCGTTCAAGGTTCGTTTTGCTTTCCTACTAAAAATAAACAAATGTAGCTCATTTCAGATATTAAATCTGAAATTGAGCTGCATTCCTTCGTGCAATGATGCAGAATCACAATTACTTGCTAATCCAATAGACTTTACGTGACCAGTGGTGGCGCGTGACAATATTAAGTGATGATATCTATAAAGAATACTAAATCTTAAAACAGTACGCTCAGCACCGTATACATCAGTAAATATAAATGTATAATAAAATAAACAATAGTTTACTATCAGATATATCGACACTCTCACTCACATTTTAAAATTCGAAAAACGATCGATTTACAATACAATCAATATATCACATATTTGAGCCAGGTACTGTTTTAGTTTTCTATACGTGCGGGTCCTGGTCACTGTGCCGTATTACTACTGGTGGGGGTTCGGAAATCCTTGGAGTTGCAGGTAGTGGTGTAGCTAAGGCACTCTAGCAAGTTCTTCTAATAGGATACTATGACATGACAGGGTGCCTTCTCAATCATGCTCTTCTGTAACAATCAATAATCGAAAGCTTTTATACGAATTCAGCGCGCTTTATCTAAACTAGTTGACTCAAAAAAAAAAAAAAAAAATACTAGCGTTAAGAAAGACGTATAAGTAGATAGTGGAAGTGTGTAAAATTATTAATATTATTAAAAAAAATCTGCTCAATTTGTAAATTGTTTATAGTGTCGAGTTAAGACAACCATTTGAAATACAATAGGTCTGTATTCGTTCCTACTTTTACGGTTCAAAGCAGATACTAGGTGGGGTGAAAAGTAACCTCCTTGGGAATGAAAAAAATTTTTTTAGTATTAGTAAATGTTTATTTACATAACATTATTAAGTTCTCACTTCGGTTCTCCCTGAAAAGTATGAAACAACACACAAACATTTTTTCCTAAAAAAAGTCTACGTAGATTTTAAGACATAGGTGTTTTTGTAAATATAAATCGAAATTGTGATTATGTGTGCGATTATAATTCACATCCTTGAAAAAGTATGAATTTAAATCGCGTTTGAAAGTAATTACGTTTGAAAAATCAAATGGCAATTCAAGGGATTATAAATTGCTATAATCGTACCTATGGGGTGATTTGTTTATATTTCAAACAGCAATATGGATGACAATGGGAGGGTATGTATTTAACAGTATTTATTACATAGATAAGAATATAACTATTAGAAAGAGTTTAGATCATTGCGCATTCGCGAACTTTCAGATTGTGTAGAAACGCCATTTTGATGTATAGATCAGCTTTGTTGTAGTTTTGTTTGGGAGGTTTATAAAACCATTGTTTTTAAGGTTATTCGTGTTTATATTTTCGTAATATTTAAGCATTTCATATTTACTATTATTTTCGATTAAAGTTGTTTAGTAATTAGTAGTTTATTAAAGTATAGTTAAATTATTGAATAATACGTTGTTAGTAAATAATTTATTTCGTTGGAACATTTTTTTTTAATATTTTAAAAGAGTTTAAGTATTAAGAGAACCAAGAACATTTAGTGAGGTGTGCGGTATAATTACTGTGAATAATTAGATGTGAATTAGCGTTTATGTTGTAGAATGTCTGCTGCGTACCGGGATGTAAAGCATCCGTAGATTGGTATCCTCTGATGACAACATCAGTTTCCATCAGTAAGAGCAACTATAATCTACTTGTTATGGGTATGTGGTATAACTTTATTGCATTCTCCTTTGTGAAGAGTGCCTGTTGCAGTTAACGTCTGCTGCAAAGAATCTGAGAGAAAATAATATACACTGTCACAATGAAAGAATAAAGGTATTTCTGCACTGTTGACACAAAACATAGACATGACAGTTATTCTATTTCAGATGGATTAATAGTCAGCTGATCCGAAGAGATTAAGGAATATGTATTGGTAATTTCAGCATATCGCAGACAGTTCCCTGAAGAACATCCGATCTTATTAACAAAAGTGATCATTGAGTGTTATTGTAAATTACGGCTTCATAGTTTGGCGAATTAAACGCAAGAACTGCAAGTCGATTAGTAAAGAAAAAAAATTAAACGAACTTATAATTGTGTTTAGCCACAATAAAGAAATGTCATATGACATAATGTGTATTTACTATACCCAGAAATATGAAATAACCTAAAAACTTTCAAATTCCAAGTATTAAGTGTATTAGCTTATACATTTGAATAAATAAAAATGAATTAAATATCAATGTAATGTCTTTCTAGCAGTACAAAATACTATTTCCTGTATGTATATAGTATAAACTAGTGTCAAAAGGAAGTATGAGCATTTTATTTATTTTTTTTATTTTAAAATATTACCATTACGTCCTTGTTTTATGTTTAAATTTTTTTTCACGACCTGTCATGCATCAAAATGGCGGCCTCCATGTGATCAGAAACACTGCGCAGCTCTAAGCTCTATCTATATATTTATCCTTGTCTATGATTTATTACATTTTGAAATTTCTTTTTTTTTGCTCAAATTAAACGAATCTTCATAATTGGACATAGCGCTAAATTGAAAGAACATTTTCTAAAAGAATCTTCTAAACTCAAAATAGATACTTTACTCTTGGCGTAGTTTCATATTTTGACCTTCCCTCGTATACAATTAAATTTTAGGCAGATTTGATGAGGGTTATTTTAGTTTCTAGACATGCAGAGGCAATTTGTAAGAAGAAAGATTTTCTAAATTTAAAGACAAACAAATTTCACATATGATGCGCACGTTCTACGGATCACCGTATGTTATATATCCTTTCTTTTTATATTATTATGTTATATATTTATTATATTATATTTATTTATAAAAGGTTATGTAAAATAATTAGTACTTCAACTTTTATTCACAACTTTTTCTCCTAAAACTACTAATAAAAGCTCCAGCATAAATAATCTTTATTTGCGCTCACACATTGCTTTATTGCATTAGTTTTATTTTAATTTATATGCCAGGATAAAAAATAAGGTTAAGGTATATAAATTTTGATTTAAAATTATTAGTTGCAACGCAATTTATACTCGATATTTTTACCGGCATATATCACATTTTTAACATCTGTTTATTACTTTGTGCGTATTCAGATTTAGACACGCAAAAAACCACCTTTGTTTTTTGTTCCGTAGATACTAGTGATGTAGCGAATATTCGCATTCGCAAAAAAAATGCGAATATTGCGAATATCGAATTATCCATTTTAACAGGTAACTTTTACCTGTTAAAATGGATAATTTAGAAAAAAGAAACTAATATTCAAATTCATTGAAATCCAAAAACAACCTTTTGAGCACAAATTTGCAGTTTACATTATAATAACCATCAATAACCTCAAAACTAAACTTGAATTGACAAGAATAAGACGTAAAAAGTCGAAACGATTCGGTTGTACTTGGCTAGTTTCGTTGCGATGATAGAGAAATTGAATTCTCTCGTGTGCTTAATGCAAGTGTTCGTATAATTGTAAACTGAAAACTAATAGATGACGCTAGTAAAGTTAAAAAGTCAATATTCGCATTCGCGAATGTCTAGTGCACATATTCGCATTCGCATTCGCGAATGTGTAAAATCAGGCATTCGTTACATCACTAGTAGATATACATGACTATACATGTTATAAATTCGATGAATGTGCCACTCTCCGCTAGAGTACGCCTATATAGTTAGGTTTTCATAAATGCTAAAATATATCTGACGAAACATTTAATATGAATATGTAGATATAAGCGACATCTAGTGACACTTTAATTGATTATTTTGATAAAGTGGCTGTTGGTATATCTATATTATACAGTGAGGTCGTAAATGGTAAATTTTTACCAACTTATCCAAGATTAATAATTGGAGTACTTACGTTACTTTTTCGATAGCCCTCGTATTCGCTTTTTAGATATAGTGTACAGAAATCTGTAATTACAGTAATCTGTAACATAGACACCCACACACATGACACATACATTGACAGATAAGGCACTTTCGCTAAATTTTGCAAAAACGTCATATTGTAAAATATGTCATATTTTACAGCAATCGCTTCCTAAAGGTGCATTCACACGCTCGGAGTTCGCCGAACTCCGAATGTTCGGCAACTACCGAATCGTGTGGACGCGACCGTCCACACGCTCAGAGTTCGCCGAACTCCGACCAGATACGGGAAAACGCCGAACGTTCGGTATGAGAGTTTAGTGTGGTAGCATTGAGTGATTGCATGAACTAGGTTGGTGTTGGTACAGAAATTATGACTGGTTATGAATCATTGCTGTCACTGCATAACTGAAATTCTTTTTTGGTTAGAAACCCGGCAAATCATAAATATTTGAAGTTCTGTCATTTTGGTTGAGCATGACAGAAACTCAATATGAATCACGGACACCAGTAATTCATTCATTAGGTTATGAAAATATTGACAACTACAATTACTCATGCTATTTAATTTCTGTTATTTTTCAAGTTTACGATGATGAATGTATGGGTAATTGCGTATACAATGGCGAACAAACTCGAACAAGAAAAGTAGTTTTATTGACCTTCTAACGTGATTGTTATCATTGAAACGTTCGTCGTAAAAATTATAGGTTAATCAAAGAAATATTTTTTGCTCAAATTTGTTCGCCATTATTTATCCAATTATCTACAAGTATCATACACCCGTATGAGTAATATTTACAATGAGGCAAATATGTTTGCACAAACACGGTCCACTGGGGATGTATGGATTCTTTATCACTTCAAATTGAGGGCCGTGAGGAAGGAGGGTGGTGTCTTTTAAATGATTATATATTAATAAATATCATCTAATTTTTTTAATTTACTTGCCTCTTTAGACAAAAATCATATACTCATTTAAACCAGATTATCACATAACAATATACATTTCCACCCTCTTTAGTAGAATTCAAGAAATTTGATGAATTATGAAAAGAGTGGTAAGCTTTTTAATATTTAGGATAACATTGCAATTATTTAATTTACTTTATCTCAACATTAGTTTTTAATGATTAATTTTTATAAAACTTAAGATCTTTAATTTACTTGAAATGCATCAATTTAATGTAATAATTTGAATACTAAAATTGCACTCATATCAATGTCAAAAAAAAAAAACACGTTGAATTGTTTATTATCTTTGGCCAAGCTGTCATTTTCAGCATACGACATAGTAGTTTCAGTAAATAAATTTGTATCTGTTACCCGCTGTCATATGTACCAGTTATTAATAACTGTAGGTATAATAGTATGACTAGTAAGAGACGAGCTCACTAGACAGCTGTCAACAGCTTTCCCTCTCACTCTAAATACCTTCCCGAATGTGTGGACGGGGGGTGCACGAACTCCGTCTAGCCGAACATTCGTGCGCCATTTTCCAATGCAGATCGGGAATAGGCAAACAGTTTGCCGACTAGTTCGCCGAACCCCGAACTGCCCGTCCACACGACTAGGAGATCGCCAAACTAGTGCTCGGAGTTCGGCGAACTCCGAGCGTGTGGATGCACCTTAAGTCACATAAAACCACAATATTTATACGAGGGCTATAGAAAAAGTAACGTGAGTACTCCAATTATTAATCTTGGATAAGTTGGTAAAAAATTCGAAAATCGTAAAACTGATTGCATTGCCATAAAAGTAATAGAAATATCTTCCAAATGAGCTTCTAAATGAAATTACTTCCTATTTAAAATTTTAAAGATAGCTACGCCCTCTATTTTACATCAGAAGCCATGTGCGTATCTCTATAGGCAAAAAATCACAAATTATCTCTAATTTCACTTGGTTTTTGTTTCATTGCTCTATCTCATACCATTCAAAAGTTATCAGGGAGGGGGGGGGGCATTTACGACTTCACTGTATATAATCAATGACCTTGTCGTTTCGCAAAGTAAATGTTTGCTCACCGTCTCATATTCCATTCTGGTCTTCTCTATGATGAATAAACCTTTTTGAGCTGGGGCAGAACTATCCCAGGTAGATCTACCTCAACTATCAGGGATAGACCTGCCCCAGCTCAAAAAAGATTTATTGTTCGCTTCTTCATATGCCACCGCCAAGTCTAAAAGCTCCAGCTACATATCCAGCAACTTCTTTGTGAATCCATTTCGCTCTTTTTCTTCCTTTAACAGGGTTCCTCCCCTATTTTTATAGCGGTTCAGATCACTCGCCGTTTCATCAAGTTCAAGCTTGCGCCTCCAATACGTTTCATATTTCTCCAACATCGAAAGAATCTACCTGAGAAGTAACAAAATCGTTATACAAAAGATCTTAGTCGAGATATTTCCTACTAACTTATTGTCTTCGTAATATTTGGTCATGTTCTGAATTTCCATTTCATGGGACATAAGTAAGTCCTCTGTTTATAAGTTATCATGAAATTCAAATCGGTCCCTTTCCGACGAGGAAAAATGGCATTTCTCGCATAGTTGGATCAGCTCCTCCCTCATCATCTTGATAAATTTCTAGACAATGCAAGCGATCAGTGATTCTTTCAATAGACAATCTACAACTATCTATTTCAATATGTAAAACAAGTAACTGGCAATTGAACTGATTACAGTGGGTAAAAGATTGATCTAATTGAAAAAAAAGTGAAAATATCCTAGTTCTACGATTTCTAATTTTCGTTTGTTCTTTGTAAAATTTCTCTTTATTACATGGGTTGCTCTTTCTTCAATAAACTTCTTCTTTTTATAGTACATTCTCCTAATTTAAATGCATTTCGGCGTAAATTAAAAGCTGTATTGCTGGAACAAGCATTCTACTCATTGAATTTATTCATTATAAATTTTGAGACGTTCCCTGATTGTGAACATATATTTTTTGTGTATGCTTTTGCTTTTTTCAATTGAAATAATTATTGTATATTATTAGTATTTATTACCATTTTAAATGTCAGACAACATTGGGCGGTATTATTTTCTCTTGTTTCTCTTGTTATCAATGTCTTAATGAACATTGTAAACATTTTTTTTTCTTATTTTCTTAATTAAATCATCTTTAGCAAAATAATTACTTTAGAAAAGCTAAACGCGACAACATAGCAAATATCGATGACTTTTCTATATTCAATTATTTACGTCCAATGACAGGTATGACAGATATTGACGGATTTGAGATTTAATTTACGCCTTCGTTTTGTAATCTACATAGCCCCCAACTCCTAGAAAATGTCTAATACCGTAATTTTTTTCTTTTAATGCATTGTTGTTTTCGGGCCATTTTATAAATTGCCGGCAGTGACAACTTTTAGAACAATATTGCTGTGAAACACTGTGGAGATCCCCTAAAGGGGAAAACGGAAAAGGTAAAAAAAAATGATCCAATTCTAATACAATTTTTAAAAAATACCCAATTCAAACTGAAAACAAGCAAAAAATCTCAGTGTAATAAAGAACTTCTACGCTGATGTCCACTACTCTGTTATAAGCAGAATTTAAATCAAGGATTGCCAGCTTTTTTACAGTGAGAAATTAATAAATTAATGTATTTCTGCTTTTAACTGTGATAATTAGGAGGAATTTTTCCCAAGAAAAATGTTTGTTCTCACGCAGGATTCGAACCTACGTTTACCGGACGAGCGCTTTACCAGTTAAGCAAAGAGGAGATGTAGGAATTTTCAGATTTTTATACCTATTCATGCGTCGATTCGGGGACACATTGTAATATATATATATTATATATATATATATATATATATATATATATATATATATATATATATATATATATATATATATATAGAGACATAAACGGTTATAACGGAGCCCGACCAATATACGAACGGATAGTTATTAAGCCCGGACCGACGTTGTTGAGCCCACTTTCGGGCTCAACAACGTATCTAGGTAAATTTTGGTCAGAGACATCATGTGAAGGCTTCAGGAACCTCTGGGCAAATTTTCGCTCGGGCTCATAATTGTACCCCTAATGCATTCTACATGCAGCGAAAACTGTAGCGGTATTAAGCTAGATGGCGCACCAACGATTCATATATAAGCCTATAGACCCATCGGATGTTATTGAGCCCTATGCAGATTCCTCGATATTCACGTAATCTTGTGAAGCCCGATAACTTGGCAACAATGTTCTCTTACTTTGTAACGCAAAATCAGGTTGAAAGGTTGTGTGCGATTATATTTTCTTTAAAAGTTGCAAATTTAGTTAAATTATTAAAAAAGTTTACTTAAAATGTATGTAATTTGTAAATTGTAGCTTTTCACATAAACATTAAATTTATTGTGGAATTGAAACATAATTAAATTAAATATCTTTAAGTATTTAAAATTTACTGCATTTTTTCCATAAGAAAAAATAACATCAAATATATCTAACAATCGATAAAATTAGCTAGTGGTGTGAAAGGCGAAATCATCTCAATATAACTTTAAAAATATTTACTCTATCTACAATAGTTAATGATTATGAAACAAAACAAAAGGCATTTTTTATAAATAAAGGTTTTTTCTTTAAATTAATAACATTTTATGGGTACAGTTAAGGTTGTCACACATTAGCTCATCACAGCACAGCACGGATCAGTGCGAACGGTACTGAAGTGGATTGTCAATGCCCGATCCCTCCCGTCACGCAACGAAACGTGCCGTGCTGTACCGGTCAAGTGAGGGCTGCGCCGGCCATCGCTGGCAGTCATCAAATTATCCGCATGTGCAGACGCGTGCTTCTTTTGCAGTATCTTGGCGCCTGTTGGTAAAAGTTTAGAACACGCAAATAATTTGTTAAAATGGATGAAGAATAATTACTTTACTTGGTTCAAAAATACCAATTAGTTTTGAAAATTTAAAAATCAGGTAACATTTTGAAATACTGAAAAAATTCGTTCCATCCTCCTCCAAATCATTAAGCAAATTATAAAATTCTCCTAGATTCGATCTTTTTTTGTTAATGGAATGAATCCGTCTGCTTTTTCTTTGTACTTTTTTCTTCTTCTGTTAATAGTAATCTGATTACTACTACCATCCGAACTGCTGCCATCACACAAATTGAATCTGATCTGTTCGTCTCCACCGCAAAAATTTGAGATCCCACTTTCTATCGCGCTGGTTAACTGTGACGAGCTAATGTGCGACAACCTCTTATTTGAAAATTTCTATGTTCTAAAAATTCACCAAAATAGTATTTAGGGCGCGTACCGTAAATATAAAATTGTAACCAAATGGTTAGTTGCGATTTATTTGCGGTTATTAGTGATTGTCGATTATTTCAGAAAATTTACGGGACACTTTGGTTGATGTCAAGTATGTTAAGCTTTTTTTTTGTTTTGTACCACTTTTAATATATAACCACCATCGTCATGTGTTTTTAGTGGATGCGACCGCTTTGATTGACCACGTTTCATGCATAGATAAAGTAGGTTGATTTATGCACAGTATATGTTTCCGCAGTGGAGGGGATAGAAAAATCAGAAAATCGTAAAATGAGCGAGGTTGTTTTGGTGACAACTAAAATAACCAAACTTCAGCAACCGCGTTCCGTAAATATCATAATTTTCAGGAACCTGCTATATTCGGGACACAAAACCGAGAATTTGGTTGCTATTTGTGAATTACGGTACGCGCCCTTAAAGAAGGGCAACGTTTATTTGATGCCGTGTTTTAGAATAAATAAACACTGTTATAGATTCAAGTATTTCGCATGAGCTAGAAAAATGGTTCAATATAACTTTCTTTTCAAATAATTTAAGTACTGTGAAATCAATAAAATTTTCGAATATTGCAAAAACAAAAATTTGCGATATATCTTTCAAGTATTTGTTTTAATTTTTTGGCCAAGACAATTGAACATTTAACGAATTAAAGTTGTCTGCAGATTTTTATATCAGGTTTATTCAGAAAATACCTTTAAAAAATAAATAGGAGATCTAAATCTAAGATAATTATTGTTTTAATTTTTTTATTTGATTTATATCGGTTTAGGAAGGGAGTAATTTGAAAATAATTATTACGGAAATAATATCCTAACAATCCCGTTTTTCCGTAATTATTAAAAATATAATTACTTAAAGAAAGATGTAAACCTTCCAGCTCTTAATTTAATTGCATAAATTTACAATCAGATTTTCTTGTTATTATTATTCGAAAGATACTGGATTTCTAGCTCTAAACCTCTGCTCGAACAATTTACTTTCACTGATATTATTATATATTATTTAGTATTGAAGAAAAAGCATCTTTTTCATGATTTTACTAATTAATAATAAATAATCAACATTTGATTATTTATTATTAATTGAATATGAAAATATTATTAAATTTTGTAATTAAATAGATTTCTAAAAAATATTATTGTATTTAGATATATTAATTATAAAGTGAAGTTATATAGTTTTAAGAAGTATTGTATGTCTGTTTCATCATCAACTGCGTTTCATTTTCGCTTATAAATTTGAATCATTTCTAGTATATAACGTATTTTTAAATTTTGTTCTGTGTTTAAAATTGTTATATTTTTAAAATCAATTTAATTCTTCACAAAACTAAATAACTTAATTTTATGACTAAATACAATATTTTTAGAAATCTGAATACAATATTTAATGTTTTCCACATTTAGTTAATAATAAATAATCAAATCAACATAGTAGATTGAAGGGCAATCTGTAAATAAAATAAAAAGATATATTAAAAATTTTTAGTAAATAAAACAATTATGACTTTATCATTTATTACACTAAAAAAATATATTTATAAATAACATTACCCCATTTAAAATTGATATTTAAAAAAGCTTTTGTAATAAAAGCGAAACGTTGTTATATATTTCTATATTTTTATAAAAATGGACCTCAAAACCAAGAAAAAGAAAAACCACTCATTTTCGTAAATTATTATTTAATTTGATAACGTATCTGTTCTAAAAAATGTAATAAGGGCTAAGGAACATGAGAAAAACATACTGGCATCGGTTTTGTCATAAATAGTTAGTGGCAACACCGCAGGGCTCAACAAAAACCGATGTATTTATATTACATACACCGGGCTTTGAAATGTATGTTTATATATGTAGGGTTCAACAACTAGCCGTTCATATAGTGGGCTTTACAACATACTGTTTATCACTATATATATATATATATATATATATATATATATATATATACGGAATTAAATAGTTTAGCTATTTGTAAAATGTGCGAAAGATCTTTGAAGATAGTGACATACTAAATCCTTACACATCATAAAACCGAAAGATTCTATAATCACGAAAACGAGGAAAAAATGCAATTAAAATATTTACCCAGAGTTGCTGATGTGACTGGATCTGAAAAGTCTCCACCAGGTGGTGATACAGCTCCTACAATGGAAACGGAGCCTTCTCTGTCAGGGTTTCCAAGACACGCTCGTAAAATGATGCCAAGCGAGCGCCAAGATACGCTGGATACCCAGAATCAGCAGGCATTTCAGCCAAACGACCTGTTTAAATGAATTCCCAATTGTAATTCTATACAAATATCTAATATGAAAAGCACGGCATTTTCCCACGATCTGTATGATGATATTCATTCTCATTGTTGTTATGTGCACTATGACACACATAACATTTCAATTTAAATAGTACCTGAAATTTCTCTCAAAGCTTCGACCCAACGTGATGTAGAATCAGCCATCATAGACACATTGTAACCCATATCTCTGAAGTACTCTGAAAGAGTAATGCCAGCATAAATTGAAGCTTCACGAGCAGCAACAGGCATGTTAGATGTATTTGCCACAAGAGCCGTTCGTTTCATGATGGATTCCGTTTGACCGTCAATTTCCACTGATAATTCCGGAAAGTCCCTTAATACTTCAGACATTTCGTTTCCTATTATAAAAAATAATTTAGGACACTAATTTATAATAATATATCCACAATACAAACCTCTATCGCCACAACCGACATATATGATGACATCTGAATTAGAATATTTTGAGAGCGATTGGGAAATGACAGTTTTTCCGCATCCAAAAGCACCGGGAATAGCGGTGATACCCCCTTGTACGCACCTATGATGTGAATGTTGAAAATGAATATAACTTACAGTTTATAACCGATAGTATAAAATCATGCAACTGATCACATAAAACTTAACATGTTCATAAAACAAATTGAAAAAAATTCTGAAACTATTATCTTAGTAGCTATTTCGAACTTGTTGTTTTGTATGAAGTTGATTGTGTTAATATACGCATTTTAAGGAATCATAAAAGGAAAAGATTTATGGAATTTGTAAATTTGTTTAACCATTCTCCCAATGTGATTATCAATGCCCTTCAACTGCAGAAACAGTCACAGGAACGAGGACCGCAACGATAAAAACAAATCCATTTGCAGCATCAACAAAATTTAATACCAATTGGTTAGAGCTCGGAGGATCGAAATGTTGGATGGGTGTAAAGTGACTCCATAATCACGATTGGGTGTTTTTTTTTGTCGCTGACCGTATTTTTTACACTTTTTCCTTTAAAAAAGATGCGATTTTCAGGTTATGTCACCACACAAAAACACGTCGAAATCTCGAAAAAAAACCGTATTTATCAACAATAACTGTTATAACCGAGTCCTAAAATATTTCAACTAACTTATTTCTTGAAATAACACTTTTCATGTAATATTTTTGTCAAAAAAAGAATACGTTTTGAATTCGCAATAAGTGCCCTTTGTTTTCTTTTATGTTGTACGTTGGAACGTTGTCATCACAAAAGTGTCACAGGTTCACGGTTGTTATCTGGGTTATCTGAACTGTGCCTTGATAAAACACGCTGTGTTTCTGAGTGGGAACTCATTTAAGGGTAATTGCGCTCGATACTGTTGGACTTTCAGTGATCGGACGAGAGAATAATGTTGTTGCAGTGCCATTTTTGTTAATCTTTTTTTATTTTTACATTTAAACTAATACCATAACCTGCATATAATACTTCCGTTATCAAGGCACAGTTACAAACAACAACCGTGATCCTGTGACACCTGTGTGATGACCAACGTAAACTTGAAGAAAATAATAACCGAACGATTTAAGCCTGAGCAAGCAAGAGAGAAAATACTGGCTCCATGTAATAGAAGGGACTCGATATCTTCTGTCTCACTCGCTTACGCTCGCATCGTTCGGATACTTTTTTCTTCAAGTGTACCAACATAAAAACCCTAGTCTAAGGACACATTACGAATTTAAACGTATTCTTTTTTGGACAAAAAAATTACATGAAAAGGTGTTATTTCATGAAAATAAAGTAGTTTAAACAATTTAGTACTCGGTAATTACAGCTATTGGTTGATAAATGCGTGAGAAAAAAAAAAGTGTAGAAAACGTGGTCAGCGACAAAAAAAAAACACCCAATCGTGATTATTATTACACCCATCCAGCACAACATTTCGATCCTCCGAGCACTAGGGCTATTCTTGATAAATTCCGTTATTTATATAACGAAGTAGATAAAACAGGTTTTAAAGACATTTGTTAAACAATACTTACTTGTTCACTTCCTTCAACTATATGCACATCTGCACCTCGCCAATGCCTGCCTGCCACTGCCTTAATATCAGCTGCCATCAGCTTACCATGGCCAGTCCCGCCAAATATTTTTAAATTAAGTTCGGTAAACATCACAAACACTCGTTCATATTCGTTTTTAGCTCTCGCATTCGCGCCAAACCAAACGTCAAACCCGTTCTGTAAGCATATCGCACGTGGTTAGACGTTGTCGGCAAGTGGTTTTGTGGTGGAAGAAAGTTATATGATAATAAACAGTTGTAAGTATAGGACCGGCATTTCAACTTTATTACAACTAGAAACTAGATCCAGAAGCTGCATATAAGAGGTACAGAGTTTGTGACCGGCATTTTAGTGAATTTTGTAGAATACCTTGGAAGTACAAAATTAAAATTTGGTGTCTGTCAACTTTGAATTAACCAGGTAGGGAGTGTATGATTTTGTCATGTATGTTAGACTGTGGACATAATATTGCTTACGAAGTAGTCTGACAATATATGTGCAGTGACGATATGAAATTACATGTGTCTTGGTATCATTTGTTTCAGGGTATCGTGAGGACTCTACAGAGGACAATTCTATTTATTTTTATGGAAGAGAAGTTGTAGCCAATATATTATTAACACCGAGCACGATGTTCGCCAAAAAGTTCTCAGAATGTAGTTATTACATAAGTAAACTGATTGTTTTTTCTTCAAATAAAATAGGCATCAGAAAACACATTTTAACCTATTTACGTCAACATATAGATTTGACTTTTTTCAGTTGTGAGGAACATGATTTGCAAACTCTGTTTTTAAAACACAATGGAATTATTTATTTATCATTGGGTTAAGAGTATTAATAATATCCTTAAAGGAAAATCCACAAATTGTTCTGATAAAATAAATCCGTAGCGTATGAAAAATACTTGAAAATCAAGAAAAAGAAATAACGTAAAACAATTATGTGTTTTATTATTATGTGTAGTTATGTTTGTAAATATATCTTATCAAGGTGTTAGAGTACAGTTTTTGTATTTATACATCATTATTATTTATGTTTTGTAGAATTTGTCTAGTTTCACAATTTATTATTTTCTATGTACTTTTTTTTTATTCTATATTGTCCATACTTTTATACATATTAATTTGGATGGAGGAAATATAAATTTACTGACTTGTCCATGTTATACTGTTACATTATGTTGATATGTTATTAACTAGTTAGGTATATATATAATGTTTTCGGTTTACTGTTAATAAATGTATAAATCTGATTACTGCTACCTTTTTAACTTTTATAATCATATAAAAGCACTATTTTATCAAGGGGAGTCAATTATTAACACTCTTATTGATTAAATAGTGCTTTTTGTTGATTATATATAATTCCATAAATCCTATATACAATATATTTTAAATTTGAAAATACCGCCAATAAATAGTATTAGTAAATGTTTATTTACATAACATTATTAAGTTTAGTGACACTTTAATTGATTATTTTGATAAAGTGGCTGTTGGTATATCTATATTATATATAATCAATATCCCCGTATTTATTCCCATCCTAACTTCTAACGTTTTTAACTTTGGAACCTCGTGTATTAACAAATATAAAGCGGGTATAATAATGTACAGTCGTAATTGAATCCAACTTTCATATCTTTTTTGTACTCTATCATTTTTTTAACTTTGACATTCATTTGACGTTGACGTAATTTCTTCAAAATTTGACAATCACTTGATCACTTGACCTAAACCCTCACAATAAAACCAATTTTTTATATGAAGAATACTTTATTACTTATACAATAACCAATAATATTTATGAATCGCCTATTTTGCAAAAAAAAATATGTATTCATGTTGCGCTATGCATACCAACTTCACTTTTTCCTTCTTCCGAAGATAATATTAATTTTTCATAAATTCCAGTTCGTAAAGGAAGATGAGGGGAAATAAGATTAGGGTCAGCAAATAAGGGCAGTGGCAATCCTAACTCTCGAAAACCACTTTCTCTATTAGTATATTCCCGCAAAACATAATTCGTATTAAAATCGTGAAATACTCTAGTATCATTAACTCGCACTAGCACATTGTCGACCCTCAGAAAATACCGCAGCAATATAAAGAAAGAAGTCGGCATAACTCTCTATAAAATGAATTTTCTTAATCAAAATGTAAAACATATACAATAAAAATTACATACAATTTTCACCGTACAAGAAGCAATTCCATTATCATGTAACTCATCTTCATACAACATCAGATCTTGATAAAATAATATCTTTTCCCTCTCTTTTAACTTTTCAATATTGATTCTTTCATCTGTTTGTGTAACTATTAAAGGACCTGTTATTGTGCCTCTATAATCACTGCTAAATGTCCAATCAAAAGGTTTAAGTTTCTCTTCTAAGTGTGTTGGGGACCTGAAAATAAGCTTCAATACTTAAACATGAAATAAACTGCCAAAATATCCATGTTTGTACCTTGATTCTTTCCATACATCAGCACAAGCAACTTTTATTGGTAATTTCCCATCACACACTCTTCTTAAGGCATCCAAAGCGTTAAATTCTATTTGAGCACCACTCGCGTGTAATAGTGTCAATATGTTATTAGGAAAGACCATTTCGGGGAGATGTGGCAGTGCCAACGTGTTTGTATATCTGTAATTTTTAATTCATCATATTGATAAAACATGTTCTGATTCGTCTGATAACCCTACATGCAAAACAAGCACTTCTCTTCGCTACCGCTGTTACATCTTTCGGTTGTTAAACACTGCGAGTGCAAGATATGCGATTTTTTGTATTTTACCGTCCAATTATTAAAATTGTGTTCCTCTGCGTCCACCGGTAAACGTTGAATATCTACTTCGCCCTTGATATTATTAACAGCTGTCATTGTGAATTTTATTGGGAAACGAAAAGTTTTAAGTAATAAAGTAATGGTAAACAATAATATTGTTGATGACACAAATGTGACATGAACTAACCCAAACAAGATTCATTTGACATTTGGATTGTTTGACAGCTAAGCCGCATGCGCATATTTATTCTTTTTTTTATAGTTTGACAGCGATTTTTTGTGCCGAACTATTCATGAAAATCCAGAATAGTTTTGATTAGAATATGGAAAACACTTCAATCGCAAAAGGTAATATTTCATATTCGGCGGAGATACAATAATGATTATTACTTGCAGCAAATTGTTTGTTAGTCTAATATGCATTGGATGGGTGGAGTCAGGGTAGAGTATTGAAAGGTAAATATTTTATTTATATGTAAGTTTAAATTAACTTCATTGCTACCTAAGACTGGAAGATGCCCCAAGTGAAATGCCGCTTACTAAATTATTCTTCCTAAGGACAGGATTTTCATACAAGAAACAAAAGAAAGGTTTTGCATTTCTCAGTGCATTATAACAAAACAAATAAGTAGATGGTTCTCCATTGATGGTCTAGTCTTCTGAATGGAAGCTTTTATACTGTACAAATTCTTTAAACTTCGTCACAAATGTTTTAGTTGCTTCTAGGAATTCTCCACAAGTAATAACCATTTGAATTTTCTTGTTTCACAACAATGCCATGGAATTAACCTCTAATCCTTTGAGTCACGTTTTCAAGTTAAATCATTATGTATTTAGGGTCTTACTTTGAAAAATTGCATCATCAACAAAATATTTTGTGTTGATCAAAACTAACAAGAGTATATTTTGCACCTCCACTATAAAGCTTGAAGTACTTGTTCTATTGCCAAAATACAAAATACCACTATTTTATTAATAGCACCCAAACACAAGAAAGAAATATGAAGGATCTTTATTATTATAAAAACCAAAGATTACAGTTAAACTGCAATGCATTTAATCCTAAATGTTCGATTATATAAATATAAATGCCTGATGAAATAGAAATACGATGTAGCGAATTTATTTAAATTAATTCAAAATAATTGACAATATGCCACCGAAAATCTAAGAACTACTACTTGTTGATCATCTTGGTACCACTCTGACAGGAAATCCTTCAGCACGCTTCAGTATTATATCTGCTTGTAACTGGAAATCATTTCCTTGAACGTCAGAAAATACGCGATAGTTTCTAAGGATCGTTGACAATAGGATTTTCAATTTTAGCATGGCGTATTTTCGACCTGAAAACATCGCGATTGTATATTACTGTTAGTAGAAGTTTTAGCTTCCTAAATATCTTACCCACACAACTCCTTGGTCCTGCACTAAATGGAATAAAGGCATAATAGTGTCTATTAACCATCCTTTCTGGCAAGAAATTATCAGGATTAAATACATCTGGATTGGGATATATTTCTGGACGACGATGCACTTTGAAAGTACCAACAATCACTGTGCACCCAGCTGGGATAACCAAATTCGAAGTTGCTAAAATATAAAGGTAATTTGATGCATTTCAAAGAGTCTTCCAGCAAATTTACCCAACTTAAGATCTTCTTTCAATTCCCTAGCGATTATAGGAACTGGAGGATACATCCTCAAGGTTTCCATCAAGCATCTCTCCAGATATTTCATCTCCAAGGTATCAGCAAACGTAACTGGTCTATCAGAATCGCCAAAGATCCCATCCAATTCTTCGATGACTTTATCTTGGATATCTTGATGAATACCCATCAGTGACAGGAAGAAACTGCTAGCAGCGGCTGTAGTATCGTGCCCTTCAAACATTATAGTATCCACTTGTTCCTTGATCTCTTCATCGGTGATTTTCTCTCCATTTTGGGCCGCTTCCAGCATCAAGTCCAAGAAAGCGCTCCTTTTCTTTTCGCCAATATCATTGTCGTCGACATCTAAATCGTCTTTAAGCCCAGCCGATTGTCCAAAAGATAATCCTTCAACTACGGTCTTCTCTTTGGTGTTGCACTCCTTTGTTTGAGCATCTTTCGGAATGAAGGCACTGGAAGAGTGGAGCCCTTGTTGGAATCGGATTTCTTCTTCTTGATGACCTTCCTGGTTAGGGCGTGGATGATGTCTAAAAGTTTCTTTTGCGATTGGCCGTATTTGGTGAAATTGAAGATCCAATCTGGCCGGAGCCAAACTTTGGTGTGGCGTAAATGTAGGATGTCGCACATCTTCATTACAGCCATTGCGTATTCGTAGCAGCTCTTATCTTGGGTAGTTTTAGAGACACCCATGGCGGTTTCTGTAAACAAATTTGGTGATATCAGCACAAACATATATTTTAACCTAAATACTCTACTATAATTCACCAAAATGTCCTTTAATTGCTTATTAGTTTCGTGTCAACAGTAATTATCTCGTTTACAGAATCGTGCAATAATATAAATACACCGTTGAATTAATTATCAAAGTTTCGAAAACTGCTTTAATAATAATTACACCATATCATGTTTACTCTTCAAACAACATCATTAAAGGAGGCATATTTAGGACATTGTAGACAAATACATAGGTACTTATATTTATTTAAATATATTTCCTCATATAAGGTGCTTACCTAAAAGCATTTCTACCGTAGCTTCAGACATATAATCATGGCAATCGAAAGTTTTCCCTTCTTCCAATTGCAATTTCTTGACAACAGCACGACTATTGGCATTAAACAGATCTATGAAGGACTTTAAAACGTTTAAATGGAAAGTTGGGGCAATTAATTTTCTGTGGCGTCTCCATTTATCTCCTAAGAACATAAATAGAAAATTTAGATGGCATAAAGATATCCTTCCTTCATGAATTCTTCTTAAACCTTACCTGTACTGATTAATAAACCATCACCTAACCACGGTTTAAAGAAACTGTATTCTGAAGCCTTGTCTATGTGAACATGGCTACTGAGTATCAGTTCTACATCTTTTGGATCAGTGAGGAAAGTAAATAATTTTGGCCCGATCCATATACGACAAACCGTATCGTATACTAAGGAATATTTGTAGGTGTTGTTAAAAATGTCTAAAAGAAATCCGGTAATTAAGTGTTGAAATCATTATATTATATATTTTTTTGGACATATGTCAATGTCAAAAGTGACGTTAGCCGTTGACAGCCATTTCCGGTACAACCGGATGCGTCAGATTATTCAAAATATTTTAGTTCAATAGCGATGCAGTTCCTCGTGAGACACCTGTATATGTCCGTCTCTGTTCACATCAATTTTATCACATATAGAAAGTTTATAATTGCACTATAGTACAAGTACATATATGTACTTTCTCTCATTTCCTGTTACGAAACAATAAGAAAGAGTCTTACATCTTGTATTATCCAAGCTTATTTATCTCAAATGTTGTTATTAAAATATTATAATTAACTTACTACCTACCTACATTAGATCCAACGTAATCTAAAGCATTTCCGATTATGGGATAGCCTCCTGGTCCTGGTAGTTTTCTTGCCAGTTCAATCATGTGTTTTCGTGATAATTTCCAATAAACGAATGATAAGACGAATAAGGGAATTAGCAAGGCAAATAATACATTGGACGGAGATATGTAGACATTATGACCGTCTAAGGCTGGAAATACCCCGTCTAGTAACATTTCTTTTTGTTCTAAAACATGAAGATAAGTGATTAATTAAAGTAAATTATAATTTGCCTTCTTGAATTTACGAATTATTTATTAAAAAATCCATAGACAAACATATAAACTTACAATAGATACGAATTTGATAATTATAACGGACTATTTATGCAAAAATACTAATAACTGCATCAAATTTTCATTTATATTACAATTTGCTATGTGAAACAGAATATCTGTCTCACCAAAATAAAATTTAAATTTCTTACAATTAAATCGGTTTAACTTTGAAGCATAAAATTCCCTATGATTATCCTTATGGATGTTTTAATTTTTTTATGTTTAAGTTGGTAATAAAAATTGCAGGAAATTCAAACTTCGGTTGTCAATAACGAGCATTTACTTACAGTTTTTTTTATTGTCCTTATATTTCAAACTATAATCACTAATTCCACTACGAATTAACGTCAACAACAAATAATACAATCACAATAAGAAAGAAGTCACTTAAAGTCTGCACTATTTTCTTCACTCAGCACGCTGATGGAAATTGAACTGTACTGATGCGTTATCCAACTTATATAGCCTGCAGAAGCAAATCATTAATGACCATGGTGCTCCAAGATTTCTACTGTATAGATGGCGATACATAACATACATACAGGGTGATCCAAAAGCACCGGACGAACTCCTGAGAGTGTCATTGATTTCAAAGTATTCAAAAATGCGTGTTTTTAAACCTGTTAATATTGTGACATGTATCTTATTTTGGGTGAATGGAAAAATTTCAGGATCGTTTTTCTGTTAATATTTGGGCCGGCATAATCTCTGGACATTTGTTAGGTCCTATATTATTACCGCATCGAATCAATGGCGATAATTTTCTTAATTTCGTTCATTTAAGTGTTCGAAAAAGATTAGAAAACTGCTTAAGAATGGATGGACAAAATGTCGAACATTTACAGTTTTATGATTTGAAATTTCATTAAAGTTTTGAGTTTCTAATGGTTACAGCTTTACTGTTCATTAACTTATAGTTTTACCTTAGCGTGAATTACACAGTGTTGCCGAAATTGTTTCATTTTTAAATAACATTAAAAGTTCTAAAGAAATTCCGATTGCATTTTTGTCATCAAATAATGATTCTTTAGCGCCGTTCTAGAAAGTGGTCCGGTGCTTTTGAATCACCCTGTATACCTATAAAGAATCCGTCATATTCCAAAAAAAATAACGGAAACGTTGTCTGAACAAACAAAATCACCTTTAAAAATTTCCACTACTCCTTTGCGAGCTCTTTTCCGTTTGTATAGTTGTAATTATGTTATTTTCCCTAACGTAGGTACAAGAAATTTCCTAATAATAAGACAGTTTAACCTTGATACGAATCTGCATTTGTATAAAGCAAAATTTCGCCATGCAAAATATCATCTATTTTTACTTAATATGTAATGCTTTTAAAGTTGTCATACAAGTTATTTATTTATGATTGGAAAGGTTTGATTGAATAAAAAAAAGAACGAGTGTAATTCTTGGAAAATTACATCGATTATTTGGATAATATATATAATCTTGTATTAATTAGCTCCCACATGGCAAAATTTAAATTTCCCGCAATTATTCGCAGTAACATCAACATTGAAACACGAAATTACCAATGACTTTGTATTAGATTACTAGCTATTTTGATGTATTTCTGTTGAAGTTACTGAAAATAATTGTGGGAAATTTAAATTTTCCGAAGTGGGTTGTTACAACCGCAAATAATTAAATTCACAAAATCTCTGGAATGACATATCTCAAATAGCAACATTTACAACATTTCAGCAATTATTTGTAGTAATAACTTAACATCCCAGTAAACCAAATTCAAATTTCCCGCAATTATTTTCAGTAACTTCAACTTAAAGGTATTCAAATAACTACTAATGTAATACAAAATCGTAGGTAAATTTCGTGCTTTAATGTTGAAGTTACTAAAAATAATTGAGGGAAATTTGAATTTGGTTTACTGGGGATATACAAATAACTTTTAATGTAACAGAAAATTGTTGGTAACATCATATTAAGCAATGCAGAATTAACTTTATTGATCCAAAAATGTCGATGTCATAATTATGAATGACAACTGATTAACTAAAATAATTTTATTGTGCATTACAAACGATTTAAAATTAAGATTACATTTTATAGGGCCTTAATTTACAGTTAATACGGCCCTCGGATTCATATGCTGTAAACAGGTAAACCGTGCCCCTAACTGCTGATTCACAATGACGGTAACGTTAATGTAATGGTAATGTTAATGTTAATATTAATGTAAACAACGTACATAATGATGTTTCGAAAATAGGCGGCAAATTTTGGAGACGTCACAGTAAAAAAATCGTTTCAATGTTGGCTATACTGCAAAAATATTTAGTGTGTTCTGGAAAATATTGAGAAATAAAGTTGGTAGAAGCTAAAGAATAAAATAACCTATATGTATGTGAATTACATAAATTGAAACCGGTTTTTAAGCGATCTTCAGCCAACAAATGAACTCTGTGGAATTAAGGCAAAATTTATGAATAGTATACCTCAATAAGTATAGCTCAGTGTCAATCATTGCTTACTAGATTAAAGATGATGATATCGGAAAGCAATCGAAAAGTAAATCTACTCAATTACGTAGTTACCCGAAAGATTATCAGCTGTATTTGAGAGTTTTTAAGGTTATATGCTTTTCACCATTATATATCTCTTCTATGCTTTTCACGTTATTTTCAAATTGTTATTAGCATTTGCAAAGTAATGCGCATGTGTACAATCTTTAAAATGATTGGTTGACGTTAACTGATATGTTAAGATTTTAAAGATTAACATTACATTACGTTAACATCACGTCAACATCAACATCATTCTGTACAAGTTCTGTCTGAACACAGCTATATAACCAACGTTTTAAACTTAACATTACCATTGCATAGCATTACCATTAACATGCTAACACTAACACTATTGTGAATCAGGCATAAGCCTGTACGACACGATCAAAGCACTTAATTTTTTTATGCGAAAATCGTTCAAATTCACCTCAAACTCCTTGTGTAAATGGCAACTTTGGTAGACTTTGGTGACGTCAAATTGTACTTTGACATTGAAATAGTTATTGCAACAAGTTTTATGATCAAAGTCAGTCAAAGTTATGGTATGCGCATGCGTAAGCATTGCTCCCAGCACAAATTATCTTGTAAAAAATAAATAAAAATAATTAAAACAGAGGTTAAGTCTATCTGTGTCTATAATTGATACAAAAACTTCGGTGCTCTACAACTCCTGCTCCGAAACATTCGAAACAATCTTAACCTTAAATCTTTGGCTGTTAAAGTTAAAATTTTTGAAGTGGCTTTGGTAATAAAATTTAGGCATTTTTTAAAAAACGTTGGAGCACTTTCATCGCGTCATACAGGCTTTAGGATGATAGGTCAAGTAACTATCACCACAGGACGTGCAATAAAACCTTTACAAACTTTAAAAGTGATATTCTTATATCTTGAACTGCACTGTACCTATTGTAATGTAGCAATATATTAATTTTTTTTTATTTTGTTAACTGAGTATGCCACAATTGGAATGTATTTAGTGTAAATATGAAGTGGCACTTTCCACTTTGTTATATGATACATTTTTATCTTTTAACATTGAAAAAAACCTGTATGTATTGGATTACCCTAAATTACAGATGTATAGGTAAAGTATCTTCAGGGTATATATGAATATAAATACCTTCGTGGGAAGTAATTTTTATCGCTAATAGAACAACCTCGAACTAGTGAGTAGTGACAAAACTTGTACGTTGGAATCTATTGTTTGGTTTTGGTTAAATTAAAGCAATCGATGCACAAAATCAGATACAGTTCTTTTTATGCTTAATTATGTTATCTGTGTTAACTATACTGTCATTAAAATACCAAAGAATTATTTTCGTTAAACCAAAAATACATTTCAACAAATGTTGCGGAATTGCCCAAGATTCTCTATTACACACGATTTGACATGCATATATAGATTGCATGGAAGGATATTCTCGGTAATACGGATATATGAAAAAATTGTTGAGATGTATTCTCGCCTTTAAATCATGAAATCAATTTATAAAAGAAAGTGTATGTTGGTGCTCATAACTAAACATTCGACAAATTCGACACATGCCAGTGGTGTACCCATAAAACTTTGCATTTAATTAAAATTATAAGAAAAAAAATATAATAAAACGTGCACAAACACTTACCGCTTTATGAATCATCAGTGAATTATATGCGATACGACTAAATACTATTTTACTATGTACTTATGTGGCATCAAGATGCCATGTTTACTTATAATATAACTAATAGAATTATAATGAATGAATATATTTATCTTTATTTGTGCGTGATACATTATGTAAACACATATATCAGTATAAAATAAATACATATAATGTATAACCCAAACATCATCGACAGACAAACACTAAGCACTTTCTAAAATAATAGTATCATCCGTATTTACCTCAGTGCAGGTATGATACGAAACCACCAAATATTAAAGTTTGGATTTTCTTTTTGTGTTAACATAATTTTATTCCGGTAAATTATGTAATTGTAGCTACCAATTTCGGCTCATTTCATTTGTGATTTTCATGCATTTATTAATTATTAAAATATGGTGTAGTATATGCAATATTTTCATCGATAATATGATTGATAGTCATGTCATTAAAATACAAAAAAGAAATAATGGGCCCCAAGACTGAGCCTTGTAGTACCCCATAATTTACCTCTTTTATCGATGATATTTCATTGCCATTATCTACATATTGAGATATATTCTCAAAAAAAAAAACTTTTAACAAATAATATTCCTTATTAATATCATAAAAGGTTTCAATTTATTAAGTAGTATTGCATGTGACACACAGTCAGTAATATTTGGATATGTGGGATTTATTGGACTATTTTAAGAAATGTATTTTGTTATTCTGCTGAACAAAAAAATTATAATAGTGTATATAATTTGCCAAGCAATTATTTTCGTTAACGTCGATCAACATAAAAGTTGTGAACTTAAAATTTCATGGTTTGGGTTACTAGAAATGATTGTAATTAGGTATTATGCTATTCTTCCGAGTAAAAGAATGTCAAATTATATAATGTCTTCCTAAGCAAAATTCAAATTTCCCTTCAAACCTGAAAGCAAGATTTTATTATTAAATTTAGTATGTTATGAACTAGTGTTGTGAGTTTCCGAATTAAAATATTTCTTGATTCCAATTATTGAAATATTCGGATGATTCGATCGAATCTGATATTTACAACACTATTATGAACTTATTTAAAATTAAAATGAAGCCATAAGCGATTTACGATTCAATAAAATAAATTAATATCCTTATTTTAATTTCTCCTTGTTTCGGATATAACAAATAGGTAATAAAGGTGGGAAGCCCGCTTCATATTTTAAGGACTACGTATAAATAAATTCAGTAACATATTCTCTGTGTAAGTATAAGGGCATTTTATAACATATTTTATTAAACAATTACAATAACAACCACTTCTTTAATAATTTATATATTTGTTTACGGAAATATTGAATTAAAGTATAAAACATAAAATATATTATTGGAAAGTAACTATAATGAAGCTAACACTTTAAAGCTCGCATACCTATTCTCTGAAAAACATACTTTTGTGTTTAACGTTCAATAAATAATTTGTATACATTTCTAAATGTAAGCACCCGTCTATTTAATAGGCTTTTTTGTCTGGATATTTCCTCCTTTATTTTATTTGCTATTTTCTTATCATCAAAGGCACGCCCATAGAGAAGTTAGTAGAGAACAGAATCTTATGTATATAGAAACGTTCCCGTGCTTTCGCGCCATCTAATGAGCTTTGCGGGTACTATTCACAAAAGCGGTAATATTTAAATCGGTTTTATTTTATATATCAAGAAAAGTATATGCATACAACTTATGTAATAATATTCACTTAGATACATAATGTTCTATAAGATTATAGCTTTATCTAAATTATTTCCATGTGAATATTATTACTTAAGTTGTATGATTCTATTTATATTTTTGTGTATTTTATTTACTTTGTTGCTAATGACCTGTGTAATAACCCACAATGAATTGTGACCGTGTTGGTTTGATCAGTGAGAATAAGTAAATATTAATTAAACGTGCAAAAAATAAAATTTCCATTAAGTTTCTGTTTAATACGGGGGGCTGTTTAATAAGAAGTATGTACATATGTATGATTAATAAGAACAAAAAAAAAAAACACTGCAGTAAAGTAAATAGAAAATAACATAAAACACTCAATACTTAACACTATTACTAATAAACGAATGTAAAATAAGAGTAATAACAGAAATAATAACTACGGAAATCTGGAACGCACGTCTAAAACAAAATAGATTAAAAACAACTGCGCCATAATGACGACCACCCGAACCACAGCCGTTAGCCACGGAACGAACTAGCAACTCTCCCTACAGTAAGAAGGTATACCAACCACAAATAATTTATCTGGATGCCAATGCACATATAGTTATTAGCATAAATATTATTGAAACATTAGTGTTGGTTCCATCTTGAGGTTTTCGGGAATCCATTTACTTTCCTTGTCGACACCCCTGACTTTTGACCAGATTTTAAGTTACCACCCATGGCGCCGCCGTCAAGAAAACACATGCATGTTCACTCGCACAGTTCATGGATGATGTATACCTTTCTCTCTTTAATTATATCCCGCTCTATATCTGATGCAAAAATTTTGTCTTATATAATATCTGGTGTCCATGCTGCCATCTATCGCGAATTTTTATATACATTGCGCTCAGAACACTAGCCACTAGTCACGAACTAAAATACCGAACGACCTCGGATAAAATTTGATCTTTTTTTTTGTATTTAAAATACCTATAAATATTCTATAGTATTTACGCCTTCATATTCCAAATGTAAATGTTTAAACAAATCAATTAAATATTTTATTTCATACACACAATATCATACGATCATTAAAAAACTAAAAAGCTTACATTGTAATAAACATGTCATATCTTTTAACATTTTTGATATTTCGAATTTCGCTTCCTTCCGTTACGCCACTGGTTTTGTTTGAAACAAAATTAATAAACGTGACACAACGTTATAATTTAATCTAATCAATAGGGACAATGGCAATCATTTTTAATCTCTCTGTTTTAACTATATTTTAAAAATTATTATTGTTTTTAAAGTTTTGTTGCAAAATTATAAAAAAAAAAGTTTTCAGAGCAATAGATTACCATATTTGTGTATTCATGCAAGTATATTGTATTTTTATTTGAAAAGTCATATAAAAATTAAAGTAAAGGTGGTTATAAGAAAACTTGCAAATTATTCTTGTGTAATTGTAGCAATATATTTATTAAATAGGCTTAATAAGAAAATATAATAATATTTACATATAAAATTTACGAGACAGTCTTACGTACGATATTATTATAGAAAAATGAAAAAAACGGACAATATCCTACATACAAAGATTAAATTAATCAAAATATTTCGTTCTACATCTCAGATAAAGACTCCTGGCTACTAGTTTCTTTCTTGGTGAGACAATCCTCGCATTCCACGGATTCTGTAACATTAAAATAATGTTGGTAAAAAGTAATGAACAAATATATAAAAAAGAAATTAAGAATAAACATTCAGCATAACATAAAATAAAAGGAATCATTTTTCCTCCAATATTCTCACCTTCCTTATCCATATACGTATGCAGTATTTCGTCTACTTTATGGAGTCCGTAGTCCTTCATGGCGTAAGCCTTTTCCACAGTTGGATCGATTATATTCTTAGCAGTTTCCACAGCGGGTTCGATGATATGTTTGGCCGTCTCCACAGCGGGTTCGACTATATGTTTGGCCGCTTCAACTGTGTGTTTAGCGGTCTCCACACCTGTACCTACAGTGTTAGTGACATAACCTTTTGCACCGTTGTACATCTGCAAGAACAGCTGAAATAAATATCGTTAAAGGTGAGGATCAATGTATGCGCCGTGGAGTGAAGAGGACACACTTTACAACGAAAGAAAAAAAGCATGCGAGAAACATGTATGGACATGGACTTAAGAAGTATGTAGTTTGAAGATTTTATTTTAATTAAATTATTATTATGGAAATCTACCTCGCCTGGTGGAAGTTTGACTGCTGGAATCTTTTCTTCTATATAATCTAAGCCGGTACATAGAAGACCATCGACTTTCTGTATCGGCTCCTTCAAACGGCACACTACTGGAGTTGCAATTGGCATGCCGATTTCGACAGCTTTGTGAACGGTAGTTTCTGCAGTGGTTAATGTCCAGTTGGTGACGCTATTGTAATCCTAATATAAAAAAAATATATATATATATATATATTTGAAGTCGTTAAACATTGGAACATTTAAAAGTTTATTTAATTGCAATATTGGTGTAAAAATATCTAACATATTGCAAGTTAGAGTAGAGAGTTCTCAGAAAGAAAGTTTTGAATGCATGAACGATTTAAGGATAAATTACAGATTAATTGTATAGCATTGAGGTTATTTTACGCTTAAAAAATCAATTTCTTTTAGCCGATTACAGCATAAGAAAGTGTAATTTCTAATGTAATTATATAAAGAAACTAGCATCAATAAATTGCAGAGTGCTTTGGAAAACATCAATATATGCTTAATTCTTTACTATTAATTATTCACCTGCGTTGTTCATTAGATAATTAATACATACAATTAGCAAGAAAATAATCAAAAACTTAAATGTACTATTAAGTATATAGGGTGATTCAAAATCACTGGATCATCTGCTAGGAGGCGCTAAAGAATCATTATTTCACGGCAAAAATGCAATCGGAATTTCTTTAGAAGTTTTAATTTAAAAAAAAATGGTATTTGAAAGTTAGACAATGAGGTAATAACATTGTGTAATTCACGCTAAGGTAAAACCACATGTTAATGAATAATAAAATTGTAGCCAATTAGATTAGAAACCCAAAAATTTAATAAAATGTCAAATTATAAAACTGACACACTGATATTGTCGATTTACAATAAATGTTCGAAATTTTGTACATTCATTCTTAAACATCAGTTTCTTAATCTTCTACGAACACTTAACTAAACATAAATACAGCTTCTCAGTAAACCAAATTCAAATTTCCCTCAATTATATTTAGTAACTTCAACTTGAAGGTATTGAAATAACTATTAATGTAATAGAAAATTATAGGTAACTTCATGCTTTAATGTTGAAGTTTTTTTTTTTATTTTGAGGGGTGGTAATGCCTAAGCTATATTATTTAGCTATCAGGCCCCGCAGGAGCCCAAATCTCCCCTCCTAATCAAATTACGACAGTTACTGAAATAATTTGGCGAAATTTATAATTTGTTTACTGGGGATATTAATTATTATAATTATTATTAATTAATCATAATATTTGACTAAAACATATTGCTGTGTATTAATTGAAATAAATAAAAAATGCTAAAATGATTTTAAATCTTATATCTATCAAGTGTACGCTTCAATACATTAACAATTATTACAATAATGATTCCTTGATTGACTGTATTAAAGAAAAATGTTAAATTTTACTATACAAAATGAATAAGAAAATGGCAACAATTATTTAAGAAAAACGTCTACTTACATCATTCGTCGAACATGGAAGTCTTTAACAAAATTCTAACAATTCTTTTTCCTACAAAAATCCCTCCTCAATATTCGTACAACGCAGACGTAGAACATTACAATACAATATTTAATAAATAGCGCATAATCAGCCACAAATGAACATAGACATTTGATGTCCTAGATTAATAAAAAAAATCTGAACACTACAGTAAAAAAAATCATACAATAAGCTCTTAAACTAAACTTATACAAAACGAAACAAAATTGTGAAAATTCTTGGTAAATTGAAAATCAGCTGTACAGACAAAAAAATCACAACAACCATAATATGCAACTTAAAATACACCTCAGCGATAAAAGGGTTGTATGGAGTCCAAAACCACAGCAATATGTTAATTTGATACTTTTCAATTGAAACAGAAAACAATTTGAAAGGAGCCAAAATTTATTAATTTTTCCTTTAAGATTGAGAAAATGTCTCTGAATGGTTGTTGTCTTTCAGGATATCGCTCCATGTAAATGGTACATGCGGTTTCCTCATTTTCAACTGCTTCTATAAAATGGTTTAACATTTTTCATAGTTTTCATGCATTTTTAAATTCTTAGATAAAACAAAAATACAATTAAAAAAATGATTAAAACTGACATTTCACAACATTAGATAACGTAATATAAAATAAATACGCGGGATTACATAGTTTCCATCCATAGCCAACTTAAAAAACTGTGAAATTGTAAACAAAAAATATCAAATATTTTAAAAACTGTTTAAATAAAATGTCAAGTATGTTACATTATCATACTAAAAGTAATTTTATATGCTTTTCAATAAGGTAAAAATATATAAGCTGTTTCTTTAAATAAAAGACGCAAGTTTTGATAATATCTGATAAAATACGCGTTTAAAAACGAACAAAAAATAAAGGCATAGAATTCTGAGTCAAAAAAGGGCCCTAATAAAGTTTTTATATAAATCAAGCATTTTCACAAATAAAAAAGTTAGAAGGGTTTTTAAGAATATTGCACATTTTACGAAATCGCTCAATTAAAAATATAAAGATACGGCGTTGACCAAAAGATTTCTCTTTAAAATCGAGCTACAAAAGCATACACACTAAAAAATTTAGGTAAATTTAAAAATTTATTTTTTGATAATTTTTCGCACTGAGTGGGGGTAAATATATAGTAACTTAAGGAAAATGTCGAAATGTTAGAATTTTTTCCAAGATACAAGTATTTTACGTGAATATTATAGGAAAATTTCTGTTTCTTAGAAAAAAAAAACTCTAGCATTGTAATATTACCAAAAAAAATATTAATATTTCTTAGGAAAAACTTAAATTTTTTTACAATTTAGAAAATTACAGTCATAAATAGAATAGAAATAAGCAAGAGGCGTATGCGTTGACTTAGAATGTTCTAGTTCAAGTCAGACGTAGGCACAAAATTACCCCAAAATCGTACAGAAATTTTGCCAAAAATTTTGTAATGTATAGGTCAGATTTTGTCTAATTCTAAGTTCCCTATTAAAAGTATCGAATCTAGCCTATTCTGACCATCATTTATTCTTTTATACTAAAATCCGTTAAATGTTATACTTATATCAAAATATTGTTAACTGCGAATATATGATGTATTTAAGATACGCATAATTTAAATATATTCAAGGTTAAGTTGTTTATTTTAAAAATACAACGCCGTGTGGAATAAAATGGTTTTCTTATCTTTTCTTCTACTAAGTTTTTTTTTCCCGTTTGCCAGATAAGTATTTCCAGAAAATATTTACAAAAACTTTACTACCTCAAGTTAGATATCCAATGTTATAAATATAATTTAAAACGAAGGAATGCAATATATCATTAAAAAAATAATAATAATAAAAAGTGCTGCTTTTTTTTTGTCCACTTACCTTAACTTTAGAATACATAGTAGTGCGGTTAATCGTTGATTGGTCTGGCGAATGGGTAATTGGGTGTCCTATTAACAGTTCAAATGACGCAAGCCTCAGGCGGGGCAGTTTTTACTGTTTCTTCGACAGACATTTTTCTGTGAGAATAAAAACAAAAGGGAATTAATTTTTTCATTCAAACTCACGCTCCTATATTTGCTAATTGATTTATTGAGAATGTATTTTAACTTACTAAACAAGAATTAAAAACGATGGACGCCTACAAAGATAAACCAACACGACATGCACATAAAACGAAAGTGAATTCAATTGAAAAATGTGGTACAATTTCAATGCATGCGGGTTATAGTGGGGAGCTATTGATAAAAACAGATATACGTACAATATCCGTCTCAAAGGTCAATTGAAAAAGATTTTAAATTCAAATGGGGATCGTATTATTATACGTGCCACATAACTTTTGAAATAAACGAGATCATCTTTGAATAAATTATATAGGTTTAAAGTTTAAAATTTATATAGAAAACATATATTTTTATCGATAAATTTTGAATTTTAGTAATAAGATACATAAAAACATTTAAAAAGCGAATTTAGTAGTGCTCCACGATAAAGTACAATAAAAATGTTCAATTTAAATACGGGTGATGGCATCAAATAACCGGTTGCTAAGCGATCAGTGAATTTTTTAAATGAATAATCTGTGGCGCCATCTGTAGGCCGGTCCTAAGAAGCAATAGGCATTTACACACATTTCAAATGCTCTCAATCCTATTTTTGTTATTTTGTTTTTAATTTTTGTCCATTATCTTAAAACGTACGTATTTTAACGCATTATCTATATAAAACCATTGTATATCACAAAGTATAACTAATATTTACAGGTTATAGAGTGGAGAACCAACTACTTTCTTTTTATTATTATTTTTTTTTTTATTCAAAAGAAACGTTTCAATTAACTATACATTTACAGGTTTCCTGTTTGTGAGATTAGTATTTAAAAAAAAAAAAGTTTGAAAGTGTATGTTTTTTAAAAATTGTAGCCCCAACAACTGTCATAGCCAATAAACAAGTTATCGGTTTTGAGTTTGCAAACTACACAATCTCCCTGTCTACTCTGTGACGTATTTTAATTCTGAATTCCCAAAATCTGTATATATCCGAAAATATTCTGAATAATCACGTTATCAATAGATGGTAAATTTTGATGAATAGCTACAGCGTTATTTAAAATTCAGTATTTAATTTCAGTTGTCTGTGGAAAACGGCATATGTATTTGACAAATATATTATTGTATCACAAGACCACCACGCATTTTTAGGCAAGACTTAATTTTAATACTTAGTGCTGACAGTTCATGCCAAATATAAACACTGTAAATTATTGAACAATTATACTAAATGTCGCTTAAAAGTTAACCTCAACAAAAAAAACCATTATATAAATCTTCCATGACATAAATGTCACTGAACGGACTCAAAAAAACCGCCAGCTTCTTATTGGTCGAAACAGTTGTGACGTTTTTAGGACATAATTTGAAATTTATCACTTTTTAAATTAACTAATTAAATCCGTGTTATACTCGTAACAATTTTAAATTGGCCAATAAATAACTAGGTGTAAAACGGCCTTAACTCTAATGAAAATTAAATGTTGAATTATTTTACGCATTCATCATGGTATAACAATTCTAACAAAGTCTATTTATAAAAGGACATTTTTCTATAATTGTTGAAGGATCCGACCTTATTATGAGGAGTTAAATGATTAATAAACCATGCATACGATGTGTAAACTAAGTAAAATTAACCATGGTAAGTTTTCCCCAAAAAGCTCTTGAAAATTCGATATCAAAATAGATTACAAGTAGATAAAATTTAAAATCGATGCAAATAAATAGGTATATCATATTATATCAATACGGAAATACCCTAAAATTGGCATAATTTTCATTTTTTAATTCTCCTTTTATATGGCAAATATTCTGCAAAATTTTTAATTTCTCTCTGAAATCCACCGATTTTTAATTCTATCGACCTTAAGCTCTATAAATAGGCAACAATGTACGCATGTGTATATTTTTAAAACATGTTTTCTTCCATCACAAACAATAAACGAGTTAATAAATAGCAAACATTGACATAATAAAACTGCAAACACAATTAAAAATCTCTCTAATAATTTAACTTCCCCAGACCTGGAATTTAATTAAAATATATAATAAAAGTTTTCTAAATGGAAGAAATCCGATTGTGAGGTTAACAAACTATAATTCTACTTACTTATAAGGCTACAGATAATTTTACTTACGTGCTTTGTAAATGAAATGTATAGAATTACAGAACGACGATAAAATATCCTGAATAGATCCTTTTGGAAACACCACAATATCTCACAATGGGCGCACTGATTCAATTTAATATCAAAATTAACGACAGTTCTCTCCGCGTCTCCTATATTTATGTTCCTCATGCGGATGCAATGAACCGAAAGAATCGTGTATGGTGGGGAGGAAAACACGAGACAGATCAACCGGTATACGAATCTAGATGCGTGACTTGCAGCGAGTACACGACTACGAATGAAGTTTTGAGCGCGATTCCGAAGTCCATACTCCGACAGTGATGATGAATCATATATTATCTATCGAAACTGTGACACATGTAACAGCACTTTTTACTGGTGTAATATTGATTTATTTTGATACTAATGGCACTAAAAAAAAACAAAATTGTTAATTATAGGCGTAGTAAATGGTAAATACGAAATATTTACCTGGACGTTCTCCAATGTTGTTCAGTATCCTTGAACCGTTTTACTACACGTGTCAATTTGAATTATTGAGATGAATTACGCACGAAATTTTATTCGCTGGATGGGACAGGTCGTGGTTTCAAAATCTTTATGGACTTTGAACTGTAGTAGTACTCATTGTAAATTCCATAAATTGAGTTGTATGTATTGCGTAGGTATTATAATCACATACATACCACAACTACGATTAATATAATACAAAAGTAGCAATAACATATTTGTCCATCATATTTAATCAGAGTTCAGACAAATTATAATTATAATAAATTTTTGGTACAAAGGTTGGTATGTTTTGTAATAATAATCGTAATGACTAATAAGAAAAGTAGATTTATTTTCATATTACTTTCGTTCATTTTATCTAATTATTGAAGTTTGTATCATTTTTAAATGCACAAAATGATATAAGCACCATATAGCACTCTGTTATGTAACATTATATGTACTATTTTAGTTCATGTGTGAAAATTCATATTTATAGGATTTGAACTTTGCCCAGCTAAAAGCAGTCTGTTTATCAATAGTTACACCAGCACACTGTATCACATATCTTATATGTAACTGTCTACAAACACTCGAATATTCTTATAATGGGCTACCTTTAATTAAATATATCCTCATAATCGTTTTACAGATTCCCTAGAAAGTTAATTGCATACATTTTTACCCTAATAGCCAAATTTAAATTTCCCGCCACTATTTTGAGTAACTCAACGTAAAGGTATTAAAATAACTATTGATGTAGTACATAATAGTAGGTAATTTTATGTTTCAACGTTGAAGTTACTGAGAATAATTGCGGGCAATTTAAATTTCACTATGTGGGTATATACAACAATTTATTCTTTATGTATGTTGTATATTGTAAACATTTGTCACTGCTGCTAGAAAATAGGCGTATTCTTTCGTGATGAATAAATAGAACTGAAGTGAATATAGTGTGAAAGTGATATAACTGAACGTGAACAGTTTTTCACTTTCAGTTTGTCAAGCAAAAGAATGCGTTTATTGAACCAACTAATCGTAGAATTTCTTTGTGCTTGAGGGGTAAGCGGATTTCTGAATTCAATTGCTAGAGTGGAAAGACTGAACATGCACGAAAGAACGTCAAATTATGTGAACGAATTAAATATCGTTCACTTCGATCAGTTTGTTCATCACGAAAGAATACACCTAATAAATATAAAAGAATTTGAAGCATTTAAGATCTCGTAACTTTTAATTTTGTTGAACTCTATTTTGGTTTTGCAGGTATGATTGCTGCAAATATACTCTTTCAGTTTCCGTATTAATTGGGCGATATACTTATTGTTATGCATAATTTAAGCAAATTTATACGGAGATTATAGTGAATTCATATCCGTCTATGCAAAATTTCTATATAAATATCTGAAACGTGTCTAAATTTCACAACTTAATGTTTTCTTAAGGATGACAGAGAAGAAAACAAATGAGAAGTATGAAAAATCGTATATATTAGACAGAAAGAAATTTTAGCGATATGTTGTATTTTTAAAAAAAAGTGTTGTTCAAAAATTCTAAAAGAATTTTTAAATGTTTTTAGATTTGATGAAAAATGAAAAAAAACATTTTAACTTATCTTCCAAAAGCCAATTTAAATTTCCCAACTACTATTTCTAGTGAACTTCAACGTAAAGGCATAAAAATGATGCAGTACGAAGTAGTAGATAATTTTATGTTTCAACGTTGAAGTTACTAAGATAATTGGCGGCAATTAAATTTGGCTATGTGGGTTATGCGGCCTTGTATTCTTTATGTTGACGACTTATTAGCGAATTACAGCGAGTTCATGGACATAAAGGTGAAGACATTGGATGCGGTATTGGACAGAACACTGCGGTTTTTACATGCGACAAAGCCGATACGACAAAAGTGTTTTCGAGTTGCTGGTCGCAACGTATATACACAGGCAACAGCCTTGTGTTTTATGGTTTGTATTTACGTCATATTGTTAAGATTTTTTAATTTCTTTAATACACTCCATGAGTGCTAAAGTCGAATTGTAATGTAACACCTATGCACTATCTATAAAATGTTATATTGTTGCTCTGCTGGATTTTAATTACTGCAGCAGTTCCAGCTAAAAATTCTTATCATAGCATATTTACATAAACAATGTTCCCTTGGTTCGTTATTAGTTATATCAAATTAACAATATAAATATATTAGTATATAGTATTTATATATTAAGTATTATATTTACATATGCATTTCACGGTAGTAATATTACACTTGCAGTCTCCCGGCGATCGTGCGACGGGCAAGTGACTGGCGGCGATCATTTGAAAGAATATTAGACCGCACAAACCCGTCGCTTCCGACGAATGCCTGCGTGTGAATATACTGTACGGCAATCGCCAGTCAATTGACGCTAAAAATTATGGCTAAAGTAAAGGGACAAAAGAAATTTACCTGTGAAGTGACGAAAACTAATTCAAGCAGTACGTGAATATGCAGAATTATACGATTTATCTCCTATAAAATATTCAGATAATGTACAC